>JAJHSJ010000014.1:4361770-4817060 GCA_021015155.1 Magnolia officinalis
TATATATTATATATAATTATATATATATATATATAAAATAACTGAAACACCTTGTCTTGCTCTGCCCATTGTGTAGTATTTTGAGATTTGTTGTAGCAGGACGATACATATTGAGTTCATCCCACATACTTTTCATCTTGCCCAAGTGCTCGGTAAAAAAAATTGTCTCATTGTTTGCATTTGTTGATCTCTTGTTTCAACTAGAAGATTCGGGCAGCATTATTTTAGTGGCCATATAAATCCCTAACAGATTCCCAAAGATCCTTAGCAGATTGAGAAAAAGTGAATATTTTAGCAATTTTTGGTTCCATGGAGTTAAGGAGCCAAGACATAACCAGATAGTCATAAGATTGTCATTCTTCAAACTTGGAGTCATCCATCTTAGGTGCATTTTTCGTTCCATTAATGTGCCCTAATTTCGACTTTCCACCAAGCGACAAAGAGTCTGCTCAGGACTAGGGAACATAGTTTAAACCATTCAAGAGAACCGATGAAAGCCTCGTGCTTGGGTTGTTGTTACTATCAGATTCAGCCATTAAAGAAAAATAGTGGAGAGAACTTATAGGAAGTGTCATACTGTGCAAGTCTCGTCTGAAAAATCTCGAATGTTAGAGGCAGCCCCTTGCCTTCTTGTTGATTCGGAGGAGCGAAAAATTATGTATGTCGGAAGTGTGCTTGATTTTTACGGTCTCACTTCTTCACAAATCGACAAACAAACGAGTGTCGGATCAGAACGATAGCTTTGATACCGTGAAGAAGCTAATAAACACAATCACACACTTAACACAATTGAAATTTACGTGGTTCGACTTGGTAGCTTACCTCCTCGGGAGAAGAAGAGAGAAGGATTTCTTATTCATGGTTGCTCATATGAGAGCACCTCAATATATAGAGATACAAGAAGCCTTCTAAGCTAAGAAAAGAATTAAAAATAATACCGCCCATATTAGCACACATTCCATATTAACACCACTCATATTGACACACATTCCATACTAACACCACTCATATTAGCACCACTCATATTAACACCACACACTAATATAGAAACATAATCTTTTCTCTCCACAACATATCTCATTCTAGAAATCAAAGGCTAGGATCATCTCCAAAGGGTGATTATGGTTGAATAGCTTATACACGATATACACTGAGATCCATAGCTCAACTGGTAGACTGAGTGGAGATACCTCGTTTCAACACTTGAGGTATTTGTATCACTCCCTAGTGGGGATGGCTAACATGGAGTGTGCGTACTGACATGGGTGTGTACTAACAAGCTAACCAACAAAAAAAAAAAAAATCAAGTAACTAACAAGTGGGGGTGGCTAACATGGAGGGTGCGCACTGACATGGGTGTGTACTAACAAGCTAATCCAAGAAAAAAAAAAACAAAAACAAAGCAGCTTATACACGGTATTAAAGAAAATATGGACGGATCAAATCATAGGACGATTACCTACCGGCATTGGACGGTGCCATGTGAGCCCGAACATGATATATGCATTTTATCCACGTCGTCCATCTATTTTCGTCACCAGGCAGAAAGCCCAAAAAAGATGCAGATCAAAATCTCAGGTGGGCCACCCCACATGAAACAATAGTGATTGAACGTCCACCGTTTAAAACTTCTCGTGGGCCACAGAAGTTTTGGATCAAGCTGATATTCGTGTTTTGCCCTTTCATTCATGTTTATGTAGGGCCCACAGAACTTGGTGACGTCAACACACTACAGAGGTCAGAGGGGCGTGGTGTATGCAACAATCATTAGTCTACCACTGAGCCATGGGTAGGACCCATGAGGCAATCATCCTAAATCGCATACACACGCATACAATGCTGTCCTGTTTTTGCAGCACGTGTCACAGTTACAGCTCATCCGATCCATTCAGGATATGGGCCCCATGATGAAAAATGACTGATACGAGAATCAGATCAATCCACTCACCAGGCTCGATGCACCACTGGAATGAGTGGACGGACGGAGATCAAACCCAATCTACTGTCTGGCCCATCTCATAAGCGAGTTCGGCCTGATTTTTTACCATGCGATCTTCAATATTCCTACCTTTTGCACGGCTCAGATGTTCTACACGTGAGATTTTGGCTGGAAAACACCATACCATGACGTAATCTCAGTTTGTGGTGTTTGTTCTATCCCTCGTTTTGCAGTTTCGCTTATCTAGACCGTTCATCTGATGAATGTTTCCTTTATACGATGAAATAATGTCCATGAAGCCCGTGCCCTTCGTAGCTGTTGAATCTGGACCGTTGGTCCATTTGCAATCTACCAATAGAGCAATTAATACCATCATAACGAAGTAAAATAGCTGGGTCGCGGTGATGTAGAAGTTTTTCAATTCCAATCCAGACCATTGATCTGCTGTATTTCTTCTTAACCGTTTATCTGTAAGCCAAAAATCAAAAGTTTCATCGTAGCATTGAGCTCATCTCTGGGGCATAGTCCATCCACAGTGGGAAATAACGGATTTACGGTCTAGATTAAGGAGCCATGGGCCCCACTCGTCATTATTCAATAGACTTATATACTGACACTTCCAGTGGCCACGTCACTTTGGACGGTCCCCTGTGGGCCCCACAATGATGTATGTGTTTTATCCACTCCGTGCATCCATTTGGTATCATTATTTTAGGGTAAAAACCAAAAATAAAGCAGACCGAAATCAAAAGGGGGACCACACCACAGGAAAACAGTGGTGACTGAACGGCCACCATTAAAAATTCCTAGGGCCCACTGTAATTTTTATTTACCATCCAACCTGTTGATTATATCATAAATACCCGGATGAAGGGAAAACACAAATATCAGCTTGATCCAAAACTACTGTCTCCCATTAATGGTCAATCACCACTGTTTCCAACGGTATGGATCACCTGAGAATTATATCTGCTTCATTTTTTATCTCATCCTCTAAAATGATCTGGAAAAAACGGATGGACGGTGTAGATATAGAATATATGTATCAATGTGGGCCCCACGGTAAGTGCTACACCGTCTTGGGTGAGGCCGGAGCCGCACCTAACTGCTCCAGGAAGACGATAAGGTAGAAGCGGTGGAACCGTAGTATTGTAGAGCTATCTGTCCACCGTACATGAATCAGGATGACTTGGACATTCAGGACCGTCCATCTATCTGTCCCAACTGTGGATTGCAAGTTTTTCAAAATATACATAGATCAGATGATCCTAACCATCTAATCGCTGTCATCCAAACAAAGGTCGGAAATAAAATCAGTAAATTGTTGATATTCCATTCGGGGGAGAAAAGAAAATTGATGGGAACAAATGTCTAGTGTTCCAATAGATGGACGGTTGTGATTGATACATGACTCTGCCTTTTGCACGGTGGCGTGATGGGGTTTACCACACTCCAGTTATAGCGGCTGTATCCTATCACCTGCACATTGTCACGTGGATGGTGATTTCGACCACCCATCTAACTTTCGAACGCGGATTGCGCGGTGAACCCAACACCATGCAGCTCCGTGGTGTGAAGACTCTGTGGGGCCCACTGTAATGTATGTGTTTTATCCACACCGTCTATCTGTTTTGCCAGCTCATGATTTCATGGGAAAAATCCCAAAATTGATGTGTATCCAAAGGCCAAGTGGAACACACCACAGGAAACAGTAGGAATCGAATCCCCACCGTTGAAAACTTCTTTGGGACCACAGAAATTTTGGGTCAAGCTGATATTGGCACGTTCCATTCATCCAGCCCCTTTTGACCTCAAGAACACGTCGGATGACAAAAAAACATCATTGTGGGCCCTAAGAAGGTTTCAACGGTGGATGCCACTATCTCCATTGTTTTCTCTGGTGTGGTCCACTCAAGATTTGGATATGCCTCAATTTTCGAATCATACCCTAGAATGAGCTACCAAAACAAATGAATGGCGTAGATAAAACACATACATCATGGTGGGCCCCACAGATTCTTCACACAACGGAGCTACATGGGGTTGGGTTCACTGCCGTCTCTAACTTTGGCATTGTGCGTGGGCCATATGGTCAACATCACATCAATCCAACAGAATTGTCTGATCACTGGCCCACCTCAACGAAAAGTCGACCATCACCCTGTACTGTTTGTAATATTGCCATGCATGCCACGGATTGGATGGTTGTATTCATCTTAGCAGTGAGATCCTTGGGGTGGTCCACCAGGACAAGATTCTTTGGATAGATGGTCCAGGTCACTATCCATGTGGTCATGAAGCTTAGCTTCACATGGCAGTGTTTCCACTTAATAAATGAGAAATGCTTTGATACTCTGGCAGAGTATGGTAGATGATACGCAGGCAGTTAGATGCGCGTCATATCATAATCTAAATTAAACGATGTATGCTAATTTAGATGTAATATGGTTCAAAAGTTAATTATTGGATTATCTGTCCTTCAGCTTAGCGGGCATTCATTGGACCGTTAAAAATGAAAAATATCCTATGTCTTATCTCCGGAAACAAGCGTACACCAATGAGAGGTACGTACAAGCAATTTGATTTTTGGACTGTAACTTAAGGCCGTTTGGATACCAACAAAGAAGTTACTTTTTCTACTCAAAGCAGTCGATAAGTAACTTATTTTAGATAAGTAAGTTTGGCTTATGATTAGTTTATTATTATTATTATTATTCTTCCATAAAAAGGAATTCTTCGTTGAAAGAAAATGAAAACTTTACAGCAATGATAGCCATACACTTCGGGTGGCCCACATCATTAAAAGACATCGGGCCACCTATCATATACCTCGGAAAAATATAAATATTTATCCCCTTCTTAATACTTCTAAGGCATAAGGCTCGCTCTGTTTAAGAAAAGAAGTCTCGGATCGATTGGAGAGGAACAGAGGGGGAGTGGTAGTCCGATGTAGTTGGGATTTGCTTACCTAGCAAGCGAGGCCATCGATCACACCATTCAATTTCCTAGGAGAAAATGAAATCCTTAGGTTCTCTCAGCTCCTAAGTGAGGAAACCTGAGCCCAAGCATACTAGAACCTCTACCTGGAAGGCTTATCTTGATTGAACAAACCCACTATGAAGTTTGAATCGCTTTCTAAAATTATCCTTGAATAGTCACAGGTAATATAAAGAGAAAATTCTCCCACTGAGCTCGAACTTTGGCCTTGGAGTTAGATTCAATGTTGTTAAAAATTTAAAGTGTTTTTTGTACAGAACAGCGGATAGAAGAAAACGATAACGAAATGATCAGATCTATCGAGTTCAAGGCTCACTTGAATAGTCAATTTCTCAAGACATATTTACTGCATTTTTTTTTTTTGATATTCAAGCAAGTGCAAACGAAGGAAATTTGCAAATTGTCTTCAGAATACTCTCAATCCAATTTTCAACATAAAAATTTGCACATTTAAGTGTTGAACAGATCTATAGTTTTGACACCGATATGTCTTAAGACCTTCAGAAAAAACTCAACAAGAGATTAGATCGAGAGTAATTGAACAGAAGATGATATAATTTTAAGGATTAAGAGTATTCTCTTCTGGATTATAGTATTCAGGATTTATATCAATTGAAAGGTTATGGATTTCTTTCTGAAGATGTGGTAAAGAGCCTCTTCAAGAAATCTATACCCATTCACAGTAAATAATTGTTTTTCCATAAAAGGACATGACTCTTTGTCTTATGGCAGTTATTTTTGTACCCATTCAGATCGGAGCAGTTATCCAACAGGAAAAACTATATCCACATAAGCGACACGTGGCATAAGTGCCACATGTATAATCATGTCACAATTACTTTTAATCATAAAAAAGGTAATAAAACATCAGGGTAGACCTCGGTTCAAAACCAATTGAACCATGGCCCAAAAAAGTTTGAACCGATGCCAAAAAGACTAAGGCTTTTATTGCTCCTTGTGACAATGCGCACGTGCTAAGTGCGCCTAATAAAGCGCTAAAAAGCGCCCAAGTAGCCCTACAGCCCACGCTTGCATAAGTAAAAACCCTTTCTCTTATTGACTGGCTATACACACTATTTATGGAAAGTTTAAATAATTAATATATTTATTTACTTTCTAAAAATAACTTTTATTTTTGAAATTTATTTTTATTCTAAAAAATACAACAAATGCTATACCCCGATGAAAAAGCTACGTATTTCTAATTTTTGGCTTCCAAAATTCCTCTTCCATGAGGTCCAACTTCTCCGAGCTAAGTCTAGCTTCTTTCTCACGGGAGAGGACATAGAATTAGTTATAAGTAACTTTTTTTTAATACTTAAAATTACTTAATCACTTCAGCTAATTTTTTTTAGCTTTTCTTCTTTTCATAAGTTGTTGAATACTGGCATCGGGAGAGACGAAACACACTTATTTTCTTAATAAGTAGAAACTGAGATAAGCTACTTGACAGGTCCTTACTCTTGCTCCGGTGGTAGACTCTTACGAGTTTCAACACCTGGTCAAGGGTTCGAGTACCCATAGGTGGTGAAATCCCACTACATCGTGAGTGTGTGGGGGTATGTGAGGATAGAGTGGAAGATAGGTTTGCGCACTCGCCATTGTTTAGGGCATAGTTCCAAGGTGTATATGATTTGTTTATTTCAGTTAAGTTTCCTTGGTTCCTCTTCTGCTCACACAAAGTGCGATCTCTATTTAAAGAATGTTTAATTATTAGATGAATGTTGCACCTGCAAATATGTGAATTATCTGGCCATGCTTTGCATAACCCTATAAGAGGGTCAAGCAAGCAATGAAGAAAATAAATAGATCATAATCTTGCTTCACAAAGTCAAAAGACAATAAGCAAGCAAATAAAACAAAAAATAGAAGTAATAGAGCATTCATGCAATGAAAAGAAAAAGTAATGATTAGCTATAATGTAATGTCCAAATGGATTGTGTTGTAAGCTTAACTGAGAAGTGAGAAAGAAAAATTGAAGTCAAATACTATTTATTAGATTAAAAAGGGATGGTTAGACATCCATAATCCCGACTCTACTCTTGAGTTGATTGGCTTGTCCTGAAGAGTTGCTTTCCGTAATTGATTGGAACAAGGCAGAACCTTTGCATAGATCGGAACGTTCTTGGGTATCCTAGGTGGTAGAGTTTTCTCCTCGGGATAAGGGCTTACTAAGTTTCTAGAAGTTTCTCATAACCTCTTGAGTATTGTATTTGCCTTTTCTATTTATTGCCTCCTCATCGACTAGATGCTAGAGGTTTGAATTTGTAAGCTTATAAATTGTCAACCATACAGTGGCCAACTGGACACTTGGCATCAATTTGCCATGTAGGATTTATCAAAGAGCATCTAAATCTTCGGGTGAAAAAAAGTCGGGCCAAGTGTCCATCGAGTAAACGTTGACCGACGTCTGCTACCCCTTGCTTCGATGTAGTGCTCGTCTTTTCTCATTTCTACTGGCATCTGGAGGTTCTCTTGCCCCAAATGATTAGAGATATAGAGATTTTTCCCATTCATGTTCTTTGGAAGGATTCACTTAGCCCGAATGCCTTGGTTTGGTCGATTTTTAAAGGTTATTCTAAAGGGTAGGTGCATCTTTATCGAAATGGGTCAGTATGGTAAGTTTTAGGAGTAGCTGCCTAAATGCCCTTATTAAGGAGTCAGGAGTGGGTAATCTTTGGATATGGTTTGGTAACCTAGTTGGGGCCGATCGAATTAAGGGTCTTATGTCTAAACTTGCTTGGTTATCCAACTATGGTCAAGGAGGCTAGGTATAGTTTTATCGAAGGCTTGTCCAGTTGGTTCAAGAGTGGCGTCTTAGATCTGAGTAGGGTGTAAAAAAAATAAGAAGCACATCCTAAGCAACAACACAGGAAACAATGGAAATTGAGCGCCAATCATTGAAAACTTCTCAAGAACTACAGAAGTTTTGAATCAAGCTGAAATTTGTCTTTCCTTCATCTAATCTATGTAACTTGACGAACATGCCAGATGATAAATAAGCATCATCATGGGCCCTTGGAAGGTTTCAACGGTAGATGTCATTATCACCACTATTTTGTACGGTGTAGTCCACTTGAGCTTTCGATATACTTTAATTTTGGGCAAATGCCCTCAAATGTGGTAGCACAATGGATGGACAGCATAGATAAAACACATGCATCATGGTGGGCCTTACAAAGTCCTTGTCACCATGGAGGTCAACTTAATTTACCCTGAGTCAATATATGCCTTCTTACTGCCCGAGCATCAACTGTCATAGCTAGCCAAAGTATCAAATAACTTGCCCCTCAGGAAACATCCTTTTATTGGATGAAATGAAAAGAAATAGTTCCAATTTAAGAAAATATTTAATACTTCCACATAATATCATGAATGACATAGACGTCTAGAAATTACAAGCTTCATATACAACATTTCCAAATGAGCTGTCCAAATCATGGGACCAATTTAGATGTACAATTATTCAAAATTTATTTATATTATTTTTATCTTGCTATTGGATTGGTGTGCAATATTGGACGGTGAAAAATAAAAATATCCAACGAACCTACTTCCATAAACAAATGTCAATGAACCAACGCTTGGGATTGCTCATCCAATCAGATGTTGGGAATATTACTTAGCAAAAGTACATTCCACAATTTCGTTAATTTAATTTGAGTTAATGTATGCAACATATAATTTTTAAGTGCCTGTGTATCAAGTATTATATGCAACCTGAGTATCATATAACTCCTCTTTTGCTTTTCAGATCTTGCTATATATTCTGGAGTTCCTAGGCCGCTTGATCGAGCACAGCCTCATTCGGGACCCGAATATGATTAGGTTTGGGTATTGGACCCACCTGAATGGACGGATTAGATCACACACATATGCTACTTTGACACATGCATCCTACGGGTTTTCTCACATGCTGGTGGATTTGGCAAACCTCATTCGATCACTTGAATGATTATATTATTATTTGATCTGACTAAAAGTCATAGTGCTCGTAGTTGCATTAGAACACTTTGTCCAATCCATCGATCTAAACCGTTCATTGGTCCAGTATATTTCATGGGCTACCATGCAAATATCATGACAAATTTGGAAAATGTTAGCCATTTGATCAGTGGCCTTTAAAGTGGATGATCAAGATCATGTTAAAAAAAAAAAAAAAACCTAATCAACAATTTAATTCATCTATTATGTGGGCCTATCGTGGATTGCTTATGATTTTAAAAAGTCAATTTTACCCATGGATTAGAAAAATGGATGACTATAGATAAAAGAGGCTAAATAATATTGGACCATCCAACGAGTGGGATTATCCCATGAAATGTGTTATGGACTTAGTAGATTGTTCATATCAATCAATTAAACTGTCTAAGAAACTGATACAACTACCTTGATGTATATGCCATCTCCACACTATCCATTTTTCCAGATCATTTTAGGCATGATCACAAAAATGAGGTTGATCCAAAGCTCTAGTGGACCCCATCACAAAAAGAAATGATGTATATGTTATATCCACAATATTCATTTTTCCATATCATTTTAGGCATTAGCCCAAAAATAAGGTAGGTCCAAATCTTTAGAGGACCCCACCACATAAAGAAGTGATGTATATATTACATCCAAACCATTCATTTTTCCATATCATTTTAGGCATGAGCACAAAAATATGCCAGATTCAAAGCTCTAGTGGAACCCACCATAGAAAGAAGTGGGGAACCTTTGCTCACCGTAATGTTTATTTGCCATCCAACTTGTTCATAAGGTCACATGGACCTAAATAAATGAAAAACACAAATATCAGCTCGATCGGAAACTTTTGTGGTCCCCAAGAAGTTTTCATTGGTTAGTATTCTATTCCCACTGTTTTATGTGGTATGTTCCACTTCGGCTTTGGATCTACCTCATGTTTTGGCTCATGCTTAAAATGGTTTGGAAAAATGGATGGATGGTGTGGATATAACACATACATCACCATGGGCGCACAGAAATTTGCCACGTCAACACACCACCACCTTGGTAGTGTGTGCTACACTAAAAAGCAATTCGATTCCGAGAATTTCACTGGGTTTAACTGAGTCGGAGATGGTGGACCCTGCAGTGATTAGGTCCAAAGGTCCGATAAAGTAGACCCAGACCGGTTAAAATCACGTCGGGTCCATTGAATACCCGGATCATGGACAGCCCTCATGTCACGTGCCATGGCACGCTGAAATAGCACTCTTCACTAACAGACCAGGACAACTGAGTGCGTTTTGTACCATTTCCTGATGGCGATGGCTTACCGACGGAGACACCTGGCATCAATTTCCATCCATCTAAACCATCCAAATTATTATTCATATAATCACTTCCACCGATGAATACTAACCATCCAGTAGTATGTCATGAAATGGATGGTTGAGAATGAAATGGTCAGTTTTTCCAGATTGAACGGTCAGTAGTAGATGGTTAAGGCCTCGATCGGTATGCCTTCCTAGATATGCTCCAAGAGGAACGGATCTATGATTTGAACGGTCTGGATTAATGTCCCATGTGCACATTATCGCTGTTAGCGGGAATCTAGCAAGTATTCCAAAATGAGAGATTTTGAAATGCGTATTGCCTCCCACTGAAAGTTCGGACTTGTGTTTCCAGTTACGTGGGCGCGACTCGCATACAGGGTTATTAGCAATAATAAATATCGATGTGGGGACATTAAGACATAGATGTTCTCTTTCCTGCCAACGTGTAACTATTTTTGTAATATCCAAGCCGTCCAAATTGTAGGACGCATTGTAAAGATCACCCCATCAGAAAATCATCACAGTCCATTCGCCACGCAGGATACACCATTGAATTCGGTGGACAGACGATGGTTTGTTTCAATGTGCATTTGTGTCCCACCTGGTCGGTGGATTATTAAAAATTTTGGTCCATGTGATCCTTCTTGTGTGGACCACCAGTTTCACGGCTCAGATGTTACACTGAAAATTACATATTAACTGAAAATAAAGTTGGGTGTTAAAGTTTCCATAGAACGAATGTATGCTTTTTTTATTTTTTATTTCTATTTTTAAGGTGGGCCATTTGATCCCCTAACGGCACAGGATGCTTGATACGACAGCCACTTAGAAATGGTGCGGATGTGTGGTGGCTCTGCCACCCGGACCTCGGTGGTGATCTAACGGTGTGGGATTTGATTGGAAGTGGATTGCATATTAAGTAAATTCTGTGGGGGCCACCACAATGTGTGTGTCTTATCCACTCTGTCTATTCAATTCACCATCTCATTTTAGGGCATGAGCCCAGAATTGAAGCATATCCAAAGATCAAATGAACCACACGTTAGGAAATAGTGTGTATTGAGCTCCTACTGTTGAAAACTTTTTGGGGCCACGGAAGTTTTGGATCAAAGCTGATATTTTTGTTTTTCATTCGTCCATGTTTTTTGGACTTTACGAATAGGTTGGATTACAAATAAATATCACTGTGGGCCCTAAGTCTTGTGGTGTGGTCCGCTTGAAATTTGGATATGCTTCAATTTTGGTCTCATGGCTGAAAATGATCTATCCAAACATATGAACGGTGTGGATAAAACACATGCATCCAAATCACCATCCGCATGACCAATCTTTTATTAAGGTAATCAAATAACTATATATATATATGGAAAAGGAAAAGGTTCTACGGTCGAGCTCATGGGAACTTCCCATGAGGTTGAGTTGTGTGGGCCCACGTGATGCGTGTCTAACATCTACCCCAGTAGTCAGATGCATCATTCCATGGTGAGCCTAGGGCTTAAAAATCAAGTCAACCCGTGACTTGTGTGGACCACACCACATACAAAAGTTGAGAGGGGTTATCCTCCATTAAAACATTCATTATCATTTGTTGGGTCCACCAAGATGTGGTTCACAAATCCAGCCCATCCATTATGTGTATCCCACTTGGATGAGGGGTCAGACCAAGCTTCAGATGCATCCAAATTTCAAGTGGGCCCCACCAATTTCTTTTGTATGTTTTAGGCATGTCTTCACATGATTTTAGATGGTATGACCCACCTGAGTTCCGTATGCGGCTGATTTTTGGAATATCCCATGATTTAAAGGGATATCCCATCAATGCACGGTGTTGATGTTCGACATGCATCACGGTGGGGCCCACACAGCTCAACCTCATGGGAAGTTCCCGTAAGCTCGACGAGATATATATATATATATATCTATATATATATATATATATATATATATATATATATATTATATATATATATATATATATATATATCTTGATACATCTAAATGCATATACAAAATTTGACCACTTTAACTTAAATTTATTTATATTTTTTATACAATTTTTAAAGTAATTTATATCTATTTGTGTGTATCATTAATCACACTCTATTAGAATATGAAAGTTTTTTATTTTTTAGAAAAAAAAACTTGTATGACTGCACTTCAACACCCTGTAAATGCCTTTAAAAAATTGAGTGTTGACAAGTTACACTTGGAGTTCACTTACAATTCGTGACGTTGACATATGACAAATTGTGGTTATATGATTATTTTTTGTTAATTTCACACGTGTGGAGTTTACTCCTTGGCACATGTGTGAAGTTTACTCCTTTGCACACATGTGCCAACATAGAACATGTGTTTGATGAGTGCTAAATATGAGCCTTTTGTTTTGCTAAAAAACAAAAGCTTAGATCTTCCATCTAAAAAAAGCATTTTCACTACTTGAGTAGCTAGATTATGCGTAGTCGCCTAATTCTAGTTTTCTTTTTTAAATTTCTTTATGAAGTTTTTGAAGGGTTGTTTGATTTTTCATTCCCATTGCAAATACTAGGGAAATAGGCTATTATCCAAGTAGCCCACATCACAAGCAATAATGGTTATAGAACTTCAATGTTGAAAGATTATTTCTTCCCGAGCCCATAAGATTGTTTATTTGTCATCTAATCTACGCAAAAGGTCACACAAACATGGATAAGGGGAAAACAAAGATATCATCTTGATCCAATACTTTAGAACCCTGTGGAAGTTTTTACCCGTATACATTCAATTCTTACTATTTCCCGTCATGTGGTCCACTTGAACTTTAGATCTACCTCATGCAAATCAGCTAACAGAACGAATGGAGGGCATGGATAAGCCATATACATCAAAGTGGGCCCCATATGAAATTCACACCCCTAATCCACTTCAGACAATCAGATTGTTTTATTGTAAAGAAGAGAGGAGAAAGAAAAAAAGAAAAGAAAAAAAAGAAGCCCTATATCCCAAATTTCACTTTTTATCGGTTTACTTCATTCATTGGGGCCCATTTAAGTAATGAAACGGTTTTAGTGGAAGAACTTGAGTAATACTAGTATGCTCAAGTAGAACATTCTTGAAGAGTGATTTTCTTTTAGAAAAGACTACTAAATAGCAAGAGGCATTAATTCTCTTTTTAGAGAAAAAGACAACCATACCACTATGTCAGTTTGGCATTATTTCGAAAATGATGGTCACTTATCCTCCTCACATGTAGCCCAACTACCTACACCATCTAAAATTTCCGACCCATCATGAATCCAAAATTTCTAATATCACATTAATAAAGTAAACCAAACCATCCGAGCAACGGATATTCAATAATAAATAATAAGTGGTCTAAAATCATAGGAAAAATAAAATATAATGGATGTTCAATAATAAATAATAAGTGGTCTAAAATCATAGGAAAAATAAAATAAAATGGTTAATATCACGTTCATGATATAATCATCTTATCATACTCCATTAATAATTGGGCCAATTATTTGGACACATGGGCTGCCGTACAACTATGCCATACACAAGGTTTTAGAGGGAAGCGTTGAGTAGTGTGTTGACGTTGATACGCTCTGTGGGCCCACCATGATGTATGCCTTATATCCATACCATTCATCTATTTTAGGGCATGAGCCTAAAAAAGAGACAGATCTAAAGCTCAAGCAAACCACACCATAGAAAGCAGTGGGAATTAAACCTTTGTCATTGAAAACTTCATTGAGGTCATGGAAGTTTTGAATCAATTTTATATTTGTTTTTTCTCGTCATGTAGGTACAGAAGTTTTGGATCAATCTGATATTTGTTTTTCTCTACATCTATGTTTGTTTGGCTTTATAAATAGGTTGGTTGGCAAATAAACATTATGGTGGGCCGCAGGAAGGCTTCAATGGTGGGATCATTGTCCTAACCACGTTATGTGGCGTGGCCCTATTGAGCTTTGGATCCGCCTCTTTTTTGGGCTCATGCCCTAAAATAGTCTCGCCATTATGGATATAACACATTCATCTTAGTAGGCCCACAAAACTTGGTGACACACCATCAAGGTTGGTGGTGCATAGTCCGCTACCTTTTTAGAGGCACCAACAATTTTTAAATGGTCCAAATCTAATAGGTGAGTTTACCTCGAAAATTAAATGCTTGGATCCATCTTCATGATAAATTGCCATATAACACTATTTTCCTTGTAAAAGTGCTACTTTTTGAAGCCATACTAGTCCAAACCTCGCCGAGTACAAATTTTTAACGTTTGGTAGGAGGCATCGACAAAACAAACACCTTTAATGAATGGATTGGACCTCACACACCGACACCAATTCTAGAATGCAAACTTGGAGGTTTCACACTCTTCATCACTTTAAAATAAGAAACTATATGAACTTATACTCATTTCTAAAAGTGGTCTTTTATGACTCGACCTGAATATAAGCACTTTGATTCTTTTAGAATTCAATAGTGGACTTCAATTTGGCTTCTTATATGTTATTAAGGGGGCGTTTAGATAGTAAGTTATTTAAGATAAGTTATTCATGCCTCATATTCTCAAAGTAATAAAAAAATTTATGGTTTTGCATTTTAAAAAAAGTATAGATATTAATGTGAGAATGGTCAATTTTTTTCACTCATATATATATATATATATATATATATATATATATATATATATATATATATATATATATATATGCTCAAATATGAAGTTGGATCTTATGGGTATAGTTCTTACATGGTTTTCTATTTTCGAGAAGAAATATCAATGTCTAGTGTGAGAGAGGATGTTGTGTTATCCAACACCTGTATTGAAATTGTACTGAACACCATCTGAATTGAGTTGAACTTTTCTTACAAACTATTTCAATTGGATCAGCTCAGGCATGACTTGATCTGCTGTTGTGGGACTACTTGCAAGCAAGAAGGGATTTCTAAAGAATTTTCTAATTTTTATGACATAACAACTACTATAACACATGAAATGATTGTAGATGGATTTATGTAGCTAGCTCCATGTTTACTTAACATGCAACTCCATCTTTCTTGCTAATGTGCCACCCGTCTAGAACATATGCACCACACAAATGGTGGGCCCCAAGACAAAAATTAATTTGTTAAAGTGGGGAGGAAAACGACCACCACCGTTGAAACCTTCTTGGGTCTACCTCAATGTTCATATACCTTCCAAATTATTCATAATGTCATTCCGACATAGATTAACTGAAAACACAAAAGTATTAGTTTGATCCAAAATTTCTGTGGCCCCACTAACAATCCAATATGGACTCTCAATCCTTACTTCTCATCGCATGTCTTATTTGAGTTTTGGCTCTGCTTAATTTTTTAGTTTTATGTTTTAACATGAGCTGGCAAAACAAATGGACATGATAGATTTTTAAGGTTGACACATGCACCACGTAGGGGATATCATTGGAGATGAATCACCTACTCACAGGATGCTCTCTGGTCCCATCATGATGTATATGTTTTATTTATGTCATCCATCCATTTTTCCATATCACTTTAGGGTACTAGCCTGGAAAAAGACAGATTCAAATCTCATATGAACCACACATCTAAAAATAGCGGTGATTGAATGCCCACCATTAAAAACTTCTTGAGAGCCACCTAAGTTTTGAATGAAGATGGCAAATAAATAATACAGTGGACCCTACAAAGTTTCTTATGGTGGGCATTTAATTATCATTGTTTTCTTGTGATATTGTCCACTAGAGATTTTGATCTCCATTTTAAGTTCATACGCTAAAACCATTGGAAAAATAGATGCATAATCAATAAAACACATATGCTTACACAATGTAGCTAATCTGCATCTGGTATAAAGGGTTGAAAAGCTGCTGTCAGAGATGGGGCCCACTGCATCATGTTCGAATAGTTAAGGCCTTGTTTGATTTTTCAAATCCTCAGTGAACATATTGCAAATGAGTAACAATGATTTCTTTTTATAATTAAAGCATTGTTACCTATGTTTGATTTTACGTTTACTTTTTTTAGCACTAAAATTGAGGACATTATCAAATATATAGGTGGGGCCGCTATGAAAATTGTGGCTTAACCTAACACCTTCCATCCTTCATACTAGTTGAATTTAAAGCTTTGATAAAATAAAAAATAAAAAAATGAGGTTGATCCAAAGCTCAAGTGGACCACACTATAAGATTTAGGTAATCAAACACCTATTATTAAAAACCTCTGGTTGCCACTGTTTCCTTTGGTATTGGCCATTTGAGTGTTTTTTTGACTCATGCCTCAAAATGTCATGCTAAAAAGGATGATGACACAAATACATCATGCCTTAAAATGGTGTGTTTATTATATCTACGCTATTTTCATTTGCGAGATCATTTTAAAGCATGAGTCAAAAAATAAATCACATCCAAAGCTCAAGTGGACCGCACCACAAATATGAGCAGGGGCAATGATTCTCACCTAGTCACCATTAAAATAACCGCAGGGCCTACCATATTTTTTATTTTTCATTTAATCGGTTTATAAGGACATGCAGACTTAGATGAAGAGGAAAGCATTTATTTTTAACGTGAAGAAGAAAAACAAATATTAAATTGATCCAAAACTTGAGAAGGTTTCACTAGTAGATGTGCAATCCCCCATTGCTTTTTGCAGTGTGGTCCACTTGATCTCTTAATCTATCTTTATTTTTCATTTTTTATCAAGCATTATAATAAAGTGGGCAAATGCACAAACAGTTTGCATATAACACATACCTGATGATGGGCCCCACAAAACTTGGTGACATGAACAGACCACTACACCAACCAATCCGATCGAGATCCCACAACTTTCAAACATTTAATTTGAGAGTTGGTTGTTATATCCGGCCACCTGTTCGCATGCTGACATTGGCATCGGCGGAAAAAAAAAAAAAAAATCAGCTTTATTCAGAACTTATTTTTGGACTCAAGAAGTTTTTAATGGTGTACGTTCAATCAATATTGTGTGGTCCACTTGAGATTTGGATCAACCTCATTTTTAGGTTCATAAAATAAAAGAATATGAAATAATGGGTGAACGGCATGGATGAAACACATACATCATGGTGGGGCCCACATAGTACCGACCACTAGCCATTGGCTAGTGGCAATCCGTTTCCATCCGCAGGCGCAGGATCCAATCACGTGCTGTCTAGTACGGTCTTTTGTCCTTTTCTAAAAAGTAGAGTCAATACGTGTCACTATCCCGAGCGTTAATCAAGATCTGATGAAGCAAATGTATTATAGTACGGGCATTGATTGTTCGTCAGAGACAAATGCCAAAAAAAGGGCTGATCCATTCATCATCATCATATGGGCCTTGATGGGAGTTTTTTAACCTTCCATTCTCTTCCCAAGGGAAGCGGATTGGCTGGTGTACCACACACCAGAGATATAGCTGCTGTGGGTGCATGTCGTGCGAATACGAGCGCGGACACTCCTCCAGCTCCGAGTTGTACGAACGGTCGAAAGGAAATCAAAGTTATGTGGGCCCTTCAATGATGTATTTATCATATCCACACCGTTCATTCATTTTTAGAGATCATTCTAGAGCATAAGTAAAAAATTGAATCATATCAAAAGCTCAATTGGACCACACTACAAAGAGCAGCTTGGATAGTGATTTTCACTGTTATGGCCCACCATAATGTTTATTTTCCATCCAATCTGTTCATAATGTCAAAAAGACCTGAATGAAGAGGAAAAACAAATATCATATCGATCCAAAATTTCTTTGCCCCCCAAAAGGCTTTCAATGGTAGACGTTCAATCCCTCACTTCTTTTTGCAGTGTGGTCCGTTTGATATTTATATCTGTTTTATTTTTGGCCTCGAGCCTTAAGACGAGCTCGCCAAATGGATGGATGGTTTGGATATAACACATACATCATGATGGGACCCACAGAACTTGCTGACGTCAATACATCAGCTATATCGCTGATGTGTGGTACACCAGGCAATCCGCTTCCCTTCGTAAGGTGGTGGCTCTCCTAAGTCAATGGACCAGCTTGATTTTTTCACATGGCCATATACATGATGGGCCCACTTCTCCTCACCCTTTCTCGGCCGTTGAAACTGCACCCATCAGGTTGCATCGTGCGCTGCGTGTGTAGATGATGCGTGTGGACCAGCAACACTCGTGAAGATAAGCTTTTGGGAGTGATACATCACTCCCTCTTTGGTGGATGATACATCGCTTTTTGTCTCGGTTTGTACCTTCATCAGATACGATGTCCATCAATCACACGGTTGTCTACCTTAAATGGGTGGATGACAAACGATGAATAGTAATTTCCCACACGTGCTAATTTGAGTGCGTAATAGCCAGCCGTTCGTTTGGGCTGTCCCAGTTTTTTAATGAAATCCAACTGGGGCACGATTATATCAAGAAATGGACGGTGAAAAACACTTGATTACTAGACCACTTTCAATGCTTACTTCGTCCGACCAGATGAATTGGCCTAGTGGGGTGAATCCAACGAACGGTCGGATCTCGTCCACACATGCCAAATTGGCCGATGTGGGAGTATAAAATTCGATCATTTAGATGGCTTGTCTCACCTCGCGAGTTGCATAAGTGGGGACCATGGTACAGTGATCTAGACCGTTGGACTGTTGGGTCCTATCTTAGATGGATCTTCCTCAAAATATTTCTGACCAGAAGGTTGTGGCCATGCCAATGGCAGAGCCTTCTTCCGTTGAATACAGACCGTTCTGTATTCTCTTCTTAACCGATCAGGTGCAGGAATCAAATCAAACGGTTAGAAGTATTCTATTGAGGAGATATTTTGTATACGATCCATCCACGGTGGGAACAAACATACCAATGGTCTAATCAATGAATTGTGGGGCCCACTTCTACAAACTGAACCCGGAAACGAGCATACTGTGGATATCCTCTTCGTGGTCGCTACGTTCTGAGGGGCGTGAGTTCCCACACATTCGAGCTTTCGTGGGGTCCACAATGGTATGCATGTAGAATCTAAACCGTGCATCTGGTGTGTGGACACATTTTCACTGTATACACCAAAACTTAGGTGGATAAACAATTTATGTGGACCACACCACAGGAAACAATGTAAAATCACACCTAGAGCCTCTAAATTCACGGGGTGTGGCCCACAGAAGCTATGGAATGGCCTGATTTGAGGGTTGGATATTCATCCTTGTGTCTCGTATCTGATCACTGAATGAAATGGAATATATAAAGGTAAAGTACTTCGGGCCTAAACACTATCTGTAGATTTCTACGGTAGGCGTTCCACTCCCCGTTGCTTCCTGCTTTTCCCTGTGGTGTGGCCCACCTGAGTTTTATTTTACTATTTTTCAGTTCATCCCAGTGGGAATGAACTTATGAACGGTCTGAATGGAACATTCACATCAAGGTGGACCCCGGTAAGGTTTCAACGGTAGGCATTTTCCTTCCCAGTTTTTCCTGTCGTGTGGCCAATTTGATCTGTGGATCCAACTCATTTAGTGGCTAGTAAACTAAAATAAGCTGCCAAAATGGATGGACGGAGTAGATTTCTCACAAACATCACGGTGGGCCCCACTAATTCCGACCAGAGCGGTCATAGGCAATCCGGGTCCAATTACATCACGCCACGCAATCCTTGCGTTGCGTAATGAAACGGGGCAGGTGATACCCAAGAGAATGGGAAATAAGTTAGAGCCATCTATCCACTGCATTAATCTGGACCATCCATGTAGTTAGTGATGGTGTGGATGGCAAATGGATCGAAATACAACGGATCCTAGCCGATCACCCTCGAATCAACGGTAGAAAACGGTGAAGGGTCACATACTGAAGGAAAATATGGGATTGGCGAGCAGGTATGGTACGGTATAGGGAAAAGAATGGAGCAATCTCTCTATAGTAACATGGATGATGATCTATCAATCTAGGCCGTCCATCTGGCTTCCCCTACTGCAGATGGAAATATTTTCAAAATACACGTGGATCGGGTGATCCCATCCCTCTATCAGTAGTCCTAAAATAGACGGTAGAAAATGTAGCAGCTGACAGTCAATTATTTAGTGGGGGAAGCTGAAGTACACCGATAGACTTCCACGACAGGCGAGTAGATGGACGGACCCGATCTAAACATCATTCTGCCACGTGTAATGCAGAGACATGGCTCTGCTGGTCTACCCTATTCCAGTTCTTCCGATGTACCGTATTTCCACGCTACTCATACGATGGGACCATCCACGTGGATTGAATGAAATGCCACGTGGCAGACCGTAGAAGAGGTATAAATGTCGGTGGGCCCAGATCACATGCATCGCGTTCATGGATGAAAAATGCCTTCAGCAGCCATCACGTGACTATTTAATGGGATTATTTAAGCTTTTCTTTTTGCATTAAAAAATCGCAGCTGTCCTTTTTTACTATTGTTGAAAAATAGTAAAAAGATATGAAAGCCCTTTTTTTGACAGAGACGACCAAAAAAAGGGGTGTAAATAACGGCTCCTTCAAAAAACAGTTGATAGTAAACTCAGCCGTTTATAAGGTGGGTCACCCCACATGAAGAGTGAGGATAGAGAAATCCCACCGTGGAAAGCCTTTGCAGGACGCTCGAGCTGATTTTAACGTCCCGTGAGGTCGAGATGTGTGGGCTCCACCGTGATGCGTGTTCGACCTCAATACCGTGCATTTGATGGTTCCCTTTAAATTATAGGATATCCCAAAAATCAGCTGTATACGGAACTCAGGTGGGCCATACCATCTAAAATCATGTGAGACATGCCAAAAAACATATAAAAGCACTTGGTGGGTCTACTTGAGTTTTGAATGCTGCTGAAACTTGGTCTAAACCCTCATCCAAGTGGGACACACATAATGGATGGGCTGAATTTGCAAATCACATCTCCGTAGGTCAAAAAAATGTCCCATGAATGTTTTAATGGTGCACAGCCCCTCTCCACTTTTGTATGTGGTGTGGCCTACACAAGTCAAGGATTGAGCTGATTTTTGAGACCTAGACCCACGATGGAATGGTACATCAGACTGATGGGATAGATTTTCAAAACGCATCATGGTGGGTCCCACACAGCTTGACCCCAAGGAGCTTATAGTGAGCTCGAGGCATTCTAAACTCTCTCTTCTATGCCTGCCCCCCCCCCCCCCCCCCCCCCCCCCCCATAACATATAATCTTATATATATATATATATATATATATATATATATATATCCTCTATAGAATATATATCCATATATATATATTCACTCAACTGTTAGCCTGAGTGGATATACCTCGTTTCAACACTCGAGGTCGTATCAATCCTATCGGGGGGTGGGTAACATTCATGTACCAAAACAGTTGGTGTTTAACTAACAAGCTAATGAAAATTTTGAAAGATATCTAGAAATCTAAAATGTTGAAAAATCTAAAATGTTGCATATGAATGACTAATGCTAAAATGTTTTATGAATTGTTGGAGATAATTTAGATTGTTCCTGATGCGTTAAATATAAACAGGAAGGAGAAGCCCATTTCTTTGATAATCCCTTATTGGTCGAGGTTTGAAAATGGCTCGAATGACCTCAAGGGTTGAATGAGGTGGCATGTAATGTAATTTTTTGTTTAAGAGAGGAGCATTGGACTCCATTCACAATGGCAAAATCCTATCCATGTCTCTTTGAATTTTTTGTGGGCTTTTGAGTTTGGGCATGGGCCTATCTAAACCTCGGGCTTGATTGGATGGATTGATTTGGATGAACGGGTAGATTTCTCACAAACATTAAGATGGCCCCGTCTATCATGAGCCAATCCCCATCCGATATTTGGACTGACTTAGCCAATAGTAGGCCACTTTTTACTTGGTTTACGTTGAGTTAATGCACGGCACATGTGATTTGTTACTGCCTGCGTACCATCCGTCATAACTGTCAGCGTATCAAATAACTCCCCTTTGTTGTGCTCTTGTGATAGCTGGCTGCCACTTTGAAAATGCTGGTGACTCCTCACTCGAATATATGGAATAATTATACGGAAATCCGGACCGTCCAAAATGATGATCTAATTGTGGACGGAGTATTACTAATAATTACACTGAAAAATGGTAGTAATTGAATGATTGTACTCTTGGAATTTGGACCGTTCACTACTTTAATTTTAACCATCCATTTTATAGTTACAAATTATACGGATAGGATTTCTTAATCTGCGTGACTTTGTAGTTTTTCTCGGTCCATAATTCTCCCAGCCATTTGGTTGTTCTTGATTGACATACATGAGCGTGCATGCGAGGAGGATGAGTCACCACCATTTTAAAATGGTGGTAAGCAATCATTGGTCGTAGCATTGGGTACGCGAATTGTCTGTGCCCCATGCACAGACAGTTTGTGGTCGGAGTATATGTGGGGTCCACAGAGATTCTCATGACAAATCCACTCCGTCCATTAAGTTTCTCAATATCAAAATTGATTATAAAACTAAAAATAATGCATATCTAACAATTAGGTGGGCCACACTGCATGAAATAGTGCGAGTAGAATCATCCCCCATTGAAACCAGCCTAGAGCCGATCATGATATTTGTATGCCATCAAAACCGTTCATAGAGTTACTAGCAATCAGATAAACGGTAGCCACAAATGTCATCCTAATTGAAAATTCATGTGGGCCCCACAGTCTGGAATGATAGGTGTTCAATCCCAGCTGTTTCATGTGGTATGGCCCACCTGAGTTCTCTATCTGCTGCTTCTGTCCTATTTTGATCGAGAAACTAATGGAAGGAGTGGATTTGACAGAAGAATCTCTGTGGGCCCCACATATTCCCACTGCGGGAACTTCCTGTGGCGGGGCAGTCGCAGAGAAGTTGAGTGCAGGGATTACAACTGGAATAAAACGTTGATACTCTGGCAGACTGTGGTGGATGATACTCCGTCACTTAAAAATTACGTAGAAATCGCACGTGTGGAACACAGTTAATTCAGAATAACTGTCTAAGTTTGGGTCCCATCAGATGTGCACGAACGAAAATTGCGAATACTTGACTTGGTGGTCATTATTGGATGGTTAAAAAGAAAAAGATCCAACGGTCCTATTTTAACAAACAAGTGTCGAGGAATCAGAGGCTAGGAAGTTTTTAAAATATGAAATTTTAGGAATGTAACTCAGTGGTAGTGATTTACACAACTTAGTCGGTCTCGTTTTAGTGAATTATGACACGTGTACAATTTCTGAGAGTGATTGTGTATCAAGCGTTACGCTGCCCGAGTATCAAATAAATCCCTTTATAAGTTATAACTGATGGTTTGTTGGGAAACCCAATGAAATGACTTTGCCTTCCTTAAAATGTGGGCTTGAAGAAATCAAGAAATATACAAAAGGGAAATGGTATTCGCAGTCCCGCATGTGCAGGTAGCAAACTGCACCTCCACTGCAAAAGCTCATCCACCGTACACGTGGCATGAACGGACGTAGTCCAGATTGCAAGATTACTGGGCCGCTATTTGGGTGGAGCATGGAAGATTCACCATGAAACGCGTCACCATCAAATGGACGGTGGAAAGAAAATGATCGGTCCGGATGTTAATAGCTGAGCTGTTAACACGTCCAATCACACGGATTCAGGAAAGTTGCAGCCAAACCAACCAACTCGCACATGCCAAAACAGCACACGTGTGTGCAAGATCTCTTGCATGAGGAAGGCCCCACCTTTGATGTATCCTGGCCGAAAAATCACGTCTCTGTCTCTACTGAATTTAATTTGGACGGCTAATTCTCACACGTTGCGGTTGCAAAATTTTGGGTCAGTGTAGATGAACAGTGGGACCCACATGATGGACGGTTATTCTACTACAAATCTGCACCGGGACCACATGATGGACGGTCTAGATTTCATGCACGTGTGGGTTATCTGTGCATTTCGCTTGCGAGTCCCATTCTTCTTGGAAATACATCCGTACAGAGCCGTTATAACGGAACAACAATTGTAGCCGAAGCCGTTATTTCCAGTGGCCCTGAAGAGTTTCTAAGGAGACACTATCCACATACACGTGGCAGTATGAAGTCTAAACTGGGGCTGTCCATCTAGTGGGCCTATCATGGCTTACGTTTAAGAAATACAATAGCCAATTAGTAAATCCGATCCATTGCCTTTCTTGTACTAAACGTTGACCGTTGATCATTTGATTTTCAGCCGTTCCTTTGAAGGCCAGTGATCAGATGACTAGGATCTTGCCATTTCTGTGTGTTTTAGACGGTTTTCCATCCATGATAAGGGTAACAATGCGGACGCACCATGCAGAAGATAAGTCACGCCACGTGTGCTGCGGAGAGATTGCGCTGCCATTTTCGACGGCTGAGATGCACAAACACAGAAAACTATTGTGCATTGTACCGGAAGAGTTCGTTTTCGGCTTCGGTGGATCCCCGACGATGGGGCCCACATGATGATGCGCCTTACATCCACGCCGTCAATCCGTTTTGACAACTCATTTTAGTTTATGATACAAAACATGAAGTATATTAAAATCTTAGATGGACCACGCCACAAGAAACAGTGGCGATTGAATCTAACCATTAAAATATTCTTAGGGGCCGACGGAACATTTATTTTCCATCCAACCTGTTGATAAGGTCAAAAAGACTGGATGAAAGGACCAAACAATTATCAGCTTGATCCAAAACATTTGAAACCCACAAAAGTTTTAAATGGTCAATCACCTCTTTTTCCTATAGTGTGGTCCACCTGAAATATGTATCTACATTATCATTTTGTATCATAATCTAAGATGATCTGTCAAAACGGATTGACGGCATGGATATAATACACATACATCACGGTGGGCCCCACATACAGGGATCCACCGAAGCCGCGTACCCTTCCAGCGTGTGAATCGCCACCCACCGGGGCCCACATGCGGAGTTGGTGAAATGATTTGAACAGTCCTTATTTCATCACTACCACAAATAATCACTTTTCCCATAGCCACGCTTCGCGGATGATGATAACCTTTGATTTTCAAAGTCGAATCCAAGCCATTGAAAATTTTCTATTCAACGTTCAAGATTCATATACGTAGTGAGGTTGAAAAATCATCCGTTCAGTGTAATTTTCTTACGGTGGCCCTCATAGAATAATGTGCAAAACACGTGAAGATGCGGTTGCATGGTAGGTCATCATCCAATTCGTTGGATCGGTCAATATGCCTAGCCGATGATGCCCCAGCTCGAAAGCCTGGCCTTACGAGCTGGTCTTGGGTTGGAAATCAGGCCCGTTGGACTGCCCGTGGCTAAATCAATGGTCTGGGCCTGAGAAGAGTGAAGTAGAATTTTGAATAGCCTTGGCCCAAACAATTCGAAATCTGGGCGGCCAGTGATGATTTTGCATGGATCTAGAAACATCTGGGCCATCCACTTTTGTGCGACATTTTCAGCCGTTCATTAAGTGTACCCCATCATGCATAATACATGACAAGGATGCCCTTGAAATCCTAAACTGGATGGGCCGGGTTGATGGGTATCCTACCACAATGGGCCAGGCCCAAATTCCGACTGGTAGCAGGCCCACTGGCAACGTTACCTATTTTAGAAGATGAATGTTCCTAATCTATCTCTTGATCAGGTGGGCCACACATGCATGAGGAAATACGTATTTAGAAAAATGAAAATCATTGGCCCGACCGACGATCATCAAGGATATTTGTAGGCTAGAAAACGCACAGATGAAGGCGGCCCCGGATGGGCTGAGTCGGACTAAAACGACTCATATCCAAATTGATCAGACCCGACATGTGAGTCTAGGTCCAAGCTCTTTGTAAACGGGCTGGGCTCACAGGCCAGGCGGATAGCCCGGCCCATTTCCGCTGGTGAGGATCATCAAACGGCTGCTATTTTAGCACGGTGGACCATCCTCTCTAAGGCTACTTGATGGATGGTTGTAAAATTGGATGGTTTGATATGATTTGTGTGCAGGGCCCATGATGTGTGAGTAGAATCCAGACCGTTCATTTGGTGGGCCTCATGTTCACCGTACTTGCCAAAAATTATCCTGATCCAGAACTTTGGGACACACACAAAAGGGAGCAATGTATAATCACTACTAAAACCTATAAATTCATGTGGTGTGGCCCACCTGAGTTTGGGTATGCATCCTCATCCTGGTGGGACCCACCTGATGAATTGGTTGTCCATTGGAAAATTTCTACGGCTGGCATCACCCTCCTCCCCAATGTCCACCATTGCTCCTTTTAGTGTGGCCCACCTGAGTTATGTAGGAGGCTGGATTTTGGGATCTACGCCCAACAGGAGGTGGGACGTATGGCAATTACCATACATTCGAATGTATGTGATCACTTCCCCACACGTGCTTAACATAAAAAGGCAAATGAGAGAAGATCTGGATTGTTCATCAGGTCGGCCCTATCCTGGAGGTTATTAGCTCAAGAATCAAACTGATCAGATGATCCTGACCGTCCAATCAGGACTAGAACAGGAAAAGTAGATACGGCTCACATTCAACGGCTTGAAAGTATGGCCCACTAAATGAAACCAAGCAGCCTGATTTTCGGGCCAGACTTTCTACTCTCCGGGCCCAACCTGATGCACGGCGAAGATTTCCACACACATGCCACAATGGGTCGTGTGAAGGACGCGTGTAGAGGTACGCAAGGGCATGACAAAGCTCCAGAAAGAGCCCGCTTTCCCAAAGAGGTGGGATTGTTGTACATTTATTGGACGGTCAAAAATCAATATCACCCAATGGTCTTAATCCAGCAAACCAGCAAACAAGTGTCCAGTAACCAGAGGTCAGGACTTTTGAACCGTCTGATCTTGGCATTGGACCGAGCGCCAGTGGGACCCACAATTTAGTCCGTTTAATTTGGGCGTGGATTAGGAATGAGTCCCTAAGCGTGGGCCACTTCGATGTATGTGTTATGTATCCACGCCGTCCATCTATCTTTTCAGCTCATTTTAAGTTATGTTCTCAGAAAAGTATATGTAAATCTCAAGTGGGTTACATGTTGAGGGTCAAATATGGCATATTATTCTCCATTTTTATCTTGGTTTTATGAGCATGATAATGTTTAATGTTCTATTTTACTCTTGCAAGTGAATTAAGAGCTTGGATTGAAAATGGTGATAAAAGTATGAATTTGATGCTCAAGAATTACTAAAGCAACGAATGAATCCTATGAGATCAAGATTGAATAATTTATATGCCAAATATTTAAGAAAACTAAGTGAGGAATGAAGAGAATCAAATGAGTCATTTTTTAAAATTACGAAGAGTGAAGTCTATTTTGAGAAACTGCGTAGAGTGAAATTTATTTTAACAAGCCGTGTAAATTTGAGACGGTTTCTAAATTTTCCAACTAGGTGTCAAAGTTGGAGTTCTACAATTATAAATAGGATTCTTATAATGTTACTAGGCATCTTCTAGGATTTAAGGAGTGGAGGAAAATGGTGGAAAGCCGTCGCCAATAATTTTTCTTCTTATTCCTTAATTGTTTTCATACTTTCTTTTAGAGTTTTAGATCTAATTATGTTTATGATTGACTAAACCTCCTAGTTAGAACTAAGAGGTGAAGCTTGTAGCATGACGAGATGTTTATATTACTTTGATTCATGTTTATATTAAACTTCATAAATTCTAATTTAATATTTAAGAATATTTTCAGTTTTTAATGGTTTGTTACAACTATGAAATTAGTAAATCCTGTTATTCACCATCATCACGTGGGGTTGTGAATACTACATTACAGAAGCAGTGGTGACTGACCCTTAAAATTTTTTTTGGTGGGCCATAAAAGTTTTGGATCATGCTTATATTTATGTTTTCTCTTCCTACATGCTTGTGTGATCTTATCAACCGCTTGGATGGAAAATAAACATTACAGTGGGCCCTTAGAAAGTTTTTAATGGTGGGAATTCAATGACCACTGGTGTGGTCCACCTAAGATTCGTATTTGCTTAATTTTCGAGACCATGCATTAAAATGAGCTAGAAAAACGCATTCATCGAAGTGGGCTCCACTGTCAGGGACTCACCGACTGAGCTGTTACCACGGACTCACCTAATCCGCCCCGTTTAATTTGAATTAACATGTGCCACGTGTACAATATCTGTATGCCTGTGTATCCAGCTCTATACTCTACCAGCCGGCCGGAGACTCGGAGGGAACCACGTTCAAAATTTCGAAGAGAAAAGCTTTAATACTCTGCCAGAGCACGATGAACGATACACACGCATTTTTAATTTACTTAGAAATTGCACACGTGGCAAAAAAGTAACTCAAATTAAACCGTCCAAATTCTTTTATACCAGTTTAGATGTCTCATGAACCTAAAAATACGCTTCTTTGGTTTCTGACCATCCGATTAGTGGACATTTATTGGACGGTTCAAAATAAAACCGGCCTTATTTAAACAAACATATGTCAATTAATCAGAGGTTAGGATTATGCAACCGATCCAACATTGGGTTCCACAATTTAGCTTATCTAATTTGATTTTAATGTGTGCCACCTGTGCAATTGCAAAGTACCAGCGTATCAAGACTCATACCCAACCAGAGTATCAGATAAATAACTCCTCAATTTTAAAAAACCAATCATCCTTCAAAAGAATCAAATCAAAGCCCTTTAAAAAGATGAGAAAAGCAACAAAGCACAAACTCAATAGTGGCTAGTGGGCCCCACTTTCCCAACCTAGCCGTTATACCCTCCAACGGCAACAAAATCCCACTCCCACTATAAAAATTTTAAAAAGAAAATCCGTCCACACAATACAAAGATAGAGAAAGAAAGAGAGAGAGAGAGTCCTACACCAGAATGGCTTCTTCCAAGCTCAGAAGCTCTTCTTCCTTCCCATACCTTCTCCTCTCCTCTCTCAATTTCATTCTCTTCCTCCTCTCCTCAGCCTCTTTTGCTCCCACCATCCTCATAAAAAACCCACCAGCTCCACTTGGGTGGGCCATCATCACAACCTCCTCCCTCTCTCTCCTCTCTTCTCTTGCAGGCTTCTACTCTCTCCTCACTCACATATGCTTCGTTGCTCACATCTCCACCGTCCTCGCCGCACTGGCGGGGCAGGGGCTCGGATTCCTCGTTCTCTTCTCGAGAGAGGAATCGACCCTTCGATTACTAAAGCCCGACAAGAGTCCTAAGGAGGCTAGGATTCTTGCCAAGACGGAGTGTGGAATTCTGCTGTCGATGTTCTTGCTGCAGCTGATGGTGCTGGTGGCGACTTGCGTGGTGCAGAGCTGTTGGGTGAGGGAGTATGAGGGGCTGGAGGCGGAGAGAGAGGAGACGGCGAGGCGGCGTGGGAGGAGGATGGCACGTGTGCAGGAGGAGTCGATGGCGAATGCGGCGAAGATAGCCGAGGTTCGGGAGAAGGAGATGGATGAGAAGATGAAGAGTAAGTATGGGCAGTGGGTGAAGACGGATTTCGAAGGATGAAAATCGGGTGGGGTTGTTTGGACGGTCACGATGGGATGGCCATTAGAGGTTGTGTTTAAGGGCAAGATTGGATTTGTGAGTTTTTATCTAATAGCAGTATGTATGATAGAATGCCATATATGTTTCTGGCAAAACTTCCATTTGTGTTGTTTGGTATACGAAGTTTCTCTCTCTCTCACATGTGTGTGGGAAATGGTTCTATGCGGTCGACCTCATGGGAACTTCCCACGAGGTCGAGCTGTGTGGGCCCAATATGATCATCAACACGGTGTATTTGATGGGTCCCCTTTAAATTACTGGATATCCCAAAAATCAGCCATATATACTGAACTCAGGTGGGCCATACCATCTCAAATCTCTCTCACACAGATAAGGGTTTAGGTACTATGCGCTCGAGCTCACGATAAGGGTTGAGGTACTATGCGCTCGAGCTCACGATATGGGTCCGTGAGGTCAAGCTGTGTGGGCCCCACCATGATGCGTGTCGGCCATCAACACCGTGTATTTGATGGGTCCCCTTTAAATTATGGGATACCCCAAAATCAGCTGTATACGGAACTCAGGTGGGCCATACCATTTAAATTATGTGAAGACACTGCTAAAACATATAAAAGCACTTGGTGGGGCCAACCTGAGTTTTGCATGCGCCTGAAACTTGATCTGAACCCTCATTCAAGTGGGACACATAATGGATGGGCTGGATTTGCAAACCACATGTCGGTGGTCCCTTAAAAATGGTTATGAATGTTTTAATGGTGCACGGCCCCTCTCCAATTCTGTATGTGGTGTGGCCCACACAAGTCACGGATTGACTTGATTTTTGAGACCTAGACACACGATGGAATGGTGCATCTGACTGATGGGGTAGATGTTCGAAACGCATCACAGTAGGGCCCACACAGCTGGACCTCATGGGACGTTAAAATCAGCTCGAGCGCATTGTACCTTTTCCATATTATATATATATTATATATATATATATATATATATCTATATATATATATATATATATATATATAATATGGAAAAGGTACAATGCGCTCGAGCTGATTTTAACGTCCCCTGAGTCCAGCTGTGTGGGCCCACCGTGATGCGTGTCGACCATCAACACCGTGCATTTGATGGGTCCCCTTTAAATTATGGGATATCCCAAAAATCAACCGTATACGGAACTCAGGTGGGCCATACCATCTAAAATCATGTGAAGGCATGCCAAAAACATATAAAAGCACTTGGTGGGGCCAACTTGAGTTTTTGAATGCTGCTGAAACTTGGTCTGAACCCTCATCCAAGTGGGACACACATAATGGATGGGTTGGATTTGCAAACCACATCTTGGTGGGCCCAAAAAACGTCCCATGAATGTTTTAATGGTGCACGGCCCCTCTTCACTTCTGTATATGTGGTGTGTCCCACACAAGTCACGGATTGAGCTGATTTTGAAACCTAGGCCCACGATGGAATGGTGCATTTGACTGATGGGGTAGATGTTCGAAACACATCACGGTGTGGCCCACACAGCTCGACCTCATGGGACGAGATGAACAATCATTTATAAAAAAAAAATAAAAAAATAAAAAAATAAATGCATGGACTGGGCCACCTGATTTTCAAAATGGCACCAGTTTTTCAGTATCCCTTCATCCGAGGGGGTATAAGACGGGATGAATGGACCAGATTGGTGTATGCTCAACAGGGAGACCTTATAAAATTCTACCGAGTCTTGGATGGCCTTGATTTTTTTAGCTTTATTTTTTTTTTACTTGATTTTTTTAGCTTAAGAAGACAGATGGGGAGACCTCTGCTTGACGGTCTAGATGTCATGCATACATCACGTAGGCCACACCAGCACAATACCAAAATCAGCTATGAAGGGGTCCGTCCCCTCTTAAATCGTTTCCTGTTTGAGTGGCCCACCTGACTTTTGCTGCACCGCACCGATGCGGCTGGAGCGCACCTCTAAAGAGAACAAGTACCATGATCAAATTCAACAGAAAGGTCCAAGATTAGACGTCTGCGAATTTATGGGGCCCACTCTCACGAACTGATAAAACCCAGACAGAGCCATAGAGAAGGGGGGATTTCAACAGATAAAATTTGAAATGCCTACTGGTGTTATTAAAGAAAGCCCCATGAATACAATTCCATTGGGTACACGGTCCACAAATACGTTCCAGGCTGATACAATCCTGACCGTCTAAATGACAATGTTTATTGAGAGAACGTGTTACAGAACAGCTAGCTCATTTTTCTTGAGGAAGATCCATGAAGCTGTAGAAGTAGTGAGTTGCTGACTACAAATACAGAGCTCAAAGCCATCAAACCTCCTGTCCAAAAAACAAACAGCAAATACACATGATATAAGGCGGGCCCCATCAATGTATAAAGTCAATCGCTATTTCATTACTCTCCCCACTTGTGTGAGGCCCAGGTCCACCTGTCGGTCTCTCTTTATGTGTTGTGGCCCAGTTATCAGGTCTCTCTAGCCAGTCATAAGGTGGACCACACAAACAGACGGACATGAAAGGTTAGTTATTTGATACTCTGGCTGTGTATGACGTGTGATACACCGGCACTTGACACGCTAAATTGGACTCGGATTGGCACCGACCCCTCCAGTACCCTCGTTGGTGCTGGAAAAGCTGTGGGCCCCGCCATCATGTATTTGTTTTATCCACTGTCCATCCATTTCGCTAACTCATTTTTTGGGCACGAGCCCAAGAATGAGGCAGATCCAAATCTCAGGTGGGTCACACCACAGGAAACACTGGTGATTGAATGCACGCCATTAAAAACTTTTTAAGGCCCATTGTCATGTTTATTTGCCATCCAACCTGTTTATTGGGTCACAGAGATCTGGATAAAGGGAAAACACCAATATCAGCTTTGAACCAAAACTTTTGTGGCTCCCAAGAAATTTTTAATGGTGGGAATTCAATCACCACTGTTTCCTATGGTGTGGTCCACCTGAGATTTGAATCTGCCTCTCTTGGGACTCGTGCCCTAAAATGAGCAGGTAAAATGTATTAACGGTGTGGATAAAACACATACATCATGGTGTGGGGCCCACGGCTTTTCCAGCACTGTCATGGGTGCTGGAGGGGTCACTATGAATCCGAGTCCCACTAAATTGTGGAATCCGCTGTTGCCGAGTTACAGTACAAAAATCAGATTGGTTGAACAATCCTAACCTTTGATTCATGGACACTTGTTTATTTCAAATAAGACCACCTGATATTCTTTCATTTTTAACCTTCCAATAAGGGGGCATTTGGATTGTAAGTTGCTTAAAATAAGCTACTTATTCCACAAGTAGCTTATCTTAGTTTCTACTTATTAAGAAGATAAATATGTTTGGCAAACAACATATGAAAATTTGAAAAGCTAAAAAAAATTAACTGAAGTGATTATGTACTTTCAAGTCAAATAGTTACTTATAACTAATCATAAACCAAACTTACTTCTCTGAAATAAGTTACTTATCTACAACTGTGAGTAGAAAAAGTAACTTATTTGGTGGTACCCAAATGGGCCCTAAATGTCCACTAATCTGATAGTCAGATGTTCAAATAACTGTAGTTTTCAGTTCATGATACATCTAAACTGACATACATAATTTGGATGGTGTAATTTGGATTACTCATATGCTCCATATGCAAATTCTAAGTAAATTATATATGCATGTGTATCATTCATCACAATGCCAGAATATCAAAGTTTTTCTCGATGAGAAATTGACTGAGGTCCAACATTTGAGGTACATGTGTGATGATCGATGGGGTGAGCCTGCTTTTTGGGTTCACATCACACGGGTACACATGGGACCCAGGTCCCTCATATGCGTTGTAGCCCAGTTATCAGGTTGTCTAGTCATAAGGCGAGCCGCACAAATAGATGGATAAGAAATTGACCAAGGTCCCACACTTGAGGTACACTTGGCCCACCACATTGACGGGGGAGCCTGACTTTTGGGTCAGGCCACATTCACGGAGCCCACCTGATGAATGGAGTGGATGCCAAAACAGGACCTGAAATCGGCGTTTTTTAAAAATGATGGAAAACAGTTGGAATCTTTTTACCATTTAAGTAATCTGACTCACCAGAAAGTGAAGGTGTCATGGCGAAATCAAAATGCGGAAGCAATACCCCAGCAGCAATGGGAACAGCCACAACATTGTATGCAACCGCCCATGCCAGATTTTGATGGACTTTGGCCATCGTTGCCTTTGCAAGGTCCAGAGCATCCCCAATCTGTCCGAAGAACATACATTTCAGAACAAAACCATGGGAAAGCAAAACTTCAAATCATGGTTAAAAAAGACTCAGCAACTCGGACCGACTCGTTTGGTCACAAGCCGACTCAGAATGGGGTGCTACTGATTCCAAGTCGACTCGGACAATTCGCACAGGTCTCGTCCAAGTCTTAAAAATCATGCTTTGATTGTCTTTTGCAGCAAGTTTAGCTAGTATTGATAGCCTCTAATTGCTCCACGTCCATGTGCGGCAATCTAGACCATTCGCCTGGTCAGTACTACCGTGGATGGGCCATAGGATACCAATCCAACTGATCAGAGATCCTGATCCTCCAAACGTAGGAACAGCATTCCACATTTCAAGAACCTGTGTGGATAGTGGGATAAATCTTGTGACCCATCCAAGATGAGTCCCACTGGATGGAAGGTCTGTAGCGCAAATGCAACAGAGAGCAAACAAATGGCTAGCGAAGCAATTTATTGAAATATGCATTCTTACACACAAAAAACCGCACCTGCGAAAGCCTGTTACCGAGAAGAATTACAGATGCTGCATCAGAGGCAGCGTTTTCTTTTGCCTCGATTTGCAAAGCGATCCCAACATCAGCAAGGGCCAAAGAAGGTGCATCGTTTATACCATCACCCACCTACGAGTGGCGGAACAAATGAGTTAGCAAATGATAAAATAGTTGAAAGTTTCTTTGCATGTGCTATATTCATGTTCCGGTGATAGAATTTGAATAAACCAATGAATCTAGTTTAGGCTATCTATCTTGGGCATGCTCCAGTGGCGCCAGTACCACTGCAAGTAACACTGGTGACGGGCAGATGTGGGGTCCATTTGATGAATGCATAAAATCCAACCTGTCCATCATATGCTTTAGCGCATATTACCCCCAGGGCCCAAAATCAGGCTGATCCGTGAATCAGGTGGGCCACACCACATAGAACAAGCTGGGAAGGGCTTTTTATGAAGGGCCCACCGTGCTGAGTATATGAAATCCATACCATTCAGACCCTTCATCTGGCCTGGATGAAGAGTCGAGATGAAAATCAATCTGTTTTGAGATTCAGGTGGGCCCTGTGTAAGTCCATGGTGTGCTTCCCCTCTCACATTGTTCCCTGTGTTGTGGCCCACTTGAGTGTTGGATCAGGCTGGTTTTTGGCACCTACGAATGATATGAGGTTATTCATCTGAAGGATGGTTAGATGGCCTTCATCCATCATGAGGGCCCCCAAGTTTCCAGTACCACCGTCACCAGTACCACTCAAGCATACCCCATCTGCTGGAGGACCCTTTAATGACCGCTCATAGGCATGGGATTTCAGATCCTTCTTTCCTCCATAGTTTAAAAGCCCAAAAGCCCGACTCAACCCAATATTCAGCCAGGTCAGGTTGACCCGAAGACTCAACTCGATATTTCATAATTAAATTAAGAAATACTGAAGTTGATAATCAATGTTTGCAATAGTATAAGTACAAACAATGGCTAATTTTCAGAAATACAATGCATGATGATGTGGTAATGCCATTGCAAGGTTGTGTTTGAATCTTGCTTTTACTAATTTATTTTTAAAAAATCCCACCACTCAGTGACTTGGTTCAAGTCACACCAAGTCATGTCAGGTCGACTGAGTTAACGAGCTGACTCGACGAATCTTGCTGAGTCAGAATCAAGTCTCGCACACCAGCTAGTTTCTTGGTGACTTGGCTCAAAATGCCATTGAGTCGAGTCCACAAGTTTTAGGAATATGCTTTCCTCATGTGCTAATGTGTATGAGTTCTGTGATGTCCATAAGGTGGGTAACATCAAGTATGTGCCATGTCCTGAAAATCAGGCAGCCAGGAAATCAGTTAGTCGACACATACCATGTACACAGACTCTAACTTTTCCGCCACCCATTTTCCCAGGCGCATACGACCCACCTGATAACGGGACCAACTGGACTTTTGGGCAACAGCACAAATGGTGGGGCCAACCAGATGAATGACCCAGGTCCTACTCAGGTAAGTAGCCATTGCATTTCTCTTGGAGTGTTAGGTGGCAGTTCCGGAAATAAGTTTACCATCGCAACACGGTGCCCCTGAGCTTGCAGACTTGATATAATGCCTGATTTCCGCTGTGGAGTTAAGCTTGCATTGACACTTTCACTTTCTATTCCAACTGCCTTGGCGATGCTTGCCACTGCCTCTTCCCTGTCGCCCGACAAAAGGATTGGTTTGATGCCCTTCTGCTGCAGCCTAAGAATCCAGAACAACCAAGTAAGCACGCAAGTCTTGTACAGCTTATATCCAATGACAAATGTGGATTTTCATCTATTGAGGTCATCTGAGTGTCTACAGTTAAAATGTACTTGCATCCACAGAAACACGAAATTCAATAACACTGAGGATACCAAGATGCTGATGCTGACACATACCCAGATAAGAAAATGGGATACAATTCTCCATTCCAAAAAATCTAGGATACAGATACCAGTTTTCCCATTTGTAACATGATATTCTGATTTAGTTTTTCATGAGGTACTGTTCTTATAATCTTTCTAATTATGATAGGTCTAGTGAAATTGGTAATGCTTATACACATGCACGTATATTATGACACACACACACACACACACACACACACACACACACACACACAGATTGAGAAAGAGAGAGAGAGAGAGTTCTAAGCTCGAACTTGCACACAAGTGTACATATTTAGGGAGCAGATTAGGTGTTACCTGGGTAACACCTTAGTGGGTGTTACACTTACAGTGGGGCCCACCTTGATGATGTGTTGTATATCGATGCTGTCCATCCGTTTCTCCAGCCTATTTTAGGACTGGTTCCCAAAAATTAAGCAGATTCAAAGCTCAGGTGGACCACACCACAGGAAACATTGGTGATTGAGTGCCTCACGATAAAAAATTCCAAAGGGCCCATCGTAAGGCTCTTTTAATGTTTAGCTGCCATCCAACCTGTTAATAATATCAAGAATAACTGGATAAAGGGAAAATACAAAGATCAGCTTGATCCAAAACTTTTGTGGCCCACAGAGTTTTTAATGGTCATTCATCACTGTTTCTAGTAGTATGATCCACCTGAGATTTGGATCTTATCAAGGTTTGGGATCGTGTCCTAAAATGAGAAGGAAAAACAGATGGATGGTGCGGATATACAAAAAAATACATCAAGGTGGGCCCTACATGGTTAGTGTAACATCCACTAAGGTGTTATCCAGGTAACAGCTAATCTGCACCGGCATATTTATAGACATTTCAGACAACCATATCACCTCAAGGGCGAAAACTTTGTTAATTGAATGGGCAGCTAATGTTTCTTGTCTTAAGGATTTTAATTTTCTGTTTTTAGGTCTCTAGTTTCTTTTCTGCTATCTCAGCAGTCCCCCCTGTTTCCCCGTTTTTTGTTTCTTAATATAATCCAGTTGCTTTAAAATTTTTTTTAAAAAAAAAAAAGAAAAAGAAAAAAAAGATAGCTAAGAGGACTAGTCAGCAGCTTTGACTCAGCATCAGCAGACATCCGCATCTATGTGCACATGGCAGTCCAAATAGTATAATGAAGTGGAAGAGAAAGTACCTATTTACTGTAGATCGTGCATCAGAACGTAAGATATCTGATATGGCAATTGCACCAATGACGCCTTCTCCTTCACGCCCGACATAAACAACTGATTTTGAATGGTTGGATTGAGATATGACATTTGAAGATAGATGCGTGATCCGATTTTTCAGCTCCATTAAATCAAACTGTGTTGATTTTTTCTGAAAATGTTCATGAACCCATTCCATTGTACCTACTGCAACCAAGGACCCATCTACTTCCGCTAAGGATCCAAAGCCGGGTTCTGTTAATTGTCCACTTGTGGTAGGGATTTCCAAGTTCATCGACTCTGCTTTGTTTAAGACAGCCTTTGCAATTGGATGTGATGCTGTTTTCTCCACAGCAGCAGCAAGCCGAAGAATTTCAGACTCATCATAAACCAAAGAAGCCACAGCAGTGACAGCAGGTTTTCCTTCTGTGAGGGTTCCTGTCTGGAGGTTGAGACAAGAGGGGATACAATACAATGAGGATATGATTTTTATTTTTTATAAACATAACAATGAGGATATGTTTCTCAAGTAGTAAAAGAAAAATGTTGCAATAGTTTTGGAAAATTGCAAAGTCCATGAGCACATATCTGAGCTGTGCACCAGGTTAAACCTACAGCATAAGGTGGTCCATCCCAGAATTCAGGCTGGTCCACTATACAGGCAGGCCATATGTGAATGATGAATGTAGAACATTGACGGTTTTCGTTAGGCTGTACATATTTTGGTACATTCGAGGCACACCGATGTGATGACTGGCCTGATTTTTGGGACAGGTGATCTACACAGTGGGACCCACTTGACACATGTCTTGGATGTAACACAAGCAAACCCGGCATGTGTGGTTGTGTAGAGGTGTCTGGACTTAGCAAAGCTCATGTTTTCTGATATCTGTTCCTCAGTTTAGGCAGCAACACACGTGGAGAGAATATAATGCATGAACTTGAGAAGTACTTTGTCTAAAGCAACAACATCTATGCCAGCCAAACGTTCCAAGACATCTCCTCCTCTTATAAGAAGTCCTTGTTTTGCACCTGCTCAGATGTCAATGAAACAAAAAAACAAGATCAGAACAGCTATAAACACATACAGCTGAATTGTCAATATAAGTGAATTGAAATCAATATTGCAGGTCCTGATCAAAAGTACTCAAAAGATGGCCGGATATGAATTAGTATGACATGGAAATGTGAGAGTTCTTATAAAGAGATTTCAGATTATAAAAAATAAAAATAAAAATAAAAAGTGATGAAAGCAGTGGAATCCTCTATTACTAAATTAACTGAGAAACTCTAAATCAGTGGTTCGGATGACAAAGAAGAAAAGTTGAGTCGAATATCTCAAATACAAGAAAATAAATAGATATCATACCGAGGGAGGTCCCTACTAGGATAGCTGTAGGCGTAGCAAGGCCAAGTGCACAAGGGCAAGAAACTACCTGAAAACAGAACAATAATTACACGACTTTCATTTGCAATCATATCACATACTGAAGTTTCTTGTCTTTTAAAAAAGATTGCCTACTTCAGTGGGGTGTGTTATGATATAATCTACCCCATCCTGTCTATGCTCTTCATGGTGAATACAAGGTTGCATTGTCATTGTTCATTGATTTCAGTCTCACATTTTGTGATATACACAAATACCTATCACCTTACAATATTTCCACATGGATTTAGGCCTTCAGCAATATGGAAATACGAAAAGCCAGAATAGAGGATATTTGGAGGTGTGGCTGGGATGGGTTAAGCCACATGGCCAATGCACAGTGTTTCAAGTTCTCCACCCACAAATCTGACATATAACATACCAGATGATACCTTAAAAATCATCGCTTTAGCCTTTCACCCAGAAATTTGGGCTTTTGAGGCCAGTTCCCATTACCAAAACAAAATAATCATAATAATTATTATTGAGCATTTTGTAGAGATATGGTTCTATTGAAAAGACTTCATGGCCTATGGTCTAACTGAAGTTATGGTCCCTGATAGAGTGGAAGGGCAGAATAGGATTCATGTAGCTGACACCAATTAATTGGTATAAGGCTTAGATGATGATGATCAGTGATTTCAATATTGATGATATCGGCCAATACATCCCACGATATATCATTTATCCCCACCTGGGCGATATGAAACCCCAAGGTAGTATTTGAAATTCTTTGTATCATGGTAGATATTAAAATGTATTGCATAATATCATAGATACGCAATGTATCGCATAATATCGTAGATATTGCAAAATACTGAGAGATATCATGACCAGTTCCTTTTATAAAATTCCCGATATTACACATAATCACGGGAAGCCCAGGGCTTTCTTAAGAAAATTCGACAAAATAAAAATAAAAAATCCAAATCTCTTTTTCTTGATTCCTCTCCACTTCTAGCTAGATCTAGTGGATTTCAACCCTTCTTGAATCCCTTTGAAGAGAAACACAAATTTCAAGTTGAAATCAAGTTCCAAGCTGATTTGGGGCCGTTTTCGATCCAAGTCCATTTCAGAGTTTTTTTCTTTCTTTCTTTCTTTCAAAATTTCACTCCTGATATATGGGCAACTCTATGTGGGTCTAAGCCACAACTACACACATCATTCACAGGTATATTTCTAGTTTTCTACTTCTTTTTTTTGCTTTTGTATGTATTGCTTATGTTTCCATACATGTCTTTTTACATTTTGCAAATTATATGAATTGACTTTGAAAATATGTCAAATAGCCAATAGATTAAGACTCTACACAAAGGAAACCTATTATGTGCACTTGTTTATTGTGATGTTTTGATTTCTAAGTGTGTATTGATGTCATTCTTAACAATCCCTGAAGTTTCATTGAAAAATTCAACCAATTTCCCAATGTTTCCCCATGTTTCCCAACAACAGCAATACATAACGCGATACAACCGATATATCCCATGCGATAACTGATATGTATCCGTATCCCAAGGGTGCGATACATTACGCTATAATGATACAAAAAACATTGATGATGATCATGATTTTGTAGAGATGTGGTTCCATTGAAATTAGGCATACCCATGGAGAAAAACATGTATTGGCTCATAAGCTAGTGAGCTTTGGGCCAAATTTACAAACTCTTTAAAGTTGAGTTATATGATGATATTTTATTAAATATGAGCAAAAAAGATGCAAGAAACCATCAAGGTAATCGATAAGAGTTGCCAACACAAAGAGCAAGGAGTGACCCTGTTTGGCAAGAGAACAGCCACCTATCCTTTAGAAGCATCCAAAGAAACAGCTTTGTTTCATTCATTTCCTCTTTTATTGTATGCTGTGTTTTCCTTGCAAACATGTCAGTCTTCACTTGTAAAATTTCGTAATTTATGTTTTTCTTGCACATCAGAGTTCAACTTTTCTCGTGCAACTTTAGAGTTCTAGTGGTGTATAGTCTCACTTCAAATTGTTTTGCACTATGCAGCGTCTACACATGCCTCAGATTCTTGAGATCAACCGTCAAATTATTCCACAAACATCAAGTTAGACGTGCTTGCAAATTACGGCTACATACAGAAGTTTATGAAAATTCTTGGAGAAAAAGGCTTATCTGTTGGGATATCTAATCCCACACAATGTGCACTATTTCTAGTTGTGTCCTCGGTAGCAAAACCATCAAATACAGTTTACATGCATAAGGCTTTCTGTATTCTATATGTGAAAAAGAAATTGAAAAGTATGAAGTTTCCAATGTGAAACCAAAGATGAGCTTATTAGAATGTAATCATTCAATGTCATGTTCCCAAATACTCACTAATACATCCACAGAGAGTTTCAAGCTTAAAAGCAACGAGTTCCCATCAGGTCCAGCAATATCATTGAGCAGGACATCTGGAAAGACTTGAGTACCAATATAATACCTGAACAAAAATGACAAGCAATAAGTTGCGGCAGAAAGTAACATGAGTACATCAAACACACAACTGCAGAAATCATGATTGAGATTCCTATTAAATAATTCAATTTGAGGGGAAAAAAAAAAAAAAAAAGAAGAAAGAAGGAAGCCATAGCAACCTAAAAAGCAAAATACTTCAGTTAGCTTCCAGTGAAGCATAGGAATAAGCCAAAATATTCCAATTCAAAGACTTAATTTTGCAATTCCTACCAGTTAAGTGTATATTATTAGTCATAAAAATGCTTCTAGTTTAATGAGCTGCAATATACATTGTGACAGAAGGAAAAAAAAATAATCAAGCGAGCTGGAATCAAAATGCACATACCAGAAAGCAAATGTTGCTGCAGACAGCGTCATCACACTGTACACGAAAGGCCCTGCAATTGCATCTGCGAGCCTTTGGATAGGTGCTTCATGGCCTTGAGCATCCTCGACCTATGGAAGGTCAATGTAATTTTTGTAACATGGAAATCTTCATATCTACCTTTATTATTTTTAGTTTTTTGGAGATTCAGGTGAAACCCATCATAGGTTACATGGATATAGTCTTTGAAATTGTTTCTTTTTGTTCTTCTTTTTTCTTTTAGTGTTGAGTATCAAAAGTATCAAACTAATCAACTTGAAGAAAATACCACTAAAAGGTGTTTGGATCCCACAATAAACAGATGGATAACCATCCAACAAGATCAAACTCATCCAAAAATATAAAGGGGAAAGGTAGTGCCTAGAGCAAATATATTCTAAACGGGTAATATTTACTTAGGCAAAGCAAATGCTGCACTGACCATGCGAATGATCTTGGAAATTGTTGACATAGAGCCAGTCGTCAAGGCTTCAATCCTTAAAGGACCATCCTGAAACGAAGTACGTGATGAGATTCATGATTTCTGAAATCAATTCAGACAATTTATCTAAAACATCCACATCAAATGCCAAGACAATGATAGTATTCATGGGATTCAGAATTTAAGAGTGTTGCAATGAGGAAATGCTAACATAGAGGAATAGCACATTCTTGGAAATGTTATTATTAAATGCTCAATATGTTGAGATTTATAGAAATAAGAAATATGTTAGGAAAGGTTTTTTACCTGCACTATCTTTTTTTCTGGAACAGTGAGTGCAGCTTTACATTTTGTTATTCTATACAAGACCAGCAACTAGCTCTTTGAGCAAACTATTATGCCCTTAGTGGAAGAAGACGATCAACATGCTGTTGATTAAGGACTACAATCATGCACTGACTCAGCTTAGATACCATCTCAAGATCGTTCCCTCCCTCTTGGCCGGGGGCACGCCTGTGCTCAAGGTTCAGACCCATTGCTCTCAAAACTCAAGTCAAAATAATACCAAAGCATATTTTCAAAATGTCCTAAGTCATAACCTTGTCCCACCTATTTGAGGGTCAGCATTTTCAAACATACCTAAAAATAAAAAGTAAAAGAAGAAGAGAGAAAGAAAGAATGAATGAATGAATGAAAAAGAGATAAAAATAAAAGAAAAATACCATTGGGATGAAAGAGATTCAGGGTCCCGATAGTGAATGGCATGAATCTTCAAAAAAACGAAAAAAGAAAAAGAAAGAAAAAGTTGGAAGGACAATGAAAATGGATCCAAAATGAGCAAAGTCAAGCTAAAGTAGTCAGTGACACATAAATAAAGTCAATGTGATTAAAAAAGAAAAGAAAAGATGAGTAGACCCTGTTTACTGCATAGGCATCTGTGTCCTTGAATTGAAGATTAAAGTTCGTGATTGAATATATCAGAAATATCTTGGGTTGAAGAATTTGAAGCGGAGAGCAGAAATGAATATATCAACGAAAAAGGTAGCTACACCATATGCTATGTGGCTCTCACCAATAGTTTATTGATTGTTAAATTTTATCCACATATCAATTATACTTACTTTCCTACAGCCAACTCTGCAGTATTAAAGGAGCTTAGGTCTTTCAGAAAGAATGTAAAAGCCCACACGCCTGAGATCTCCAAACCACGAATACTTCATCCATCTCTGGAAGTCATGTAGATCTATTCATGTTTTACTGCGATTACTAGTATGTTCTTTATTACTTCAACGCTTTCATATACTACTAGTAAGACATTTCTTTTGATAAGAAAGATAAATTTACAAAACTTCTTAAGAATATCCCGTTATATCTATTTTAAGCATTATTGGGACCATGGTGTTTTTGTGTTGCAGAAGTACAAAATAGAATTTACAGAACCATGCTGGTTCTTAAAGTGATTCCAGACATTAAATATTCATTATACTCCGAAAAGGAACACTTAATAAAAACTAAGCCATTCTAGACAGAACCATACCCAATTTATTGTTCCAGCTGAAACAACAAGATCCCTTTCCTTAAATACAGGAAGAGATTCTCCAGTGAGCATGGACTCATCAACAACACTTCTGCCAGCAAGAACCCTCCCCTGAAGATTGAGAAAGTTAGAATTTACTAAAGATGAAATAAACATGCAGAATAACAGAACAGAACAAAAATTGTTTTAAAGAACTCTAAATTCAGTCTTGTTTTAAAGAACAACTGAAATCCACAATCATTGCCAAGGGCCTTCATTACTAAATAAAAACTAAATGACTTCATAAGAATTTGCAAAATGCACATCTATTTTTGTAAACAACCCCAACTTCATACAATTGCATTGCAGTTTATTAAGTTCTTAAACATTGGGAATGCAAAAAATTAGGATTCAAGCTCTGAGGTAATGATTTATTGCCAGCAACAGTAAGAAATGACCTGAGACCCGTACTTCAGCAAATAATATGCTGAACAACTCAATTATTTCTGCTTCCATTGATTGACACAATAATCTTGTCCATTAGTAAGGAAAGAAGCATTTTAAAAAAAAAATAAAGTGATGGGTATGTTAGACTTCTAGCATCCTTGTTGATAGGTGATGGAATAAACATCAAGAGAATAGCCTTCTTCTAAAAGAACTGTAATGCACCAGCTCTAATTTTCCTCTCATCAGCAAAAGGAAGTAATAAAGATGTGTTATAACTGACGACCAAACTGGATTTTCCACGACTATGAAGTACATTATATTGAATTGCATAATTTGCTGATTCTACACGGTCTATTCCACCCTTGTGCATAGTGCTATTTTGGTTAGTTAATACTAGTGTAGGTAATATTTTCTTATATGTCCAGGATCATTCACCATCATCGCTATAATAATCACCGTAAGACTTATCCCAGCTATTTGGTATTGGCTTTACAAATCCTTGTCCTCCAATCATTCCTAAGGCCCAAGCCTCAGCCAGGAGGATGATCAATGAAAATCAAGAATTTTAAGACTCGTATTATGTGCAATCACTATCTTCACATGTTACTGGAAGGGGTAACTAGTAGTCTATCAAATCAATCTTCCCAAGCAATGTAGTTTCATTTGCTTCTCATACTAGTTGACCCTTGCATATGCGGGATCATTGTTCTTCGCAAAAAAAAAGAGATGTGTTAAGTAAAAAACGAATTGGACGCCCTGGCAGGCACGCAATGCTTGCATATGCAGATGTCTTCTCAGGATTTGTTGCCCAAGCTAAATTTTGTTTATAATCATGTCACGCCAAAAGACTATTAAGCAAAAAGAACCCACAATACCAGCACATCTTTGAGTAAACTCAACAGGTTTAAACTGAGTACAAACAATACTGATTTTTTATTTTGTTTAATGACAACAGGGTGTCCCCGCCCCCTTTTGAGGTGAAACTATTCCCTGTGGATGCACGCAATCATCCGCCAACCATGTGCATCGGGTAATTCAGTACTATAAACAGTACTGAATTATAAAAACTGGTCTATCAACAAATTGCAGAAATGACAATCTTATACCATATTAGAAAATGTCATAAAGGAAAAAAAAAAAAAAAAAACCGCAAGTGATCATGGTTGACTGTCAAAAGTCAAGTTCAGAATAATGAGGAGTCAGTGCTAAAGTAACATACATCTACAGGAATAGTTTCGCCAGGTAAAACCAATACTGAGTCTCCAACTCGAACATCATCAGTGGGGACTTCAACACAAATTGCATCCGCACTAAGCACATTATCAGCTGAGCTATCGCCTTCAGAGGAAGTAATCACTAATCGTGATTGAGATGATACTAGTGACTGCAAGAAAACTCATATCATTAGTCACCCCAATATAATTTCATATTTTAATAGATGCCCTTATATATAAATACTAACACCATTATGCATTCATCCGAACAAACTTGTATCAGCAAACCGCATGTGCAAATCCAGATTTTAAGAGAAAACTTAAGATTAAGGCCACTTTGGCATTTCCTTACATCTGACAGCATAACGTTTTTTTTTTTTTTTTTTTTAAATTCTTCTTTTCAGAAAAATCTCTAACAAGAATAGCAACTTCTACACCCAGAAAAGAATCAACCAGTTCATATTTTATATTGTGAACTAGGGTTCATGTCGAGTAATTTGGAACCCTGTTCTAAGTTCAAGTTTGAGCAAGTGCATGAGCCAACCAAAATGATGTCTAGCAAGATCCACGTTACACACCACCGGATAGTAACGTACAAAATCAGAATTCCTTCAAATTACAGACAGATGCCTCAAAGAGATGTGGTGATGTCATGTGTGTGCATGCATTTGGGAATTGTGTATGTGTGCAGTATTTTAGTTGTATGGGTGTGTTATATTTGGAATTCCCTCATTACATCATACCTTGTAATGTTGCTTAGGTTTTTATGATAAAGTATTATTGGGGTGTGAGACAATCATTCTCCACAAAACCCTCCTCTCCAAAACTCTCTTCTTCTTGTTCATGTGATCAATTACATGGTATCAGAAAGGGTGGTTAGATCTACAATCTAAAAGAATAAACAGCACATGAATAACCCAGGAAGAGAAGTAGAACTTACTAAGAGTTCATTCATATCACTGGAAGCCTGAAGCCTTGCTTTTTCTTCGAGTGAACGTCCAAGAAGTACGAAACCAAGAAGCATGACCTGCATGCTACAAAACAACATCTTGCATGAGAAATAAATTATTTCAAAAAAGTTATATGTGGGCTTTCAAGTTACCAACACTGATATTAATGTAGATAATCACATAAAAATGGATGAACCACCATAAACAGGTACTTATTGCAGATTTTAAAAATAAATAAATAATCATATGCTCTTTTGGAGTTCCTTGTATTCAGAACTCGGGACAACTTCAGCAGATGTAAATGACAAACACTCTAATAAAAAAGTCAAAACTCGAAACAACTGGAACACCCACCCAACCTCCCAGGAAAAAAAAAAAAAACAACATCGTGCCATGAAAAGTGCATAGTTAAGCCAATGCAGACTCCATTCTAACATGAACATGTTGCGTTTTAATTTTTAAACCCCATGACTCACTTGTTGATTAAAAGAACTCTAGGTGAAATCCATAGTTTGCATATGCTTCTTGCAGCAGAGTCACCACAGATCGACTCACTGTAGAGCCTGACAGGCGGTGTGAACTCAAAGTCTAGTGAACAATCATTTTCTCCATGCACACATGTTTTGATGTTCTGATTTTTGCACCAATTCCCTAGGAGCACCATTCTGCATGAACAGAGAGCAATTTGCCCCACTTTTGCAGTCTGATGAAACAGAACATACTGCATTGCTATTACACCCAAGGTCCACAATATTCAGCGTACAGCTCAGTGAGGTTCATAATTTCTGATAACTTCAAAGAAGTGTAGGTCTTACCAACAACTGTGTTAACTACCCAGTGGGAGGATTGTTCGATTTCTTCAGGTTGATAGTTCAAGGCCCCTAGAATGGATTACCAACCAAGAGGGAAAAAAAATGTAGGTCTTAGCAGATTTGGTTCCTATTGCAAAGCCAAGCATTATAAATCTTTCTACCCAAATCGTGCTTCATCAATGATTGGAGCACAGGAGGTTTGCATAAAATGGGATGGGAAAAAAAAAAAACTTCGGCAAAACTATTTTAACAATGGAACCGATATGATTCAATTGATTCATAAACATGGACACTAAGTGAAAAGATAACATTCATATATGAGAATGCAATTCAGAGCTCTAAAAGGAGCTGCAAAGACTGGTGTCAAAAGAATCACCGGTTCATCAAAAAATGATGCATCCCATTCAAGCCCAGGGTTTAGCAATGACACCTACATCAGAGAATAAGAAGTTACAAATCAAATGAATACTTTTACAGTATAATTTAAAAATAAATAAATAAATAATTTAAGGTGAGGAATTTATTGAAGGAAACAGGAAATACAAAAGGGCCCTAAAATCATAGATGAAGTGTAATATCAGCTTTCAAAAATTAACTCACTGTGCTTATTACGAATGCAGCAACAGATCCAAATCCAACAAGAGAATTCATATTTGGTGATCCCTTTGTGAATGCCCTCACGCCATCAAATAGCAAGTCTGCAATGGAGTGAATGTGTAAACAATGTCAATGCTTCCTAGAAGAATGACAATCCTAAAAGCATATTCTGTGCATTTGATTGTCAGGCAAGAAACATAACAACAATGTGAAATGAAACTATCAGGGCCGTATAATGTCTTACAAAATACAACTCCACTTGGTAGCTATTGCACTAGAAGCCAGAAGGCCCCCTTTCCAAGTAAAGGAGGATGGTTGATGTCAGGTGGGCAGCCAATTGTCTAACTTTTGCCAAGCTACCATGGGAATTCTTGTTTTGAATCTTGATGGAATGATTGCCAAAACAGGATTCGTAAAGAAGGCTATGTTGATGATGATGATAATGTTTCAAATTAGCCATTTAAATATTTTTTTTAAAAAAAAAGAGTCAATAATTTATTTATTTTAAATGACGACTGGTTGCTAAAACCACTTTTGGGTTAACTTCACCCACAACCCATTTTTACAACCATTCTCAAAGAAATAATTGGAAACAAAATTCTGAAGAAAAGAAGTGGGTTGTAGCACTGAGAAATTATAGGAGATCAATCCTCTTTTTAAATAGTTCACAAGCTTCTGACTCGTCAACTGACTGACAAGTCCATGACTTCTAGCAGCAGCAATAACAGTAAAAGAGTATAATTGCATCATCTTCCACCTAATGTCCAACTCCCATGCCTAAAAGAAAGTCCAACTCGCAGTTCTGGATTTTCCTTTTGGTCATTAACTCCCACTACTGGATAATTATATCTTAAAAGAAGGGGGGGAAATCCCAGTTCCGAATATCACAACTCCTAAGCACTTTGGGTTCATCAAAACGCCTATTTGCTGGTTGTTGTCACCAATCCTGCTCCTGCTTCTTGTAACAACGATACAGACAATATAGCCGCATAACGCATCTTCGAACTTTCGATGCAGTACCCTTCTTTCCAGGTGAGACACTTGTAGCAGTGGTGTGACCATAAAGCTGGCAATAACACTCATTACAAGTTACAGCCAGCTTGAAAGGCTCATTCTAGCGTCCAGTTATAACATTCTAGGTCACATGAAAATTCAAAATACCAGTGCATCGTATCATATTGATGCAGGGAAGAGCGTGAAACAGTGAAAAGGAAGATCACCGTCTTCCCCAAGTAATCAAAACTTTGAATCCACAAGGTAAATTCTTGAGTCCACAAGCAAATAAAAGAGAAAATTCAGGTATCTTTTAAAGTGTAATAATTCTGAGAGTTTCTAATTACATTACTTAAAAAGAAAACCAAAACCCTAATTCATTTAAAAATTACCCAAAATAGCAAAATCTCTCCCAAAGCCTAATTTGCCAAAATAGAAACGTCTAAATAAACCTTACCGGAGCATTCCTGGCATTATTACACGCAACTTCTGAAAAAGACGGAAATCTTAAAACTGCGAGAATAAGGAGATACGATGAAAATGAAAATGAAAACGTCTAAAAATAGTAATTTTTCCAAAATCAGTCTTGAACTGGAGTCGTGCGTTTTCTTGCAAAACGGATGAATTAGGCCGATTTAGCAAGTCGGTTGACCCGGAAGCGTCGTTACATAAAGATCGATAGGTCGTGCGTTTCGTGACGATGCCCAGATTAAAAGTTACGGCTATTTTACGATCAACACTTCGAACGACAATTTCTCCCTATTTGGAACAAATTTCTTCGAACCGGACAATGCCTGGGACCCAATTACATCATGCCCTACGTAGGATTGGGCCCGATTTTGATGGACAACTCCTGCTTCCATTCGGGCTTTATTTGGTCCAACTGTACTAGAATACATCTGCAGTTTGCCCTACATCAATCCCCTACACTTGAAAAGAACTCCTCCCCGAGTTATTCAGCAGACTCGGCTCATGATACTCATACAGGTCTGCCACATTGAATGTTCGTGAGATATCCAAACCCTTGAGAAGATCAACAATATAGGCGTTACCATTGATTTTCCTAAGTATCAGAACATGGCCTTCTTGTTCATCTACTTATTATATGTCCAAGTTGGAAACCTCTCCTTGGGCAGGTGAACTATCACCCACTTCAAACACCTTCTAGCGCCGATGTTTATCAGCCTCTTCCTTGTACTTGGCATTAGACTCTTGTAATTTCTTTTGGACCTCGGCATGTACTGTCATGATCCGATCCACCATATTGTTTGCAGCAACACTCATACCCGGTGACTTAGGCAACGGGACCAGATTTAGTGTATGCTTAGGAATGCAACTATACACAACCTTTAATGGGGACTTGACGTGGCTGATTCTGCATATTGTTGAAGGCAAACTCCACATGAGCAAGAGCAATATCCCACCGCTTGAGCTTATCACCAGAAATACAACATATGAGGTTCCTGAGCATACGATTCATCACTTCTGCTTGTCCACCCGTCTGGGGCTGGTAAGTGCAGCTATACTACGAGGAGGTGTCAAACCGTCGCCATAAAGTCCTCCAAAAGTGTCTGAGGAACTTGGTATCATGATCCGAGATAACAGTTTTGGGGACGCCGTGTAGTCACACCTCTCCGAACAAATTAGCAACATGGGTCATGTCTAGAGCCTTCTTGCGCAGGATGAAATGGACCATCTTGGAAAACCTGTCAACCACCACAAATACCGAATCCATACCTCGCTGGGTCCACGAAAGACATAGCTCAAAGTCCATATACAAGTCCTCCCAATGGGCATTAGGTACAAGCAGTGTTCGAAATATCGGTATCGCACAATGTATCGCACCCTTGGGATACAGATACGTATTGGTTATCACATGAGATATATCGTTTGTATCGCATAGCTCATCGCACTTTTTGGGAAACATGGGGAAACATTGGGAAAATGGTTGAATTTTTTAATGAAACTATAGGGATTGTTAAAAAAGACCTCCATACATACTTTTAAATCATAAAATCTCAAAAAATAATGGCACATAATAGGTTTCCTTTGTAGAGGGTCCTAAGCTCTACGTTGTCCGATTGAACTAAGACAACTATATCCAGTATCCACCCCGTCTATCTGTTTTTCTATATCATTTTAGGACATTATGCAAAAAATTAAGCAAATCTAACAATCAAGTAGACCATATCATACCAAACAATGGTGATTGACCATTAGTGGGCCACTTGAACTTTGGACGTGCTTCACTTTTTGGGCTAAAATCATAAAATTATACGATAAAATGGATGGACGGAGCGGATAAAATATATGAATTATAGTGGCCCACAGTGTTTACTCACGACATGATTCCCACCCCAGACGGACGCGGATTTACCGCGAAAGCCTTTAGCAGCGAGTTCCTGCACTGGGAACCCAGATGGGGCCCACTTGTGATGTTTGTGAAAAATCCTCCTCTTCCATCAGTTTTGTGAGTTTATTTCAGGATAATATGCAAAAAATGAACCGTATATAAAGCTCGAGTGGGCCGTGCTAAAGGAAAATGTGGTTAGGGAAGTACCTACCGTTGAAACCTACCTGGGTTCGACAGTGATCTTTACATGCCATCCATACCATTAATAACTTCATTCCTACAGGGATGAACTGAAATCACAAATATTAGCATGATTCAAAACTTTCATGGCCCATGAATATTTCAACTGTGGACATTTAATTATCACATTTTCGGCCCACTTGAGGTTTGGAAACGGTTCATTTTTGGCATCGTGTCCTAAAATAAACTCACAAAACGGATGGACGGATAGGATTTCTCACAAACATCACAATGGGCCCCACCTGAGTTCCCAGCGCAGGAACTTAATGCGAAAGTGACTTTCGCAGGAAATCCCCGTCCGTCGCAGACGCTACTCCGCTCAAGTTGTTTGAACGGTTCAAAGTTAAATGGGCCCCACAGTAATGTATTTATTATATCTATACCATTCATGCATCTGGAGAGATCATTTTAGATCAAATGAGTAATATCCAAAGCTCAAGTGGACCACACCATAAATAGCAGTGGGGACTGATTCTCATCGTTAAAACATTTGTAAGGCCCACCGTAACACCCACCATAACGTTTATTTTTCATCCAATCCATTCATTAGGTCACACAAATATGGATGAGGAGGAAAAAACAAATATCATATCGATCCAAAACTTTTGTGACCCCAAAAGGGTTTCAATGGTAGACCTTTAATCTTCCACTGTTGTTTTCAGTGTGGTCCACTTGATCTTTGGATCCGCCTTATTTTTTGGCTCAAGCCTTACAACGAGCTCGCCAAATGGATGAACGGTTTGGATATAACACATACCACATGATGGGACCAACAGAACTCGGTGACGACGTCAACACACGAGTCGGTGGTGTGCGGTACACCACTGTTCCAAAAAAAAAAGGGCCGAACGACCTTTTTTCTAAGCAGAGAGGGTTCCGGCCCCAAATATCTCCCAAATCTTCGGATTCCGGTGAAGATTCTCCAAATTTCGACGAGGATTTCCCCCGATGTCGCCCAAATACCCGGATTTCTTCGGATTTTGACGGATTTCTCTCCCAAATAGAAGATTTTGCTTGCACTAACCTACGAAAGAAGCTTCGATTGGAATGGCCCACCAAATGGAAGCTTTCGATGATGACGATCTCTTGTACAGGTACCGAAATCCAGTTTCTTGTTTTTTTTTTCGATTTTTTCGGATAATGATAGTTTCGATTTTATTTTTTTTCGATTTTTTCGAGGAAATCGCGCGATATCGTAGAAATATCGTGCGATATCGACGATATATCGGCCGACATCTTAATTTGGGATTTTTTTGTATCTTCCGGAGGTATCGGGGGTGTATCGTCTCACATGGGTGCGATAACGATAATATCGGCCGATAGTATCGATATTTCGAACACTGGGTACAAGTAAAGAGGTGTAAAGGCCCGTGTTCTGTGACTAGCCCTTAGAGGTTTGACATGTATGGCACCTCTACACTACTTTCCCAACATCCCTCTTCAATTTTGGCCAAAAGTACCGCTCCTCCAAAAAAGTTATTGGCTTGTCTCACCCTAAGTGACCGCCGAAACCACTGTCATGTGACTCTTGAATGATGCGCTCTCGCAGCGAACTCTGTGGCATGCATAACAAATTTCCTTTTAAGAAAAAATTATCTTGGATATGCAAGTCACTTGGCTAACCCGTCTACCATCTGGCCCACGCGTCCTTAAAGTCATCGTCATCTGCATATAGTTCTTTGAGGCACTCGAACCCCATGACCTTGTTACTTATGGCAACCAGTGAGGTCGCTCGCCTACTAAGTACATCAACAACCTTATTATGTTATTTTACTTTATGCTTCAACACGAACGTGAACTCCTACAAGAAAGAAATTCATTTGGCATGCACACGATTAATATTGACTATTAATATATTTGAAAGACTAATGGTTGGTATAGAGGATAAACTTCCTCTAGATCAGAAAATGTATCCAATGGCGCAAAGCCTGTACGATGGCAAATAACTCCAACTCGTATGTCAACCACTTCTTACGAGCCTCACTTAGTTTCTTTTTGTAAAATGCTACAGGTCTGCCTTCTTGAGACAACACGCCTCCAATACCCACATAAGAAGCGTCATACTCTACCTTGAACAACTTATCAAAACTAGGGAGCACCTTGATCTCTGCAAAGCTTCAGTCTGCCTCCTTAGTCCACTGAAACTTCTCCTTTTTCATGTGATCAGTAATAGGGGCCACAATAGTACTAAAGTTCCACAAGAAAATAAAAGAGAAAATCCGGGTATCTTTTATAACATAATAATTCTGAGAGTTCGGATTACATTACTTGAAAAGAAAACCAAAACCCTAATTCATTTAGAAATTACCCACCAGAACCGGCTAATCCCTAATAGCTTTCATCTTTTCCTCATCATCATGGGTCTCCAGGGACGTCACCACAAAGCTCAAAAATAAAATGCTACCTATCAGGAAAACTGCACTTCTTTAGATTGAGATACAGTTTGTTCTCCATAAGCACCCGAAGCACCTACCAACGATTCTCTACATGGTCTGCCTCACCTGGCTGTAAATCAAATATCATTAAAATAGACTACTACGAATCGCCCAATAAACGGTTTCAGAACCTGTTTCATCAACCTCATAAACATACTAGGCGCATTCAAGAGTCCTAACGATATAACTAGCCACTCCTATAGACCATTCTTGGTCTTGAATGTTGTTTTCCACTCGTCGCCCGACCAAATATGAATATGGTGGTAACCGCTCCTCAAATCCATTTTGGAGAAATTTTGCCCCTTCCAACATGTCGTTCAGTTGTGGTATAGGAAAACGATACTTCACAATTATCTTGTTTATAGCCCAACAATCAAAGCACATGTGCCAACTCCCATCCTTCTCGGGCATCAAGAGGGCTAGCATGGCACATAGACTCATGCTCTCCCTTCGCTAGACCCTTACGAATCAGTTCCTCCACTTGCCCCTACAAGATCTCGCACTCCTTCGGACTCATTTGATGATGAGGGTGATTAAGCAAACTTGCTCTTGAGACAAGGTCACTGTGGTGTTGTATATCCCGCATGGGGGGCAACCCGTCAGGAAGTTCATCAGGCATAATCCCCTTGAACTTCTGCAACATTGGCTTCAAATTCTTTGGAATGTTCATGACTTCCACTTCTTCCCTCTTTTATAACCAATGCATAGATCTCCCGTCTCCTCATATTCTTTAACAAAATCATGTATGGTTAGGAGAGACTATCCTTCCACTTTAGAAGCCTTAGATTGGTTCTCGGTTCTCATAGGAGAGAGGCTAATCTTTTTTTAAACGATGACGATAGAGTGAGGATGATCTTTCTACCATCTTTAACAAAAATAAATATATTATTCCGGCCTCTATGCGTGGCATCAACATCGTACTGCTATGGTTGACCAAGTAACATGTGACAAGCTTCCATATCAACCACGTCACACATTACTTCATCCTTATAATATCTACTAATGGAGAAGAGAATATTACATCATTCAGTTACCTTTGTTTCGCTCCCCTTCTTGATCCATCCAATCGCGTGCGAAGAGGGGTGTTTTTCTGTCTTCAGTTGTAGCTTTTTCATCAAAGTCTTCAAAACAATGTTCTCATTGTTCCCACCATCTATGATCAGATCACGGATATTTTAGCTCACGTGCACTTCGTTCGAAAGATGTTATGCCACTACGGATCTAATTCTTTCTTCGACATTTATAACAGCTTCCTCCATTTATAACAACTTCCTCCCGATCAAAGACTTGTGATCTTTGTAAGTTTATCCTCCCTCTTCACCATTATCCTCAGCGTATCCAGCGTCATCGACTTCCAGATCGTCCTCTCAATCTTCTGCTTCCCCGTTGTTAATGGCCAGATTAGTCATCTACCTCTAAGGACACATATTGGATTGGTGACCAAGTTGGCCACATCGATAGCACTTACCGGTTGAGGCGAAGCATAGAGGTTTGGGTTTCTACTTGAACCAGCAGCATTGGTTGCTGCTCTTTAAAGTCTAACTTAGCCACTTTCTGAATCTCAGTTCACGATTGGAGGATGTCAAGGATGCCCTCCGTAGGATCCTTCCCCTGCAACTCTGTCATATCGCGTGAAGGTTCAATAGTAGTCACCCTGTTTAAAGCATAGTTGTGTGCATTGGGACGCTCCAGTTGCATCTCAACTCGGGTAGCCAACTCGACCACCTCGGTCATTGTCCAAACGAGCTGCATTTGGACCCAATCTTGGATTGTCATACGTAAACCACCAGTGAATTTGGGAACCTACTGCGACTCAGTCTCGACCAAATCGTTTCTTACAGACAAGCGATAACATTCCTCTGCATAATCTCTCACGGATCGGCCACCTACCAACAATTCCGGTATTGCTGGAACAATACCTTGTCATAGTCGATCGGCAAGAATCGAGTCACATCAACTGCTTCATTCACTGTCGTGTGCGGATCGGTGCTTTCATCTGCCTAGTTCGTGAAAGTTGAAGTTGTTCCCATCAAGCCAAGGCTCCACCTTTCAACTTGTAGGCCACGAGCATGACCTTTTTCTCCTTAGGAATCTCCATATGGTTGAAGAATCGTTCAACTTCAAGAAGCCAATCGAGGAAATCCCGAATGTGAAGTTAGCCATTAAAGTTAGGGAGGTCAACCTTCATCTTGTAATCTCTATCTCACTCCTACCTCACGCCTCTTCGTTATTCTCGTTGAAGAATCATATCATGAATCTCTTCACTGCTAAACTCATCATTATCAGGTGGTGATTTGCGATTCATCGTCGGTGTCGCAACACGAACATGGCGACCGCGAGCTCCCTTGCCAATCTCAAGTTACTCATCATTACAAACACGATTCTGTCCTTGCATGCAATCCTTGCACGACTCATAGATTCTCTCGTTGAAAAAGCTTTAAATGTCGTTGTTGTCATAGAATTGTCCCCAGGAGCACCATTGCACATGGTTGTTGCCCGAACCATTGTTAAATGCAATTGAATCAAGGAAAAGCCTTGCTCTGGTACCAACTGACGTAGGGAAGAGCGTGAACTAATGAAGAGGAAGATCATTTTCTTGCCCAAGTAATCAAAACCTTGAATCCACAAGGTAAATTCTTGAGTCCACAAGAAAATAAGAGAGAAAATTCAGGTATTTTTTTATTGCATAATAATTCTGAGAATTCTGATTACATTACTTAAAAAGAAAACCAATACCCTAATTTATTTAGAAATTACCTGAAATAGTAAAATCTCTTCCAAAGCTTAATTTGCGAAAAATAGAAGCATCCAAATAAGCCTTACCAGAGCATTCCCGGCATTATTACAAGCAACTTCTAAAAAAGACAAAAATCTTTAAAATGCAAGAATAATGAAATACGATGAAAACGAAAATTTCTAGAAATAGTAAATTTTTCTGAAAATTACAGTTTTGAACCGGAGGCGTGCGCTTTCCTACGAAATGGATGAATTTGACCGACGTAGTGAGCCCGTTGACCTTGGAAGCATCGTTATATAAAGATCAATAGGTCATGCGTTTCACGACGATGCCCAGATCAAAAGTAATGGATGTTTTATGATCAACACTTCAAACGGCAATTTCTCCATATCTGGAATGAATTTCTTCAAACTATACATGCTTGGGGCCCAGTAACGTCATGCCCTACGTAGGATTGGGCCTGGTTTTGACGTACTACTTCCACCTCAGTTCAAGCTTCTTTTGGTCTAGTTGTGCTAAGAATGGCATCTGCGGCCCGCTCTACATCACATATGGTACTAGAGTGTCTGTTCTAAATACGTTAGGCAATAAAATACAAGCTACCGATCGCCATATGGCTACATTTCGAAAGGTATCATTTGCACACAAATACATTTGGATACAAACAGGTAGTATCAAAAAGTATCGGTGATACATTCCTCCTTAGATAATTTAATGAAACTCAATATTCTACCAATATGAATAATATCAGAAAGCATTGTTCCAACAATGTATCAAAATAAATTCACATGACAATGCAATATGTTCAAATGATATTTTGATGGTTCTCATCAATAATTAGAATGCTGAAACTCATAGCTGCCACATCAAGAGTTGGTATTCCTTTTTTCCCAAATACACATTAATATACTCATAACCCATGAATGTATCTTTTTTCTTTTTCTTTTTTTGCAGAATGGAAATCAGAAAAACCAAAGCCAATTTACCTCTGCCTGGTCCAAACAGAGCAACCAAAGCCAACCCGCATTTCACATATGAATTGTGCATTATCTCCATAAACGATCCTACACCCAAAGTAGAAGAAGAAGAAATCACTTTATAGCTTCATGAAATTCAATACAACATAGAAGAATCAATCTAAACGGTGAGTTTGTTACAACTAACGGAGTGCCATCAAGACATCCACGTTACATGTGGCATACATGATACATTGGTCCACCCAGAGCTTCTAAATAGTGGCCAATATTGTGGATGGAGCATCCCAGATATCACACCGACCAGACCATCCTAACCACACAATGAATTTAGACTGGCAAAAGTTTGCTTTTCAACTATCCACTCGATGGAACTAATCAAGCAGTTATAATTCTCCAATTAGCATGATTTTCAGCATTTCCTCAATCCACATTAAGGCCCACAATGTGGATGGTCTGGATTAAGCTAAAGCATGCCATGGCCTACCCAATGATAAAGTCCATGGAAATCAAGTAATCAACGAAAAGAACGAAATTGAATTCAGTAATTCTACCATGAGCGACATGAATCCCGACCGAATGCAACAGATGCGTTGCATGGGACCCACAGCACAGTGCGACCAGCGTCCACGCGAATGCCACCCGGCTCTGGCTCCTCCTCAGCAGAACCTCCTTCTTCTCTGCCATCTCCTTCCACTTCCTGACATTCTCCCCAATCCCCATCCCAGCCTCCCGCCTCTTCGATGGGAACCCGCACTCTGTCAGCCGATTCGCCAGATCATCCGCGGCCGCCTCCGGGCCCACCGCCCAGTCCGACCTCAGCCGGATCGCCGCCGTCTCCGTCAAGATGTTGACCACGGCCGAGTCGACTCGCTCGTCTGACGACAAGATCCCCTTGACTCGGGAGACGCAGGCCCCGCACATCATGCCAGAGACATCAAGGAGGAGGGAGTTCGGGTCCTGATTTCCCTTCTGCGGCTGAGATTTATCCGATTCGGTTTTGATTTCTACGGCCTTTGAAAGGGGTATACATAGGGTTTTCTTGCGGAGAAGACGTTTGGGCCGAGAAGAGAAAGTGCGGACAGTGGGGAATCTAGTGTGGGTGAATGAGAGTTTGGGCGTGGATGACAAAGAAAGGCGGAGCAGGTCTTTCGTTGTAGCTGCTGCTGTGGTCGCCATTACACGGAAAGAATGGTGTATACGAGCTGGAGGAAGGGAAGGGATAGATGGTGTATGCGAGCTGGAGAAGAGGGTAAGAATTAGGAAATGGTGGTGTCTGCGTCGTCTCTTTGACTACTGGACTTAGATTATCGCACGTGTAGCACGTGTTTACGTGAAACACCTGTCCATCTATGAGTGGACGTGGTTTGCAATGAATATACACGTTTTCGGCGCGTATCGGAAGATAGAATTTGCTCGAGTGCATTAGATTATCACACGTGGACACAAGTCACACGTGTGTAACACCTAGCTGTCTCTGCAGGCGGTCCTGGCTGATCTAAAATAGGTAATGACCATGAGGTGGGCCAATCAGGTTTGCATGATTTTAACCGTTGATCAACTTCTCTTAACCGTCCATTTTCATAATATCGGGTCACAGGATAATTATGTATATCTTTTATTATATAACATATACATTGTAGGATCGCCTGATGAACGGATCTGATATATGGCACGTGTGCCACATATCTATGTGGGAGGCGAGTGACCTTTGAAATTGCACTCGAGCGAATGAGATTAACATATACTGAAGATAAATAAATGTTTATCGGTAACTATCGACTCGGGTACGGAAGCAGATTGCCTGGAAACGGATTGGCTACTCCCCCTGCCACTAGCCCGGTGGCTGGTGGTCTGTGCTCTGTGGGCTCCACCATGATGTATGTGTTTCATCCATGCCGTTCATACATTTTTACAGAGAATTTTATGGCATTTTGCCAAGAATTAGAGGGATATAAATCTCAGACGGACCACACCATAGAAAAACAATATTGATTGGATATCTACCATTAAAATCCTCCTAAGGCCCACCGTACTGTTTATTTGACATCCAATAGGTTGATTAGGTCATAAAGACATAGATGAAGGTAAAAAAAACAAAGATCTGATTCATCCATAACTCTCGTGGCCCTATCTAAACCGTCCGTCCATTTGCCCAGTTTGTCGCCGTCCAAGTAGCTTATATTTGTTTTTACACTTCATTTACGTTTGCATGACCTTATTCATTTTATTTTTATTTATTTTTTAAACACGCATGCATGCCTCCACACACGCCGTGGTGGAATTTCAACCACCTATGGATACTCATTCTACCAGCGGAGCAAGAGTCAGGATCCACATGACCTTATTCATAAGATTAGATGAAAAATAAAGATTCTAGGGGCGTCTTTGGGCGGTGGGATTAGAAGGGATTAGGTGAGATGGGATTCAAAAAACATAATTATTACCACAGGATTATCCCTTTTTGCCATAGGATAAGATTAATGTCATGCTTGGTTGGTAACAATGTGGTACATTAAATGGATATACCTACTATCATTTGAAATTACTGAGAACAACACACGTGTTATATATAAACTGTTCATTTGTTTTGTAACCTCATTCTACGGCATGGGCCTAAAAATGAGGTAGATCCAAAACTTATGTAGCCCTAAAGAGGTTTTCAACGGTAAGTATTCAATCCCCATTGCTTTCTATGGTAGGGTTCACTTAAGCTTTAGATTTACCTGATTTTTTGGCCCATGCTCTAAAATAATATCGAAAAATGGGTGGGCGGTGTGGATATAGCCCACACATCATAGGAGAACCTACAGAACTTGCTAACATTGAGTGAAATTGACACGGCACCAATGCAATTCCATTTAATCTAATTCTAAGCTTTTCCATTCTTTTAGAGTATAGAGTGGAATTGGCACAGGACGAGATGAATCCCATCACACCTAATCCATTCTAATCCCACTCCCCAAACACCCTAATAAGCCATAAGATTCATTGACCTGTTATTATATATAACTTGAGCTTTGAATATGACTTATTTTTTGGACTCATACTTTAAAATAACTTCACCAAATTAATAAATGGTGTGTATATAATGAATACATCAGGACATTCAAGTTACACGCCCTAATAATGATGTATTTGCTGCATCATTTATCCATTTAGCGAGATCATTTTAAAACATGAGCATGAGTTATATCTAAATATCAAGTGGACCACACCATGAATAGAAATGGGATCATGATTATCACCATTACAACATTCGTGGGACACCCTAATGTTTATTTTTCATATCATCCATTCACGTGGCCAGCAATCCGGGATGAAGAGAAAAAAAACAAATATCATATTAATCCAAAACTCCTGTGAGCTCAAAATGATCCATCAAAACAGATGGACAACATAGATAAAAAAATATGAATCATGGTGGCCCCCACAAAACTCCTGACAGGTCCGTCTGGCTCTAGATAGGTCCGGGTGGGTGTAGTACCGTCCATCAGCGCCCACCTACCGGCATCCACGACAACACCTGTTTCACGCCGCGCGTAAAACTGTGGGCCCACCATGTTATATAAGTAAATATTTGAACCGTACATGCAGAAGATCGTCCCAATAAAAAGCTCAAATTGACCACACCAATGGGAAAGCTTGTATAATTGCTACTAAAACCTCTAAGAGCACGATGTGTGGCCCACCTGAATTTTAGATCAGACTGATTTTTTCTATTTACGTTTCATCCCGGTGAATTACACTTGATTAACGGATCTGATGAACCCATACACACCTGATGGCACCGAACAAAAACCTACAGTTTGGATCACATTCCCCTTCTTTCCTATGGTGAGGCCCACCTGATCTGTGGCTCTAGATTGAGGATAGAACCTGATGGACGTAGTGGAACTTACATGTACAAATGGTGGCCCCACAGAGCTCAGGTTCTGGTTGAAACAGTGTTGTAGAGGATTCTGATCATCATACACGTGGCAGGAGACGGTGAATCAGGTCCATCCAGATGGTGGATCCGAGAATGGACGGTCGACGTTTCAGAAACCACATCAATCGCACGATAGCATCACTAACCTACACCTAATGCTGGGTCCTCACTCTTGCTCGGGTGGTAGACTCACAAGAGTTTCAACACCCGGTCAAGGGTTCGAATGTCCGTATGTGCTGAAATTCCACTAGCGTGAGTGTGTGGGGGTACTCGTGCGAACTCGTGCGATCTGAACCCGTGGAATTTCACATGAATACTCGAACCCTCGCCCGAGAGTTGAAACTCCTGAGAGTCTACCACCCGAGCAAGAGTAAGGATCGTCCATTAACAAGTTTTAGTTGTGATCATCAATTCGGAGGCCATCAATCAGATAACTGCAACGGCCAATCTAGAATGTGTTCACTGCTAGATGGACGGTCCTGATTCACATTATGTTAGGCACGTGTATATTGAATGCTAGGATGCATAGAAGATCAGTGGATACGTTTCCACTGAATGTTTTCCCCAGGGGTGGTGCTATGCGACCATGTTGACGGTCCGTGTCAAATCCACTCCGTCCATCTGTTTTTCAAGACCACAGTAGGACAGGAATTACTCCGTCCATCTGTTTTTCAAGACCAGAGTAGGACAGGAATCTAAAAACGAGGCAGAGCCAAAACTCAGGTGGTGGGCCAAAACTTCTGTGGCCCCATCAAGTTTCCAATGGTCGGCGTTCAATCCCACAGTTTCTTGTGCTATGGCCCACATGAGTTTTGGATCTCCATGATTTCTAGATTCCTGAACTGTAGTTGTCTTGCAGAACTTATGGACGGAGTGGATTTATCACGTCTATCTCTTTGAACCCCACACAGCTTCCAACAACATGGGCACAGGCAATCAGGTTCCTGATGCGTGGCAAGAGGCTGGTAGCCTGAGGAACCGGTTGGTACTGGAAAGCCCTGTGAGCCCCACCATCTGTTTTATCCTGTCCATCCATCTGCCGGCTCATTTTAAGGCATGAACCCAAAAATGAGGCAGATCCTAAGTTCAAGTGGACCACACCACTGGAAGCAGTTGGATAATGACGGCCACCATTGAAATATCAGCTTGATCCAAGACTTACATGGCTCCCAAAAAGTTTTCAACAGGAGGCATTAAATCCCCACTATTTCCTCATGTGGTATGGTCCACTTGAACTATGGATCTATTTCATTTTTGGGCTCATGTCAGAAGAAAAATAAAAATAAAAACAGAGCTGATAAAATGGATGGACAGCAGGAAGCTTAAATCACCACTATTTCCTCTTATGGTGTGGTCCACTTGAATTTTGGATCTGCTTCATTTTTAAGTTCATGGCAAAAAATGAGCTAATAAAATGGATGGACAACATATCTAAAACACATACACACACTGTATGGTCCACCATGATATTTGTGTTTTATCCACATTATCCTTATGTTTTGCTAGCTTATTTTTGGGCATAAGCCCAAAATTGAAGTTTATCCAAAGCTTACGTGGACCATATCACAGGAGATAGTGGGGATAATAATGTCTACCGTTGAAACCTTTAGTACAGAGAGTCCTAGACAGAAAATGAGACTCGACCCATATGGGTGTCTCTCTTGCCAACGGATAGCTCTAGCATCTGACATGTGGGCCCGCCTCTAACGTGCACTCTCCACCAACGAAAAAGAACCATGTTGTACCAGTAGTGAGGTCGCTACAATTCCTTGCATATCTATAATTCTGAATCTCTAGTGTTTATTGTTAATTAGGCCAATTAATGGTGTAGATTTTCATTTAATTAACTATCTATGAATTTAAGAATTCATATAAAATAATGTATGTTGTCCAATATCTATAATAAGCTTGTGTGACAATAAAATACCTTTTATATATACATTTTATTATAGTTATTGAATTGAAAATGATTATTCCATATGAATTTTTAAATTGTAGAAGTTCGATACTATATCATCTACATAAGATATTCTCTAAATAATTTATATGTGTTTTTCTTTTTTCTCGTGTTTTCTCTTGCAGTATAAGAAATAATGCATTTTTTTAGTGGTGGATTGTGCTTGTTGGCCTAATCCCAAAAGCATGTAATAGTAATCTCATACACATAAAACTCCAGGAATAGCAAAGGAGCCTAATACAAGATATTAAAGTTAAGAGCATGAGTCTCGTTGGACCGGTCGATTAAGCCCAATCCAACTGCAATTAAATAGGTCAGGTCAGGTCAGGCCAGGTTGAGGCTCTAGCAATTTTAAGTGGGTCAGGTGGGGTCACCGGGTAATGGATGGTGGGTCGAGTTAAGGCTACTACTCTTGACCTGTTTATTAAATGGATCGAGCTTGAGCCAACCCCGACAAGGACCAAACCCGGCCCATCATGAAGCCTAGTCCCACTTGAAACACATGGTATACTACTGAAGGCTTTGGCCAGGGACCTATAATTCCTTTGGAAAAGATGATTTTACCAAACAATGCCATCACTCTTCTGTAACATCCCAAATAGTGCTTGTTTTTGTGAGTCAAATAACAAAAATGCTCAAGAGTAATTCTATTCCTGTGACTACCAGAGTGGAGTCCTGTTTTCTTACACATTCCAGGCAAGAGAGTGTAATATCATTAGATTGTGGTCATAGTTCTCTTCTTCCAGGGCTGGGATGATCCATATGTTGCCCGCACCCATGAAGACTTTGTGAGGTGGAAATTTCCGGCAATGAACTCAGTTGATTTCCTGTTTGAGGTTTTAGTATTGACTTGCATAAGAGTAATTTAAACTGTCTAAATTGCTTATAAGCCTATATAGTTCATGGATGGCATAATGCAACTTCTTATGTCTTCTTATCTCATACAGTTTCAGAATATCATCCTTCTTCTTCTACTTCTTCTTCTTTTCTTACCTAATTAACTTTATGATTGGGAGTCATCTCGAAGGTGGCACTGCGAGGGTGATCTGGTGGGTCATTGGTGACCCACCAGAGTTCTTACAATCCTCTCTTGTATTGATAAGAGGCGAATCGGACTTGGCAGTGTTCGAATGATGGGCCGTGTGAACGAGCCTGTATTTGTTCTGCTGTTTGGTATTTCTTTTTGGTTCTGAACATGTATTGATCTGGATTGATGATAGGATCAAATTCCAAAGTTGTCTTCTTGTTGTTGCTGATTATTGTGTATTAATAAATCATCATCTTTTCAAAAAAATTCAAATGGGTGAATCAAATAACTTCTCTTAAAAATCTCTCTTAGAACAACCAATTTGGATTTTATTTATTTTTGGTTCCTAGATCATGGTATACTTGCTCCTACTTTTATTGCATCTGCTCGAATGTTAATGAGAAGTAGAGGTGTGCTGCAGAGGTTTGCTAGGAATGCTGATGAGGCAGTTTGGTTATACATGGAGTTGCAAAATCCTTGAACATTGTTTCTTACCTTCTTTACTCTTTATTCTAAAAAATGAGTGTATATCAATGCTTGGTAACAGGTTGTAGTTGCACATATCTTTTGCTATACTTTGGAACATGGCCATGAGATAATTGGAGCTGCAGTCATGTTGTGATCTGCACAAATCTTTCATAAAGATGGGCTTTCAAAAAATTGGAGGTGAACATGGTTACATTAAAAAAAAAAATTGCAGTAGTTATTCATCAAGGAAAACTGAAATTGAATAAACATTGCATGCCTTGTTTCGCTGAGTTCAGTGGTCTCGTATTTTGGATTTGGCATGGCAGATTGCAGATGTTGGCTTGACTTTCAAGATCTATGAAGAATATTTTGGGTCAGCACCAGCTCATCTTTTCTGTTTTCTTTCAAAGCCGGAGGGAGTCGTTGAAGCGGCTCAGTGGGCGTGTGGGATCACAACACGTGCACAAGCTTGTTGTGCTCGTTCCCTGCACGATCACTGCTCCTAGAGACTTTTGCTTTCACTGACTTCAACTGATTTCAGCTGGTCAGATAGTTTTCCTGTCAACAATGTTGAGAAAGTCTGTGTTATGCTTTCTTCCTTGATTTGAAGATGCAATTGCAAAATTAAAATTCAAGGATAGAACTGATTGCAAATGTAATAGTTTTCTCACCATGTCGTAGTTTTGCAAGTTTCGGAAGTTATAAAAGCTAAGCTATCAATCCTCATTGCCGGTGGCCAAACCTTTAGCCTTTTCTCAGACACCACCAATCATGCCATTTGTGTGGCTTGCTGACCTGTCATGGATAACTAAGTGACTTTCACAGGTGAATGTTACTCAATTATCACAAAAATTTCTCAAACAATTAGAAATCTATAATTTCATTGGCTATAATATTCTTCTCTTATCACTGATTGAAACAAGCGGGAAAAAGGAGGTGACTCAAGCAGAGATTGAAGAGGCAATTCATGGCAGGCTTGTGGCATTCAGGCTACTCAGCTGGCAGGTTCATTGAGAATGCCTATCACAAAAACCAACGATCAGGTGGACCAACCGTGTATGCTGAAATGTTGACAGACTATCTTCAGCAAACACGTGCCACCAACCTAATGAGTGGACCTTAAGCTTCTCACACACCCAATAAATTGTTCACGTTTTGTTTGTGTAAAGACTAAAAGAAACCCAATCTGAAGTATAAACAGAACAGAACAAATACTTAATATGTTTGGTTGCACAATCTAATTAAATTGTAATAATCTGTGCAATGAGTGGAATTAAACCAAATTCTAGTTTCATTAGCTCTTTGTAATTGCAATTGCCTTACATCGTCCTGAAAGAAACATAGCTGCAAGTTGGCAGCTACTTCCTCATCATGAGATACTAAGCAACATTCACAATTCAATTGACGGGGGCATCGAAATGTGGACAAAATCAACTTCATCGAAAGGAGTGGAAAACCAAATATAGCTGAATCCTAGCATGCCACGTGCATTTTTCAGGTTTTATTTTTATATGCATTTTTCAGGTTGTTCCTCACGATGCAAGTGCCATTCACGCGTCCACTACCAGAAATTGACGGCTCAAGATCACATCTCTTCTTCAACCCATCTTCGATTGGCTGGACAGCCTTGCTTTCAGCTCATCTGCCACTGCATCAATGGACTCTTCAGTATTCAAATACTGATCTCGGGTAATCCTGCATAGAAAGAAAAAGAAAACAAAAAACAAAAAAAGCTTCAATTGGTTCCTTTTGCAGCTTTTGGCTTCCAAAGATGAAAGGATGTTAACATCACAACAGCAACAACAATTGTGAGAACAGCCTCTTGAGATTACTTGGATCCATGGATGGTAAGTGCAAGATCTTCGGGGGCTATGGGCCATTGGAGAATGGTGTGCAAGGGAAAAGAAAAATCCTAAAATCCCCAAATCGGCAACGTTCGCAACAGAAGGGAAGAAAAAGTTTCCAAAGATCTCCCATAAGCATGGGTGAAAAATCTCTGGATGCACAGATAATATGCCACTGAAAGACATTGATGGATTTTTATTTTTATTTTTTAAAGATTCAATTGTCACACTAACAAGTTCAACATAAGAGAATTTCTATAGGGATGAGGAAAATTTCTAGTCCCATCCTAAGCTGCCATGTGTCGCATGCCCTGCAAATGTAGGGTCCACAAGATCAGTGTCCAGGTGTTGACATGTATCTCTGCTCACTGGACCCCACTCATAAATACTGAAAACCCAGAACAAACTGTGCAAACTCTATACCCAAGAATTTATAATACATCCTGCAAAGCAAACCATTAACCAGAGGTTTATTATCACAAATTTCATGTATTTGGGGGAACATAACTTGCATATATTTCTAAAGTATTTACAATTTATTTTGTCCACTATATTTTAACTGATTATGACCATTCACTTTTTGCATCCAAATGCAACAGTGTAAAGCAATCTGGATCATTTACTGAAAACCATGCAGCATTATTTTCCACATTTCTTTTCCTCTTGATCAATTTCATGTACTACAAAGTCCAACCAAACCAAGGACCTAACTGAAATCCAGACCATACCTTCTATATGCATATGAGTGTTCCTTTGCTTCGAATGGTGGCACTCCATACAGAAACTATAGCACAAGACTCCCAAGCTTCAAATGTCTACTCCAGAAGTCGCATATGACAGAGTTAACGTCTAAATGGATAATCAATCCATCAGCATTAACTTCTTGCAAGGACCTACAGACAGACAGCTTTGAACTAACCCATCTCGGGTGGAAGATAATCCAGAGAACCACAAATTGTCCGCCTACAAGACAAAAACCCATCATCACTCCACAAAATTGCAAAAGAAAAAAAGAAAAAATAAATAAAATAAAATCAATATTATGTACAAATCGAATTTCATGGCATCAATATTTTATTCCAGAAATGAAAACCCTAATTGCAGCCCCGTGGGCATATAGATTGACCGGGGGGGGGGGGGGGGGGGGGGGGGGGGTTGGGAAAACAAAAAATAAAACGAAAAGGAAAAAAATTACCTTCCAGAATACAAATCCCTAGCGTGCCAGTTGAGAGAGAGAGAGAGAGAGAGGAGGGGGGGGGGGGGGGGGAATTACCTTCCAGAATACAAATCCCTAGCGTGCCAGTTGAGAGAGAGAGAGAGAGAGAGAGAGAGAGAGAGAAGGAAAAAAATTACCTTCCAGAATACAAATCCCTAGCGTGCCAGTTGAGAGAGAGAGAGAGAGAGAGAGAGAGAGAGAGAGAGAGAGAGAGAGAGAGAGAGAGAGTTGTGGTATTATGGCTTGTGAAGAGATACTTTGATACTCTCTTGAAATCTTAGGGAGATTAGAGCCATTGAATTATATGTATTTCAATTTGGTTATCTTCGTGTGAATTCTTGGGTTTCTTGCTGAATGGGTTTGCTGGTTAACCACCATTAGGTGTATCATAGAAATGGTTACTAAACCAGGCACAATGCAGTCGATTTTGTTGGCATTATTTTCTTTCTAACCAGCCACTAGCAGACCATTATTGGGTGTTTAGGATCGAGTAGATTTTGAGTTTATTTTCAATTTTTACCCTTGTGGTATCCTTTGATCTTTTACATTGGGAAACTATCAAGTCTTTTTTAGTGTGCATGTTGAGATAAATACACCATAACTATTTTTTTTTATCTTCCCTCATCCTAAATAACTGGGCTATACCTTCTCCTATCCATACGTGTTAATCTGAAGTTAGGCTCAACGACATGTTTTAACACATTATCACTTGAATGGGGTTTTCATATGGGCTATCCTAGCATACCTCCCATAGCTCACTTTTGCTAACCAAGAGCCACGTCAGTGGAACTTTCATGAGATCCACCCTGTCCATCAGGTAAGCTGCCTCATGTTCACCCATGAACTCAAAAATCATGATGATCCAGAACTCAGGTATGCCACATCATGGATACGTAATTTGCTACAAGTCCCATCGAATTTGATTTACGTTGGTCAACCTAAATTGCAGTTTGATTCGCCATAATTCCTTTCCACTTACTAAACTGTATGCATACGGTACGATCTGCAATTCATTCAGCATGCTGTTAATGGCAATTTATATTAAGTCATAAACATGTGCATCAGGCATCTCGTGTACATCCTACCACATGTGGCAGCAGGGCACATAGATACAAGATCATAACCATCCATAATGAGTTCAGGGCATTCACTAAGATGAAGTGCTAGCCCAAGAATCAGTTTGATCCACTGATTAGGTGGGCTGCAGTTAATGAAAGTACAGTGAAAAATCTTTGTCAAAGTTTTCTAAGCCAGCTACATGGTGGCTCATCTGATTGGTGGACCAACTAATTTTTGGGCAAGAACAATAGGTCGAAAATGATGGACAATTTGGATATTGTACCGGCCTCCCCTATTGGCAAGCGACATGGAGATGGTATGTCAAAATTGGATCTAAATAATTTTAGAACCTCAGACTCTTGAGCTTTGTTGGCTCAGGCGCAGATGCATACAGGTGAGCTATGGTTTACTGAACATATGCATGGCTGAAGAGAACTTGACTGAAGCTTCCTAGATTGTCAACTTATTTCTAACATCTTGGCTCTCATGATAGTGACATTCCTAGATGTTTTGTACATGTTTGATATGCTACCACATGTGGTGGTGTGGAGATTGCATCCCTTCTACATGCATGGTAATACTTTATGTTGAAATCGTATCTGTTGGATGGGATACCTAAAAAAAATCTAGATTGGGTTATTTCAACCCGTTGATCATTTTGACACATTTTCTTCTAATATGGACTATCTCATTTTTAACTGTAGTTTTCTGTGTATTTGGGTTATTGCCATGATCTTCCAATCTTGAAGATCCCTTTGGGTATCACCCATCCACAGACAGGCTCATCAGAAAAAAGGATTTGGATCATTGCATCATGATATCAGACCTAATGGCTATATAGTCCCAACATGAAAAATAGCAACACACTGGGAATGTATTGTAATTGCAAAGTGAAAAAATTGATGGCTAAGAATTTACACTAGGCTTAAATTTTTATTTTTTATTTTTTATTTTTTGAAAGATAACGATTGTATTAAGAAAAAAGGAAAGATACAAAACAAGGAGAGAGAGGCTGCTGAGAAGGCAATCTCTCTAAACACCAATAAAACTAAGATTGCTAGGCTTCTATGAAACTACATTTGTGGCCTAATCTATCATGAGGCGCTTAGACTTGGATAAAACTACTTCAGCTGAATTAGACTCGTCCGAGAAGCATCTACCATTTCTTTCCATCCACACGGCCCACCAGATGGCAAGGATTGCCATCCTCCATATCCTGTTCTTCTTCCTGTCTATGTTTACCCCATGCCAAGCAAGGAGGAGTTGATCTACCGTTTGAGGCACACACCAAGAGAAGTTGAACCGACTGCTGAAATCAAACCAAATTCTGCAGATGAAGGGGCAATGCAGGAGGAAGTGATCAACTGTTTCTTCATTTCTCATACAACAGAGGCAGATATTGGTGATCATCATCCCCCTTTTTCTCAGGTTATCAATAGTAAGAATCTTCTTCTTGCTGACTAACCACCCGAAGACAACGATCTTAGGAGGGGCCGGATATCTCCAGATGTGCCAGGGCTGCCGAGAGTCTGAAGCTATGGAGTTACTGTGGATCAACTGATAGAGAGATCCGACAGAAAATCTGCAAGACTTATCCAGTCTCCAGATTAATCCGTCGTCATCCAATTGAGAAGGCCTGACAGAGTGATGGCTAAGAATTTTCAACAGGCGTATATTTTGTAACAATGGGCCACACACTATACTATCCACCAAATGGAGTATCCTGATGAAGCACGAACATCAAAAGTGTACTGTGAAGACATGACTCTGGTGGTGCTAGAATATGAAGTGTACTAGTCTATCGAATTAGGCCAACTCGAAATACGAAATAGGTGAACAGAAAAAACAAACTGAATGAACCTACCCAAATGAACCGAGTAATTTTAAGAAGCATCGAACTACTAACTACAGATTTGAACTCGAATTGGTTGAATTGTGATTCAGGTAACTATGGGCCACAGTGTAGGAAACACTTAGGATGGACACACTCACCATCAGTTTTGAGTGGCCCTCCCACGGTGTTTATATGCCATCCAATCCTTTCATCTGATGTACCTCATCAGGATGAAAGAATTAGCAAAAATCACACTTGCAAAACTCAGATGTGCCATACCATGTGGATTTAGAGGCTTTAGGTTAATTTTATACTGTTCCCTATGGGCTGGCCCATGTAAATGTCGAATCAGCCTGATCTTTGGGATCAAGGCCAAACACGGGGTGGTCTACCTGATGGGCAGGGTCATTATCCTTCATGTAAAGTTGTTTTCCCTATGTTAGATAAAGTGATCGCGAATTACCCTAGCGTTTTTCTATTTTGTATTTCTGGCTTTTTGTCAGGACCTCATGTGAATTTGATACATCTGGCTTTTGCTTCCTGGCTGCCGCGAGCATTTCCTACCTTTATCACCTGGTGAACTTGCCCACAGACATTAATGATGGTTATACGTATTATCTCCTTTAACAGAGAAACTGGCATTAGCTAGTTTTGGTTACGCAATATCTCTTTAAGAGATGCTGAAACTGGAGGCATTTTGCCTGTATAGGAAGGATAACAGTATCTGCTTCTCATTTTAAATATCAGATGTCTTAGATTCAAATTCTTGCTAACAGTGAATCTTGATTTTGTTTCACCTTTCAATATGCTTGGTTTATTTAAGAATTGCAGAGCAGAAGTGTCCATGCACTTTTCTGGCTGCAACAAATGTTAGGAATAAAAGAGATCAGCTGAATATTCTCAACCAACATAAATGATAAAAGAGACATCAGCCGAATATTCTCAACCAACATCAGCTGAATGTTCTCAATTGGGTTTCTTGTAGGCTATAGTGAGAGGGTAACTGGAGTTGTGCAGATGCTTTGCGGTCAAAATTGACTCATCAAACCTCTCTTATAATAATTATTCTGTTTTGAAAAAAAAAAAAAAAAAAAACATGTCAACCAATCTTTCTTCTATTCTTTGCTTGAGCAGCAGGTGCAATTAGCAACAGGACTGGATGCGAGACTAGGATGGAAGTGTCTATGCACTTTTCTGGTTGTGACAAATGTTGGGAATAAAAAAAAGACATCAGCTGAACATTCTCGACCAACATCAACTGAATATTCTCAATTGGGTTTCTTGTAGGTTATAGTTAGAGGAAACTTGTGGAGATGCTTTGAGGTCAGATTTAAGTCATCAAACCTCTCTTATAATGATTTTCTGTTCCAGGTGCAATTTACAGCAGGATGGCATATAAGACCAGGACAGCTCGGAAGCATGATAGAAACATTATCAACCTGGTAATTGCTTGAGCAAAAAGTAGACATGTTACCCACTGGTGGATGACGTTGGCATGGGAAGGGATTGCGAGCGATTTTACTAGGCATGGGAAATCCGGATGTACAAAGCACGGACAATGCAAATTCCCTGGGTGGGCTGCAGTATGATATCCGCACACTATGGGAGGAACATCAACACAGACACGTTAAAGTGTGGCAGGAGTTACATGCTGGAGGAGCAACAATAACTGCATTTCTTGGAGGAGTCCTACGAGCAAATTTCTTTTCTGTGCTTTTTTATTTTTGTCATCACAGTTGTAGCCCTTGTTGTAAAAAGCAATTGAAAGGTAACTGAAAGAACTGCTCTTTACTTAATTGTCATATGTGTTTCTAGGCTTTCTATAAAGAACTGATCTCTTTTTTTCCTTGGGTTTAAATTTTGGGACATTGTGTTTCCGAAGTTGATAATGATAAAATTTCTTCACTTGGAAGAAATTACATTTCTGAAATTAAATTCCTTTGAATGAGACTAATAATTTTTCTTGTAGAAGAAACTCCACTTCTGAAAATAAATTTCTTTGAATGAGACTGACAACTTTTCCTATTATAGGGGACTTGATCTGATGGATGCACAAATCTCATGGATATGGATGTTCGAATTTGGACTGTAGCGTAAGCAATAGCTATACAATCATTGAATGTTATTTTGATTCCGAAATGACTTGCTTTGGTAACATTCGAACTTTAATAAAGCAGAAAACATAGTAATGAAAACTTCAATGAGCACAAGTGATATCAATGCTACATCAAATATTAAAAGTCCACTAAATTAAATCTCAGTTTTACCTGTTATCCGATGTTGAAAGGGTTTTGTTGAAGCATGCAAACATTAGGCGGTTGGTGCCCGGGTTGAGCCAATGGTGCGTTGACGGATCCACTAGGTCCGGGAGTGAAGCCCAGCACCATATGTTGACCATAGCCTGCATGGAATCCACTTGGTAATCCAAAAGGACTCACCACCACAATATATGAACCCTAATAGATGACCCAAAAAAAAAAGAGTCAAAAACTTTAACATAAACATATGACATGACAAGTTTAGTAAACAAGTTCTCAATGATACCTGATTGAAATTACTCAATTGGGGGAATGAAATTGGATAATGTGAAGGTTGAAATGAAGCAGGCTGCATGATATTTAGTGCTAGGGCCGTTTCATGTCTCTCTTGATTTGCTTGTGGTTGAACGGATTCAGTTCGGGATCCTTTCTTCTTTACTTTATCTAGCTGAGAACGATGTCTGTCCCCAACTGTAAACTTTTCTTTAATCCCACTCACGGTATCAACAAAAGTAAGTTGTTTTTCAATCAGCTCAGGGTGCGCACTTTCGGTACCTACACTTTCAGTCCGGTCAGAGCGCACATGATCAGTATCTACACTTTCACTAGGCTCAGAGCATGCATGTTCAGTATCTACACTTTCATTGACAACTTGAGACAACATTACTGGAGGTTCATTGATGCTTTTCATACATTCCATCACTTCATCATGAAATTTATCTGCATATCTATCAGCAAATTTGAAGACCTCTTCATATTCCCCGGCCATTACCGCAATTTTAAGAAGCTTATGATACAAGTAATTGTACCGCTTACCTGACATAACATTGCGATCACCTTGTATAGTTAACTCATTGTGATTTGTAGCAAAACCCACCTTTGCATCTCTTTGCCATCTCTTCAAAATATAACGGGGATGAAGCACTTTTACATTATAACAATCTAAAACTTTCAATGCATGACTACATAAGATCCCCACAAACTCAAACTTCTTGCAGCTACACATCACGGTATCATCTAATGAGTCAAATCTAACAGTATGTCCTTCATCTTTGTCGCTATAAATAATTCGAAACTCTGCAACCGTGCCAAACTCACCACATTTAAAAATTGAATGACTAAGAATTTTCTTATACTCATCTTGAAACAATTCAAACACTTTCGGAGTGTAAACCTTTGCTGCTTCCTTTAACATCTTCACATCAAGAAACATTACCGGGGTACTCTGCTTCATTTTGAAATCAGCTATGGATTCCTGATATCGTAGATCAGCCACTACCTGTTCGTAATGAGTGAAAAAGCACAAGATATTATACTTGGAGTTCAAATATTTTTTCAATACACTATTCACGGTCTCACTTTGTTGCGTGCTCTTCATGTCAGCACAAAATGTATTTCTTCCATAAACCAAAGCCCATTTTTCTCTTTCTTTAAACAAATCTTGTAGCCACTTATTTTGCATCAAATCATACTTCTCAAGCATGTTATTCCACGCAGTTAGAAATTCTTCCTCCACCTCATAATCATACATGCACCTAGTAAAATCATATTCGAAACATTGCGAACCTTTAAATACATGGCTAAGGTGCTTGGTGGCAAGTTGGTAGATATGCCAAACACAGAGACGATGACATGCTGCCGGCATCACTGAAGCTATTGCATTGGCCATTACAGTATCTTGGTCTGTTAAGATTGTCATTGGTTGTTTCCCGGACATTGCACTTAAAAACGTTTGAAACAACCACTTGAAAGATTCGATCGTTTCATCATATAGCAGGGCTGCACCAAATATTATAGTTTGCTTATGATGATTTACCCCAACAAATGGGGCAAATGGTCGTTCATAACTATTTAGTCTGTACGTGGTATCAAAACAAACCACGTCCCCAAAAACACTGTAGTCCACTATTGACTTCCCGTCTACCCAAAACATGTTCGTAATCTGATCATCTTCATCTACTTGTATTGCATAGAAGAAAGATGGATCATCTACTTTCATTTTTTGAAAGTATTCTAGAACGGCACCTGCATCACCCTTTTCCATTACTTTCATTCGCTTTCTTCGCAAATAATTTTTGTAATCAGCTGCTTTGAGTGTTATTCTTGAATCATCCACCATAATTGCTTTAGTTTTTTTAGCATTAGTCAAGCCTCTGTGTGACCTTAACATGTGCACCTTCGTCGCTGTAGCAACCTCGTGGTTATGCTCCGCCACAAACTTAGTCACATGGTATTTTCCATTTTTTCGAAGCCTAATCGTCATGCCTGCTAGACATTCAGTTCTTGTAATTGCACGAATGACCTTCGGCTGACCAATTCGTTTGTTTTCACGTCTTCGACCTTCTTTAGAACAACAAAATAGCCTCTTACATATGACACCATCATCTGTTTTTTTTAGAGATGACTTTCGAACACTGAACCCTATCTTATTAGCATACCTATTGTAAAACTCATATGCACTCTCTTGACAAGCAAACTCCATTCCTAGTTTTGGTTCTTCAACTAACTTCTCATCTGTATTGACTGGTACATCTTGACTTGCTTCTTGATCGTCAAATTGCTTGTTTGCTTCTTGGCCATCTATTTCAATATCGAACTCTAACTTTCGACATGGTTGAGAAAATCCTTGACTCTCCAAGGTATTATCATCCATTTCACCAATTGACCTTCAAAAGTAAAAGGCATTCAAACCACATAAATCTAAGCCCTAAACCATTCATAATGTATAATATACTATGCATGCAGAAATTTAACTATCTAATGTCTATATGGATTTAATTTCACTTTTTATCCTATTCAGTAACATATCATGTATTATACTCACACAATTTAAATGCAAGTAAAAAATTCAGCAGCATCTCCTCATAATTCTCTAAATATATGAATAATTCTCTAATGATTTGTTATCATCAACATAATTTGTTAATCATGGAGGCATTCAATCAGTAAACCATATATTCGGAGAATATAAGGGGTGATGCGTCGAATCTCAAACCGCATGTAAATCGTGTAAGCAACATCTTATATACATGATATAATACCAAATTGTCCATTAGTTTGGACAATTTAAGAATCCATATAAAACAAGCATTTTCAAACCAATAACTATAACAAAATGTGCTTATATATCGCATTTATTTGAGTCGCACAACCTTGTCATAGAGATTGGACAATATAGATTTTCTACATGAATTCTTAAACAGGTGGATAGATAATTAAATGGGAATATAAACCACTAGTTGGCATAATTCACAGTACAGATTATAGATATGCATAAAACTGCAGCCAATACTATATAAGCATGCCTGCTTAATGAAATTCTTACGAAAATTTCCCTCAAGTTTCATAGGCATGCAGAGATCACATGACACTAAACACAACTCCACTTCACCAACACTAATTTTATTAAGAAATCATCATTCACATCTCTTCCCTTCTATATCCAATTAAGGTAATTTATAGGTATAGAATAAAAAAAGTAAAAAAGGTAAATATTAGAGACATCTAAAAAAAGAATAATCAATCTCACACGAGAACTTTTTTTTTTTTTTTTTTTGGACCAAATTTAAAAAAGAAAAAAGTTATCTTGCATATTTCTCCCTTGAAGGGTGTGGTTATCATCTGAATTCAACAGCTAGGTAGATAGATTGTCTAGCAATTAAATTTAGATGATCTGATAACCACACCCTTCAAGGGAGAAATGTGCAAGAGGATTAACCCAATTTCCATTCAAAAACTCTATCGAGATAGATTGGTCCACCAATCGAGAACATCTCTCTCTCTCTCTCCTCTCTCTCTCTCTCTCTCTCTCTCTCTCTCTCTCTCTCTCTCATGGAACCGTCAACAACACAATAGGCAACATACCCAAGCCTAATTCCTGCAAGTGGAACCCACGATCCAATTATCATGACCATTGATCTGGTGGGCCTCACTAAATATGAACTGTGCCCAAAATCTCCAAGATTAGCAGATCTTCCTAGCCAGCAATGTTGAACGAGCACGATTGTTGCATTTCCCTTACAGATTTGCAGGCATTCTATTTAAGGAGAAATTCAGGTCATGATTAAGACCCAGAAAACATATAGTCTAGACCACTAAACCATAACCACTTAAAAAACTGACAGTAATGCCAATGACTTCAGGTCAGGGACCCTTAAAAAGGAAATGAACACCCGCACCCAGTTGGAAGGAGCATTAACATACAATCCTTCACACCTGTTAACATGCCTAAACCATGCATAAGGTGGGCCAACCATGAAAATCCCCTAGATAAAACATTGGGCCAGGCGAATAATCAGGCAGGCCACCTAACAAAAGCCAACAATTCTTCATTTTAGAAAGAAAACAATTCAACCCAAAGCACGAACCAACCACATACATGAGCAATCAAACATCCCTAGATATCGAACCCCCTCAAGACCACAAAAACAGAAACAGAGATTAATTTGGACTCTCAAAAAATAAAAACAAAAATCCCCACATCTCAACCATCATTATACATTCACCAAGCTTAAAACCCAAGAACAAAACATACCCACAAGCAAAATGATTTACACTTTCAATCCCTAATTACGTGTTCTCAATTTGGAATCCCTAATTACAGATTTCCAGTTTTGAATCTCTAATCCGCATCCTACCACACTAATTAGGGATTGAAAATTGCAAGTCCCTAGTTAGAGATTCACCATTGCAAAAACCTGATTAGGAATTGAAAATCGAAAATTCCCAATTACATTCAACATTGCAAAACCTTAATTAGGGTAGGATTTCGACAGTCAACGTTAGAGAGAGAGAGAGAGAAACCTGAGGCTTGTCGGGAGTGCTAGCCACAGTCACGGCTGACTAGCGACGCTGATCCAGCCCCCTGCGTGGTGGTTTTGGGGAGGAGAGAGAGAGAGAGACCTGTTGTGGGGAGAGAAGCTGAGGAGCTGAGAGAGAGAGAGAGGATGAGTGAGAGATCTGAGAGGGAGAGAGGCTTTCAAGGGAGTGGATTAGGTGAGGTCCCAGACTCACCCAATACGGTACGGCCCTGACCGTGGGGCCCACATAATGTAATGTATTTTGCAGAGAAATTGACCAGTGTAGATGTCACCTTTTATCCGGTGTCTTTTCTGAACAGTCCCAAACTTACTTTCCCAGTCCAAACGTTTCACCTACGGACGAAGCATTTCACTGTCATTCCTTTCAGTCCATTGTAACAAAAAAACGCACGCACGCAATTTTTTTAAAACCAAATTTCTTTCTAAAATCCCCATTTAACATCTAAATATTATCAATCTACGTTTGTCATTTTCCATCTTGGCTAGGATTACGTGAAATCCTTGAAATTGGTTGCATTTATACACTTCTAATATTATGTATTATCTTCGTTTGGGTACAGTTATCTACAATCTCTGAAAATGTTCAAAATAATCTTTACTCCAAAGCAATCTTCCGCAACATGCATCTGACTGCTACTACGTTTGTGGGAGGTACGGATTTTTAAAAAACGCTAGTAGGTTAGAAAAATAGTTTATAGTTAATTCCCTTTGTAGCATTTAACGATAATTCAACTACAATTTACCGACTACCTGTGCAAATTCAGCTAGTAATTCACCGAGGGTGCTTGGTCAAACTTAACCATTGCATGCTTGAAATTGAAGAACTTATGGAAATTGAGACGAGCCCAAGTCGATGACAATTGACAGACTACTCGTTCAATTTCATGTGAAGTTCGGTGAATTTCATGTTAGGCTCGTACAATTTCATTTATTAGGCTTAGTCTATTTTATACATTGCTTGTTCAAATTCATGTGAAACTCGCTTAATTCCACTTGAATCTCGCTCAATTTTATGTTAGGCTCGCTCAATTTAATGTTCGCTTCGATAAATTTCATTTTTGCCTCACTTAATTTTATGTTTTGTATCTTTCGATTTCTTGTTTACCTCGCTCAATTTTCAGTTTTTCTCGCTCAATTTCTAGCTTGCCTCACTCAATTTTGTGTTTGTCTCGCTCAATTTCGTGTTTGTCTCGCTGAATTTTCATACTTCCCTTGCTAAATTTTCGATTTGCCTCGCTCAATTTTTAGTTTGTTTCGCTTAATTTCATGTTTACTTTGCGGAATTTTCAGTTTGTCTCGCTCAATTTCATGTTTGCCTCGCTCAATTTCTAGTCTCCCTGGCTCGATTTTTAGTTTGCCTCGCTTAATTTCTAGCTTGTCTCGCTCAATTTTCTGTTTGCCTCACTCAATTTCTTCATTGCCTCACTCAATTTCATGTTTGCCTCACTCAATTTTCAGTTTGCCTCACTCAATTTGTAGTTTGCCTCGCTCAATTTTCAATTTGCCTCGCTCAATTTCTAGCTTGTCTCGCTCAATATTCAGTTTGTCTCACTCAATTTCTAGTTTGTCTTGCTCGATTTTCAGTTTGCCTCGCTCAATTTTTAGTTTACCCCGCTAAATTTCTAGTTTGCCTCACTCATTTTTTAATTTGTCTCACTTAATTTTCAATTTACCTCACTGAATTTCTTTTGTCTCGCTCAATTTCTAGTTTGACTCGCTCGATTTTCAGTTTAACTCGCTCGATTTCCAGTTTGTCTTACTGAATTTCTAGTTTGTCTCGCTCAATTTCTAGTTTGCATCGCTGAATTTTCATGCCTCCTTTGCTCAATTTCTAACTTGTCTCGCTTAATTCCTAGTTTTACCTCGCTCAAATTCTAGTTTGCCTCGCTTAAATTTTAGTTTGTCTCGCTCAATTCTTAATTTGTCTTGCTCGATTTCTAGTTTGTCACGCTTAATTTTTAGTTTACCTCACTGAATTTTTAGTTTGTCTCACTGAATTTTTAGTTTACCTCGTTCAATTTCTAGTTTGCCTTGCTGAATTTTCATGCTTCCCTCACTCAATTTCTAGTTCGAGCCTATTTCCAACTTTTACATGGCCACATGTGAACTTAAAATGTTCCACCTAAAGGAAGTTAATTAAATTATTCGAAAACACAAAATTTAGACATTTCACCATTTTATTTTACTGTAGATAACGTTATTGGAAAAAATAAGAGTCATCTTCATGTCTTAAGTTTATATTATCATGGACTTGACTTGGAATTATAAGTCGTTTCATGTTCCACTTGGGCTTCAATGCAATAAAAGGACTTATCTGAAGAATGGGACATGCAATAAAAGAGATGAGAATTAGATTTTTCTTCTCCAATGACTATACTTTTCTACTTTTCATGGACGCTAAAGTAAATTTTCAGTTTGCCTCACTCAATTAAATTTGTTGTGGGCCATTGAAGTGTTGGATCAAGCTTTCATATGGGTTTTCGGTTCATCCATGTATACATCATCCTATGAACACGATGGATGACAAATTAAACATCATTGTGGGGCCTAACAAGGTTTCAACGGTGGAATCACTGTTTCCTGTGGTATGATCCACTTGATATTTGGATATGTTACGATTTTTTGCTCAAACCCTTGAATTAGATGGAAAAGCAGATGAACGTCGTGGATAGTCCATATACATTCAAGGTGGGCCTAATTCAATTAACTCAGTACGATTAGAGCGTACTGAGCAATCGATTTCCAATTTACGAGAGTTCTCGGTCCATTTGACCTACTTCTCGGCAATATGCTAGAATCGTCGCCGACATTACCGGTGCATGATTGGTGAAATTTCCCGAGTAATTCATAAAATTGACATAAAAATGATAAAAATATGATCGAGAACTTCCACAAATTCATGTAATGTAACAGTAAATTTTATGTACCACTCCGTCAATTTCATGAACTGCTCGATCAACTTCACCGAAGAACTTGTTGAATTTCATGTGAAGCTCGTTCAATTTAACTTGAAGTTCATTTAAATTCATGTTGGCCTCGTTAAATTTCATGTTAGCCTCACTCAATTTCATTATAGGCTCGTTCAATTTCACGTTAACCTTGTTCAATTTCATTTGATATTAGTCTCGCTCAATTTCAAGTTAGGCTCGTTGAATTTCATGCTTACCTCATTCAACTTCCTTTGAGAGTTGTTGAATTTCATGTTTGCCTTGTTGAATTTTATATTTGTCTCGCTCAATTTCATGTTTGTCTTGCTCAATTTTCAGTTTGCATTGCTCAATTTCTTTCGAGGCTTGTTGAATTGCATATTTACCTCGTTGAATTGCACATTTGCCTCGCTCAATTTTCAGTTTTTCTCGTTAAATTTCATGTTTTCCTCGCTCAATTTCCTTTTATGCTCGTTCAATTTCATGTTTGTCTCACTCAATTTCATGTTTGCTTCGTTGAATTTATAGTTTGCATCGATCAATTTTAAGTTTGCCTTGCTCAATTTCTAGTTTGCTTCGCTGAATTTCTAGTTTGCCTCGCTTAATTTTCAGTTTGCCTCACTGAATTTCTAGTCTACCTCGCTTAATTTTCAGTTTGCCTTGCTCAATTTCACATTTCCTTCGCTCAATTTTTAATTTGTCTCGCTAATTTTTCAGCTTACCTCACTAAATTTTCAGCTTACCTCACTAAATTTTCAGTTTGCCTCGCTCAATTTTCAATTTGTCTTGTTCAATTTCTAGTTTGCCTCGCTCAATTTCATGTTTCCCTCACTCAATTTCTGATTTCCCCCGCTGAATTTTTAGGTTGCCTCACTCAATTTTCAACTTGTCTCGCTGAATTTTTAGTTTGCCTCGCTGAACTTTCAGTTTGCCACGCTCAATTTCTAGTTTGTCTTGCTGAATTTCTAGTTTGCCTCGCTCAATTTCTAGTTTACCTCTCTGAATTTATAGGTTGTCTCACTCAATTTTCAGCTTGCCTCGCTCGATTTTCAGTTTACCTTACTCAATTTTCAGTTTGTCTCGCTCAATTTCTAGTTTACCTTGCTGAATTCCTAGTTTGCCTCGCTTAATTTTTCAGTTTGCCTTACTGAATTTTCATGCTTCCCTCGCTCAATTCCTAGTTTTGCCTCGATCAAATTTCAGTTTGCCTCGCTCAAATTCTAACTTCCCTCGATCGATTTCGTGTTTCCCTCGCTCAATTTTCATGCTTCACTCGCTCAATTTCTAGTGTGTCTCGCTCAATTTTTAATTTTGCATCGCTCAAATTCCAACTTCCCTTGCTCGATTTCATGTTTCCCTCGCTGAATTTTTATGCTTCCCTCGCTCAATTTCTAGTTTGCCTCGCTGAATTTTCATGCTTCCCTCGCTCAATTTCTAGTTTGCCTCGCTTAATTTCTTTTGATGCTTGTTGAATTGTAGTTTGTCTCGTTAAATGACATGTTTGCCTCGCTCAATTTAATGTTTGCCTCAATCAATTTCATGTTTACCTCGCTTAATTTTAGTTGAGGCTTATTCGATTTCATCTGAAGCTCGCTCAAATTCATCAAGTGTTTGATTGTTTTCAATTATGTCTGATTTTTCACATTATGAATCACTAAATATCTAGTGAACTTTAAATTTGATATATTTTGCAATTCATGTTTGTAGGTGACGATTCTTCCGCTGGATTCCCAAACCCATCCTCTAAGTGTTCATTGAAATGATGGTTTTACACGCTGGATTTTCAGCTTGCCTCGTTGATTTTTCAATTTACCTCGCTCAATTTGCTGTTTGCCTCACTGAATTTATAGTTTGCCTCGCTGAATTTCCAGCTCGCCTCGCTTAACTTCCTATTTGCTTCGCCCAACTTCCAGTTTGCCTCACTCAGTTTGCTGCTTGCCTTGCTGAATTTCCTCTTTGCTTCGCTCAATTTCTAATTTACCTCGCTCAATTTCATGTTTGTCTTGCTCAATTTTTTGTTTGTCTCGCTTAATTTCCAATTTACCTAGATGAATTTTCAGCTCCATCGATTTGGAGTAGTTATCCCATTGGGACGTGTTTGGTCCGTGGATTTAAATGGCATTGAATTGTGTTAGATGGGATTAACACCATTACTGCACAATGATTGCATGTCTAGAAATACTATGGTATTGTAGTCATTTAATCCTATGTTTGGGATTAAAATTTTGCTATTGGAAAACATCGGATTGAGTAAAATCATGTTTGGTGGACCATGGAATTGTAATCAATAGACTAAATTCACACTGGATGTCGTTCACTTGTACACATATATAACTAAAATGTCACACGTAAACGGTGCATACGGATGACTCACATAGATAAGCGCATGCATCAATGTGGGGCCCACATGTGTAACTAAAATATCACATGGAATTGTAATCAATGGACTAAATTCACAATGGATGTCGTTCACTTGTACACATATATAACTAAAATGTCATATGTAAACGGTGCATACGGATGAATGACATAGATAAGCGCATGCATCAATGTGGGGCCCACATGTGTAATGGATTTAAAAATCCACGGAGATCCTGCATGGACCAAATGCAATTCCATGGGACTAAATGTAATTTCATCCCAACTAATCCCAACCTTTCTCATCCTTTCCAAATGATGGATGGAATTGCACAGGACCAAATACAATTCTATCCCACTTAATCCCATCTAATATCCTACGCCAAAGCCCCCTTGAGGAAGACGGGTTTAGGGAATGAGGAGTTTAGAGGGAATTGAGTTTGAAAGGAAGAATTTTGGTAAATAGATGGCCTAAAGATGAAGATGATTTAGGGAAATGGGGTTTGGTGGGGAGGATCGGATGCAGGGAATGAACTTAGAGGGAGGTTTTTGGGTTTTGAGGGAGAGGGATTAGAAAAATTTTGAAATGAGAGTATTTAGGGGTTAAAAATAGATGCTTAAATGGCTAAAAGGGGGCCCCAAATGTGTGTAAAGGGCCTCACAACATTATGGCCTTGGCAAGGTCGCGCTGAACTGGTGGGGTCACATTGAACTAGCAGTGACCCAGCTACCCCCTATGGCTATGCTACCTACAGCTACGGTTATAATCCGTAGCTATGGGTCCACAGTATGGACAATGCAGCCCTGCGGAATGCAAGGGTATTTTCGTTCGAAAATAGTAAAGTTTGGGAGAATGCGTCCGTACACAGTAATTTAGTCTGAAAAAGTAAAGTTTGGGAGCCTTTGAAAATAACGCTGGGCAGGAGGCGTCCACAGCAGTCAATTTTTCTATTTTATATCCACGTTGCCCAGCCGTTTTTCTAGCTCATTTTTCCGTATCATACCAAAAATTGAAGAAAATGCAAATGCCAGGTGGACGACACTACAAGAAACAATGGTGCCGTTTTTCTAGCTCATTTTTCCGTAAGATACCAAAAATTGAAGAAAATGCAAATGCTAGGTGGACCACACTACACGAAACAATGGTGATTGATCATTAAAAGCTTCTTATGGTCCATGAAAGTATTGGATCAAGCTTATATTTATTTTCATCCCTTTATCCTGGTCTATGTAAAACTATCAACAGGTTGGATGGAAAATAAACATTACGATGGGCATTAGAATTTTTTACCGGTGGGTATTTAATCATCACTGTTTACTATAGTGTGGTCCACCTGACAAATGGATCCGCTTAATTTTTGGATATTTTCAATAAAATAAGTTGGAAAAACGGATGGGCGGCGTGGATATAATACAAATACATCAAGTCGGGCCCCACCGTCATGGCTGCACACCTAATCCACTCCCGGCTTGTGAGGGGCCCGCCGCACCTAATCCACTCCCGGCTTGCAAAAGTCGTTGACCTAACGTCTGCACGTGCGGTATTTACACGTAGGCTGAGCCGATGGGGGCCCTCCACGTCCGGGAAACGCCGAGCGGATTAGGTGAGACCCTGAGTCCACTGAGGTGGGTGGCCCACGTAAGACTTGGAACTTCTTCATTTTTGGGGTCATATTTTAAAATGGTTGGACGGTGTGGATTTAAGTAAAGTACATCATTTTGAGCCACACAATAAGGGGTCCCACCCACTTCGGTGGATACGGGGTATCACCTAATCCACTCCCGAGTTCCTTCGCAGTTACCCTGGCCTCACCTAATCCGCTTCCCTGGTAGATGCCGGCGGGAGTGCTACTATCCAAAGACGGACGGTCATGTCAGTAGCTTTGAAGGGCCCACCGTGATGTTTGTGTTTTATCCAAGCCGTTCATCTAATTTGAAAATTCATTTTAGATAATGAATGCAAAAATAAGGTAGATTGACTGATCAAGTGAACCACACCACAGGAAACAATGAGGATTAAATGTCTGCCGTTGAAAACAATGGTGACGAAGACACCTACCATGGAAATCTTTCATGTGGTGTGGTCCACTCGAGCCTTTGACTGCCCTCTTCCTGGGCACATGCCGTAAAATTATCTTTCAAAAAAAGATGGACGGCTCGGATAAAACACATATATCACGATGACGCCGCAGATCTCCGTACAGGACCATCTGTCTCTAGTTAGGTCTGGTGGGACGAGGATGGCATGGAAGTTCCTGAGCGCTGTGATGATAAGTGACCCACCGTGAATGTTTGAGAAATCCACTCCGTCCATATGTTTTTACAGATCATTTTAGGATGAAAAACCAAAAACCAGGTAAATCCAAAATTCTACGAGGCCATATGAAAGGAACTAGTGGGGATTTAGTGATCACCGATGAAACATTTGTATGGAGACAGAAGTTTCATATCAGGCTATATTTTGTATGTTTTAATTCATCCCAGTGGGATTTACTTTATAAACGGTTTGGATGGCATATAATCATCAAGGTGGAGCCTCTGAAGGTTTCAACGGTCAGAAACTCTTTTCCTCGTTTTCCTCTCATATGGCCTCCTTGAATTTTGTATCCTCCTGATTTTTGGTTCCTTGTCCTAAAATCATCCGGAAAAACAGACGAAAAGATCGGATTTCTAACAAACCTCACGGTGGGCCCCAGCTAGCATCTCAACACAGCAGCTCCCTTGAAGGCTTTTACAGGAAATCCGCTTCCGGTCTGCTGAGGGTAGTAGGTAGTAACCAATCTGCGACCGGCAAACGCTGGAGATGTACGACACCCGAGATCTATGCGTCCACATGACCTTTTTGTAGCATCCAATCGGTCCATCAGCTTCAAAAACTCGTTCTAGGATTGGATTCCAAAGATCCATGTGATCAAAAACTCGTTTGGGCTACATCAAATGAAAGAGTGTGGATGGGAACAACAATCATAGAAACCATACCGGCCGGCTATGTTGTTTATATAAAATCTAATCCGTTCATCAGGTTATAATCAGTGGGATGAAGTGAATTTCCAGAACTAATTTTGATCCAAAAGTCATGTGGGCCACACTGAGTGAATTTAGAGGTTGTAGGCATGATTTTAGGTTATTACAGCGGCGTGGATCACACGAGTTTTTCTAAATATATTTGTTTTCTATGTACGGTTAAAATGATATGGTTGAATAGATGGACGGAGTGGATGTCACAAAAACATCAAGGTGAGCCCCACGGAGTAGGATGTTGAACGAGCTATCCACAACAGGTGTTTTGTGGAAGATGCAGGTCTCCGTCAGATTAGGTGGCGAGGAGAGAAGCGGATTGGGTGAGGCCCTTGTAACATCTCAGAGTGGGTGTGGCTCTGAGCGTGGGCCCCACCTTGATGTATGCGTTGCGTATCCACGTCCTCGAGTTTTAAGGCGTGGTCCCGAGTAACAATTAGGTACTAGTCCTAGTATCCCTGCCTTTTCGGAGCTAGCAGGGGACGCGGATTAGCTACTGAACCTGACAGTAGCGAGACTCGCTACTGAAGTGATGTCACTACATTATGTGGGCCTCACAATGATGTATGTGTTATATCCACACCGTCCATCTATTTGGAGAGATCATTTTAGGTCATTAGACAATGAATGGGGAAGATTCAAAGCTCAAGTGGAACCCACCACAGAAAACAGTGGGGATCGAACGCCTACCTTTAAAAACATCTCGAGGCCACAGAAGTTTTAGATCAAGCTGATATTTGTTTTTTTTTTTTTTTTTTAAACAGCTTTGATCTCAAATAAACATTATGGTGGCCATTAGGAATGTTTCAACAGTGGTGTCACTGTCCCCACCGTTTTCTATGGTGGGGTCTACTTGAGCTTTGAATCTACATTATTCTCTGGTGAATGCCCTAAAATTATCTCTACAAATGGATGAACGGTGTGGATACAACACGTACATCATGGTAAGGCCCACAGAACGTGGTGATGTAGTAGTGAAACTCGCTACGGTCGGATTCAGTAGCTAATAGGCATCCAGGGACAGGTGGATGCTCCGAGGGGCCACTGTGATGTATGGATTTTATCCACACCGTTTATTCCATTTTTATTTATTTATTTATTTTTATGTATGTATTTTATTCACACCGACTATCCAAAATTTTTTATATCGTTTTAGATTATTGAACCATAAATAAAGCTGATCAAAGGCTTGAGTAGACCACACCACATGAAGCAATGGTGCTATAGACGGCCACCATCGAAACCTTCTTAGGGCCCACCGTGTTATTTATTTGCCATCCTTGATATGATCACATGCACCTGGACGAAGTGGAAAAAAAATATATATCATTTTGATCCAAAACTTATGTGTACCCTGATAAATTTTCAGCCTCTATCATCCACTTCAGCCTTTTATCATTCTTATTTTTAGGCTCATAATCTAAAATGATATTGAAAAATGGATGGACAGTGTGGATGAAATCCATATATCACTGAGGCCCCTCGAGCCCAGCCTGTCCCGATCTCGAAAGGGGTAGATTCGATCCATGAAGTTTTTGAAGGTGGAGATTCAATCACCATTGTTTCTTATGGTGTGGTCCACTTAAGATTTGAGTCAACTTCATTCTTTTATCATGCCCAAAAATGATCTTTCAAAATGGGTGTATGGAGTGAATTTAGGGCACATACATCACGGTGAGCCCCACGAACAGGGATCCCACCCAAGTGGATCGAGGTCTCACCCAATCTACTCTCTTAAAATTAAATGAAACAAATCTAAATGTTGAGAAGACAATAAACAATGGCCATTGAATGGCCGTTGAAGTTTTGAATGAAGCTGATATTTGTGTTTTTCCTTCGTCCATGCACTTGTAACCTTCTTAGCAAGTGGATGGCAAATAACATTAATCTAGTGGGCCGGAAACTTTTTAATGGTGGGTGTTTAATGATCACTTCTTTTCCTGTGGTGTGAGATTTGGATCTACTTAATTTTTGGGATCATACACTAATGAATAGCTTGGATATACAATACATATGTCAAGGTGAGCCCTATTGTCCTAACCTCGTTCAGGTTATTACTTGGGTCTCACCTAATCCAGTCAGTGAGGTCTAAATATGTGACTTACTCAACCGAACTACTTTCAAAAATGTTTTACTTGCTTCATATCTAACATGGGCACCTTGCCTAATCAAATGTCAACACATTTGGGCGGAGCCTCATGGAATCCAAATCGAGTTCAATCCAGCTTAGGTGAGTTTGATTTCCATCAAATGTCCATTTATTTTTCCAGCTCAATTTAGGCAATCATGGGTGGACCACACCACAGGAAATAGTGGCGCTTCATCATTAAAAACTTCTTGTGGGGCTACAAAAGTGTTGGATCAAGCTGATATCTGTGTTTTTGTTTCATCCCAATTTGCATGGCACCTTATCGACATGTTAGATGACATATAACATTAAGGAGAGCTTTAATAAGTTTTTAATGGTGGGCATTCAATCACCAATATTTGTTGTTGTGTAGTTCACCTGGATTCGGATTTGCTTCAGTTTTGGACTCATGTTTTAAAATAAGCTAGCAAAATAGATAAACAAGGTAATTGAACTCAAGATTACTTTGACCTGGCTGAATCTTACTTGATTTAGGCTGGGGCCTCAACAAACACAGTAAGGCCCTAACATAACTAGATTTGATTGCATCAACCTTGTGGGACATTCCTCGCGTACACACTCGGGCATAACCACTTTCAACATACTCAAATTGCTGTGTAGTACCATGAGTCCCCATGATGCATAAGGCTGAAAGTTGGGCGGGTTGGGTTGGGTTGGGTCGGGTTGGGTTGGTGCTCGACCCTATCCCAACCCAAGGGTCCTATACCTCAACCCTAACCCAACCTCGGGTTGGGAATTCCTAACCCAAGCCCAACCCAAGCGGGCTCGGTTAGGTTCACTGGGGTGGTCAAGTAAATATATGCTTGTATTTTTACTATTACATTAGTTTATTATATTTTCAATACACGTCTTGTTTTTTGTACCTATAATTTTATTAATTATATATGTAGTTATTAATGGTAAATAAGTTCATTTTTTAAAACAAACAAGCTAAAATATAGGACAACTACTTTAAAAGTCGTATTGTGTATCAAACAATTTATTTGAGAGAGAAATCCGACGTATCTTGTTAGCTTGAGTCATCGGAAATGACATGGACCAATGAAACCTAATAGTGTTGGAATTTCATGTGCCTTTAACATAGACAATTCACACTCAATTATAATTAATTTATAAGGAACTTATATATTGATGGGGTTCAGGTTGGGTTAGACAACCCGAGACCTCAACCCAAGCCCAACCCAAGTTTTATCGGGCTGGTGTTTGTATGGCCCAAGCTCGAGACCATGCCTGACACATCCTGCCTAAGCCCAACCCAATGTCAGGTATGTTGGGTCGATCACGGTCAATTGGGTTGAACCCGCCCAACTTTCAGCCCTATTGATGCGTGCGTTTTATTCATGCCATGTATCCATTTTACTAAATCATTTTATAGCATGAGCCCAAAAAGTAGGCAGACCAAATTCTCAAGTTGACCACATCAATGAAATTTCTAGGGGTGAATAAACACCTACTATTAAAAAGCTTCTTTGGGTCCATATTTTATTTTATTTTATTGCCATCCAAGTGTGGTCCTCCTTAGATTTGGATCTACCTCAATTTTTGATGACGCCCTTAAAATGAGTTTGAAAAATGGACAGATGCTATGGATAAAACACATACATCATGGCAGCGTTCACAGTGCTTTTCCAGTACTGGCACGTGGTGTTGTGTGCTACACTACACAATCTAACTCTACTCTCAATATACTTTGGATGTCCCCATCTCTGATAGCGGAACTTGGCCCAATCAAGCATTGTCACATCAAAGCCTTAAGAAGTCAAATTGCATGTTGTATAACACAACACCGCAATACTACGTACACGTGGCATACTTCTATGAGCCCACTATAACAGTGTAATCCATCTATTTTGTCGGGTCATCTTCTAACATGAGCTAAAAAAATGAGGTAAATCCAGGGCAAGTGGACTACACCACATAAAACACGAGGGATTGAATGCTTGGCAATGAAAACTTCTTAGGGCTCCACAAGTTTTGGATCAAGCTGATATTTGTGTTTTCCTTTCAGGATTAGATGTCAAATAAACATCAATGTAGGTCTCATGAAGGTTTCGACATTGGGTGTCATTATCCTTACTAATGCATGTGGTGTAGTTCACATAAGTTTTTAATTTATCTCATTTTTTTCTTAAAATGATTCCATGGAATGGATGGGTAACAAAAATATAACATATACATCATAGTGAAGCCATAGTGGATGAGGCTCACCATCTACTCCCATTTAAAATGGGAGCGGATTAGGTGGACCAAAATTGACCCATGTCAGTGTAGGTATATGATTATACCTGCACTGACGTGGGTCAATTTTGGTCCACCTAATCCGCTCCCATTTTAAATGTAGGGGGATGGTACTATGAGGTTGATTGCGTGGGCCCCACTTTGATGTCCATCCAACATCAACAACGCGCATTTGATATGTCTCTTTATCCCAGAAATCAGTAGTATACTGAACTCAGGTGGGCAATACCATTTAAAAACATGTTAAGACATGCCTAAAACATATCAAAGCACTTGGTGGACCCACCTGAGTTTTGGATGCAGCTGAAACTTGGTCCGACCTCTCATCCAAGTGGGATACACACAATGGATGGTCTGAATCTGAATCATATTTCGGTAGGCACAATAAATGATTATATATATATATATATATATATATATATATATATATATATATATATAGAGAGAGAGAGAGAGAGAGAGAGAGAGAGAGAGAGTTTTGTTTTTTCAGATAATCTCAGAGCTTTATCCACTTGATAATTGGATCTGCTTTAGTTATGGGATAGTCCCCTAAAATAATCTTAAAAAACGGATAGACGGTGTGGATAGAGAATACATACACCAAGGTGGGCCCTGTGGTAAGGGCGGCACCGTCCCCGGTGAGTCCGGGGTCTCACCTAATCCGCTCGGAAAGTGGTTAGGTCCAGCTCGCTGGACCAATAAAATCTGGCATTATCGGGGCCTTACCGACTCCTCACCAAATCCTCTACCATGAAAATAACATTTTTTATGAATATAATATGAACATGGAGGCTTTCTAATTCCACACGCACGTAGGCCCACGTGGTAACATGGAACACGTGTCAAATATAACATCTTTCCATCTGGTGGGCCACGCATATTTTGAACTGGAATTCAGGACATTTACATCCCCAATATATAAAATAAAATGGACGGCTGAATTTTATTTTGAACTAGTCAGGTTTGTATAGATCGTGGCCAACCTGAGAAGTGAAACTACCTGATTTTTGAGACAGAAGATCTTAGAATAATTTCAGTTCGGATGGAAAGCACGGATCTTTCACACGTGCTTCATATTGGCGCATTGGCATGCATGTGAATGGGAGAACTCCACACGTGCGGGGTATTATGAAACTTCATCGCATCAATAGCTAAAGGGTGAGCAGATTAGGTGAGGCTGAGGCCTCACCCACGGGAGCTGCTTAGGCGAGAGACCCCGGATCCATGAGGTGGGTGTGACCCTTGACTGTGGGGCCCACTGTGATGTATGTGACTACATCCACGCCGTCCATCCATATTGAAAGCTCTTTTCAAGGTGTTATCCAAAAAATGAAGCAGTTCCAAAATCCTGGATTGGACCATAGTACATGAAATAGCAGTGATTGACCGTTAAAAACTTCTTGTGGCCCACAAAAGCTTTGAATCAAGATGACATTTGTGTGGTCTCTTCGCTAGGTGTTTGTGACCTTATCAACATGTTGGATGGAAAATAAACATTCCATTGGAATCCATGAAGTTCTTAATGATGGGGATTTTAATCACGATTGTGCTCTTGTCGTGTGGTTCGAGAGTGGGTTGTCATCCGAGTCCTTATGTAGGATTGGCCGAACTTCAAAAATAGAGCTTCAGTTGGTCGAGAGTAGTGCGCTCTTCCCACATCGGAAAGAGAGTGCTCGATCGACCTGACTATATGTGAGGTTCTCACCTTGAGGATACAACGCGTTTTGGGGACAACCCCGAGAACAAAGTCGTGAGCCCTGTGGGCAAAACGGACAATATTGTGTCATTGGGTGGGGCGTTACAAATGGTATCAAAGCGGGAGCGTGTTGTCTCCCGAGAGGGGGGGGGGGTGGGTGCTGCTCAGCCGGGCTGTGGTCCGAGCGTGGGTTGTCATCCGGGTCATTGTGTGGGATTGGCCGAGCTTCGAAAATAGCGCTCTAGTTGGTCGGAGGCGGTGCTCATTCCATATCGAAAAGGAAATGCTCGATCGACCTGACTATATGTGGGGTTCTGACCTTAAGGATACAACGCGTTTTGGGGGCAACTTCGGTAACAAAGCCGTGAGCCCTGTGGGCAAATTAGACAATATTGTGTCCTTGGGTGGGGCGTTACAGTAAGCCCCATGGAGTTTACTCAACATACTTACTTAGCACGCTTAGTCCACGTCATGAAAATGAGGAGGATCCAAATCTAAGGGTTTCGTTGCCTAACTTCGTGGTAGACACGCTACGTTTCAACACTGAAGTCATAGGTTGAGTATGCATACTGGGCGTGTGTGTATATATATATATATATATATATATATATATATATATATATATATATATAGAGAGAGAGAGAGAGAGAGAGAGAGAGAGAGAGAGAGAGAGAGAGAGAGAGAGAGATCCAAATCTTAGGTGGACTACATAGGAGATTAGATTCCCATCAATAGGGCTGAAAGTCAGCGGGTCCAACCCAACCAATCTGTGACTAACTTGACATTGGGTTGGGCTCGGGTAGGATGTATCGGGTTCGGTCTCGGGCTTGGGCTATACAATCACCAACCTGATAAAACTTGGGTCGAGCTCGAGTTGAAGTCATGGGTTGCTTGACCCAACCCTAGCCCGATCAATATATAAGTTACTTATAAATTATAATTGAGTGTGGATTGTTAATGTTGGAGGCACAGGAAATTCCAATGTCATTGGTTTTCATTGGTCCACATCATTTTTTATGACTCAAGCTAACGAGATACGTCGGATTTCTCTCTCCCAAATAGATTGTATGCTACACAACACGACTTTTAAAGGGGTAGTTATTCTATATTTTAACTTATTTGTTTAGAAAATTTGAAGTTTTTTATGATAAATAACTACATATTTAACTAATAAAATCATAAGTACAAAAAATAAGACATGTATTAAAAATATTGTAATAACAAAAATATTAGCATGTATCAACTCAATTGAGCTCGCTTGGGTTGAGCTTGGGTCGAGAATTCTCAACTCTAAGTTGAGTTGGGTTCGGATAGAATTGAAGTACAAGAACTTTAAATTAGGCTAGGGTTGAGCACCAACTTGACCCGACCCAACCCAACCTAACCTAACCTAACCTAACCTGCTCGATTTTCAGCCCTACCCACCATTAAAACCTCCTCAGGAGTTCAAAAGTTTTGGATATCGTTATATTTACTTCATTTAGACAAAAAAATGTGATGGGCTTTAGAAATCTTTTACCAGTGAGTGTTAATCATAATTATTTTCTTACGATGTTGTCACTAAAGTAATGGAGCTTGCTCATTTGGCCGACACCGCATTAAATGAGCTTAAAAAACATATGAACATGATGGATACACAGGTACATATATGACGGCGGGTATTACACTCGGGCCCACACCCACTCAGCTTTTACTCTGCCTCACCTACTCCACCACCCCAGGCTCTACTTTAAAGCGGCTCAAATTAGAAAGAGAACGTGACCAATGTAGACCCTACCTTTTATCCTGCGTCTATTATGGAGGATCCAAAACTTACCTTCCCAACTTAGACTTTCACGCACGGACAGAGCATTTGAGAACGAAAATACCCCTGCTAGCCATGGATAGCGCAAGCAAGGTATTTTCGTCCTCAAATGCCTTATCCGTACATACAAGGTCTAAATTAGAAAGGTAAGTTTTGGATTCTTTATAAAAGACGCTAGATAAAAGATAGGGTCTATAATGATAATTTTTTCAATTTGGAATCCAGATTATCTGATGAATTACTTAGTCCGCTTTTCTCATACTATGTAAACTCTGCTGGGCTCACTTTGAATGTATATGGTATATCCACACCGTCCATCCATTTTTTCATCTAATTTTAGTGGTTGAGCTAAAACTTGAATCATACCCAAAGCTCAAGTGGACCATAGCAAGGGAAAACGTGTGAATAATGATTTCCACCATTGAAACCTTCCTAGGGCCCAAAGTGATGTTTATTTGTTATCCAACCTTTTCATAAAATCACAAAGACATGGATGAATGGAAAACACAAATATCAGCTTGATCCAAAACTTCCGTGGGCCCCAAGAAATTTTCAACGGTGGTAGACGTTCAATTCAGATTATTTCCTGTGGTGTGGTACACTTGAGCTTTTGATACGCTTTATTTTTCATCTCAAGGCCAAAACATATCTGATAAAATTGATGGACGGAGTGGATAAAATACATAAATCATGGTGGGCCCCACACGCAATCGGCTTTCCTCAGATTGGGCAGTGTAGCATACACCACCAATGTCGGTACTGTAAAAAGCTATGTGGGGTCCACCATGACGGTGTCCCACCATAAAAAACTCTAAGGCCTCACCTACTGCGAATCTTTGATTGGTTGACCAATCAAATCTCACCGGATCAGATGAGGATTAGGTGAAGCAGGGATGACAGCTTAATCAATGAGGTCTTGACTGTGGGGCCCACCTTGATCTATGTATTGTATATCGTTTTCTCACAGCTCATTGTAGGGCATGGCCTTAAGAGAGGAAATTACTTAATGAGAACCGTCCAATCACTTTTGGGAACTGAGTAAATTCTGTGGGGCCCACCATTATGTATTCATCTTATCCACACCGTCCAATCACTTTTCCAGATCATTTGACAGTATGAGGTCGGAATTGAAGTATATCCAAAGTTCAAGTGGACCATATTGAAGAAGGGAAACACAAATATCAGCTTTATCTAAAACTTATGTGGCTCTCAGGGAGCTTTCAATGGCAGACGTTAAATTCCTAATATTTTTTGTGGTGTGGTTCACTTGAGCTTTGGATATGCTTCAATTCTGGGTTCATATGTAAAATAATCTGAAAAAGTGGATGGACGGTGTGGATAAGATAAATACATCACGTGTGGGCCCCACAGAGTTTACTCAATATGCAATCTGCTCTTGTATTTTTTGGGGAGACCCAAATCTAGGGAGACCTTATCAAAAAATCATCACAATAGTCACTTTGAAGTGTTTTTACGGTGAGTGTTCAATTACAGCTGTTTTTCTATGGTGTGGTCCACCTGAGTTTTGGAAGTTACTCATTTATGGGACTATGCCTCACCTAATCCACGCCACCCATGTTTCACCTAATCTACTCCAGCCGTTACACAAATTGCCTGGTGTAACATAATGCATACACCACTAATTAAGGGGTGTCAATGGAATGCGCTGGGCTCGGGCCTGAAATTCAAAATTTCGAATAGGGTGGCCCGACTGCCCAGCCCGAGACAGTTCAAAACCTAGGCTCAAACCTATCTAAGGCCCGGCCGTTGACAGCCCTACTACCAATGTTGGTACCGTGTGCTGCTACAAAATCTCCGTGGGTTCCACATGATGAATGTGTTTTATCTAGGGCTGCACATGGAGCTGGTAGAACTATGGAACCGGATTGGAACCAACTAAATGGTCCGGTTTGGTCCGCTTCTAGATTGCACTAGTTCCAGTTTGGTTTAAAAAATCAAAGAACTGTTTAGTTCGGTTCGGTTCTCAGTTTAAGGTATGTAGAACTGAACCGAACCATGAACCAATTCATAGAACCGAACCATGGAACCAAATCAGCAACTGAACCTATATTCAAAACAAAAAATAAATAAATAAATAAATAAAATCTAAACCCTAAGGCCCTAACCCCTATTCACGCTGACCCGACTCTACTGCGGCTACCCTCTCTCTCTCTCTCTCTCTCTCTGAACCGTGGAATCGATCAGGAACTGAACCGGTTTTAACAGTTCGATTCCGGTTCAATTATAGGGTGCTAACGGTCCAGTTCTAGTTCCAAAAATCCTATAACCGTTAGGAATGGTTCGGTTCCAATTTCACCCCATAACCAAACCGAACCAACCCGTGTGCACCCCTAGTTTTATCCATGTTGTCCGTCCATTGCGGAGTTCATTTTAGGACATGAACTCAAGAACCAATTCGATTTAAATCTCAGGTGGGCCACACTACATAGAATAGTGGTGATTTAACGTCCACCATTAACTTAATGAGGCTTGCCGTAGTAGATGAAGGGAAAACATAATTATCAGCTTGATTAATGATAGGCGTTCGATCATTACTGTTTCTCGTGGTGTGGTCCACCTGAGATTTGGATCTACCTTATTTTTGGACCCATGCTATAAAATGATCTGGAAAAATGGATGGATGGCATGGATAAAACAGATACATCACACCGGGCCCACAAAGAATTTCCAGTAGCTAAACAGGCTTGGTCTGTCCATGGAATGACCAGTATAGCTGCATTGACCGTGATCAGATAATCCGAATCGACCATCTGGTAGACCCGACTTTGGATGGGCTCCACCACAAAATTCACACAGCTCCGGGTCTCTTAGCCGTATGTGAAATGGGGTTAACATCACAGGCCGTTGAAGTCATGGTAATTACCATAAGTTCCAGCTGTGTGGGGCCCAAAACCGTCCATTAGATGATCGACCCAACGAAAGGCCTGTATATCAAAATCAATACTGATAATATAACTCAGGTGGGCCACACAAAACGGAGCAATGGGGACATTGGCGAGGGGGAAGCCCACCATAGAAACTTCCAGATGAAATGTGGGGCCCACAGTGCTGCTTCTATGTCATCCAATCCATTCATCAGGTATGTTTCATCAGGATTAAGGCGTACATTGAAACTTAATCCATTCTAATTTTTAAGTGGGCCACAACAAGTGAATATATAGATTTTAGCTATGATTGTATATTTGCCCATGTGGTGTCTTACGTAAGTTTCCATGAGAATAACTGTTGGAGTTTATGGTGATAATGAGGAGGCGAACTAGATTAACGGTTTGGATGTCCAAAAAACATCATGGTAGATTGGTCCCAAATAGCTGGAATATGGAAACTATCATAAGATCGAACGCACGGGATCATTCACCTAGAGTCTAGGGTAACAGCTTAGTGGCTGAATCCCTGATCGTAGGGCTCACCTCGATATATTTTTCGTATATCTACGCCGTCCATCCGTTTTTCCAAATCATTTTAGGGTATTGATCCAAAAATAAAATATATCTAAATCTCAGGTGGACCACATCAAAGGAAAACAATGTAAAATGGATATTAAAAGCATTTTGTGGGCTACAAAAGTTTTGGGTCGAGCTGATATTTGTGTTTTCCCTTCATCCAGGTCTGTGTGACCTAATCAACAGGTTGGATGGAGAATAAACATTATAGTGGGCCTAACAAACTTTTAATGTTAGGCATTAAATCACCACTGTTCCTATGGTGTGGTCCACATGAGATGTTTATCTAATTTATTTTTGGTACCATGAGCTAAAATGATATGTAAAAACGGATGGACAGCATGGATGTACAACACATACATCGATGTGGGCCCCACGGTCACAGACTCACCCACTGAGCTATTACCCGGGACTCACCTAATCTGCGCCCTTTGTCCACGAACAAATGAATTCATTGTTAGGCAATCCAGACCGTAGATCTTATTGTCCTACCACGGATTGAAGACTCCCCAAAATTCCTAGATCTATGGTTTCTAAGCCGTTGATCAGTGGCCTACAAGCATTCACTGAAGAGAAGATAAGGGGTTAAACATCAGCGGTCATCCCCCATCTAAGGTAGGTCCCATATTATCAACGGTCTGACCACTGAAGAGTGAATAGTGTCCTTATGCACGATTTTTACAAAAGGGGTGCAAGATCTGGTGATCCACACCGTTGATCAGATGTTCCCAGTCCCTAAACCATCCATCCATCAGTGGACCAAAAACCCGAAACGGTCTACAAAAGCGGCCTAAGATTGTTTGAGGACGACCCTTCAATCTGTGAAACTTTTAAGCCATCCACCACAACCTACAGCATCCCCACGAGATCAACGGTCTGGATCGACGAACAGGGTGGCGGGTCCAGCTGTACTGGATCCGTGCATCAGGTCAGTATTCTACGATCCTCGTGCATCAGGACTCTATAATTCCTCCTCGTAAGACGAAAACAACTTCTTTTCCTCAATTTCTCCCCAAAATCTCACGTGTTTTTCATGTCGCCCCTTCTCTCGCTTTTCAGAAGACTCGAAAAACCCCTTTCCCGCCATTTCTCCACAACTGCCATTCCCGCCCTTTCAACTACCTTTTGAATTCCTGCTCTTCCTTGCCAGACCTCAAGAAAATCCACGCTCAAATCCTCATCCATGGCCTCTCCCAAGACCTCCTCCTCTCCACCAAGCTCATCGCTATCGCCCGTTCGTCGTCGCCGACCATGGACTATGCCCGCCTCCTGTTCGACAAAACTCCCCAACCAGACGTCTTCGCATGGAATACCTTGATCCGCGGCTACGCTGATCTGGGTCCCTGCGAACAAGCCCTAATCCTCTACAAACGCATGCATTTCGCCGGACTGTCGCCTGACCACTTCACATTCCCGTGCGTTGTCCGCTCCTGCGCAGTCCTGTCGGCTCTGCGAGAAGGGCAGGAGGTGCACTGCAATGTCATAAAGAACGGGTTCGATTCGGACGTGTTCGTGCAGAGTTCGCTCGTTTCAATGTATGCCCAGAACGGGGAAACTTCGAATTCGGAGTCGGTGTTTGACCGTATGGTGGAAAGGAACGTGGTTTCTTGGACGGCTATGATAGCTGGTTACGTGCAAAACGGGTTTTTAAAGCAGGCGCTGGGTGTTTTTAGAAGGATGGTGATTGCAGGCATGCAGCCGAATGCTGTTACGCTTGTGAGTGTCCTTCCTGCCTGCGCCGGATTGGAGATTTTGAATCTAGGCCGGTTGATTCACGGGTACGGGATTAAATTGGGCATTGATTCAGATACTCCGTTAGTGAATTCTCTGATTGCTTTGTATGGTAAGTGTGGGAATGTTGAGAGTGCTCGATCTCTGTTCGATAGAAAGGCACCCAAGAACTTGGTTTCATGGAATGCCATGATTGCCGCTTACGAACAGAACGGTGCGGCTGCTGATGCTATAAAGCTTTTCCGGAGAATGCAATCCGAACGGGTGAAATTCGATTACATTACGATGGTTAGTGTGATATCGGCTTGCGCTAGTCTGGGAGCTCTCAGCACGGGGAGATGGGCGCATGAGCTTGTCAAAAGCAGCGAGCTCGAAACCAACATTTCGATCATGAACGCACTTCTAGACATGTATGCCAAATGTGGGAGCATAGAATCAGCGAGGGACGTCTTCGAGAAGCTGCCCTGGAGAAGTGTGGTGTCATGGAGTGCGATGATTAGCGCCTATGCGGCCCATGGCCACGGGGAGGATGCGCTACGGCTTTTCTCGAGGATGCTAGAGGAGGGGATCAAACCAAACAGTTTCACTTTCACTTCTGTCCTGACTGCTTGTCGGCATTCAGGCCTTGTAGATGAGGGGATGAAGCATTTCAACAGCATGAGAAGAGACCACTCGATTGTGCCCGGTGTAGAGCACTGCGCATGCATAGTCGATCTCCTGGGCCGCGCAGGCCGGTTAACGGATGCATATAAATTCGTTGGAGGATGCCAGTCGAACCCGACGTGGGTGTGTGGGGAGCATTGCTCAGTGCTTGTAAAATCCATGGGAATCTTGAGCTGGCCGAGCTCGTGGCAGAGCATTTGTTTCGGTTAGATCCAGAGACCGTTGCATCTTATGTTCTTATGTCGAACATATATGCAGAAGCTGGTCGATGGGATGATGTGGCGAGGTTGAGGAAGCTGATGGAGGAACGGGAGTTGAAGAAGATACCAGGCCGTAGCTTGGTGGAGATAAATCGACGGTTCCACACGTTCCTTTCAGGCCTCAGATTGCACCCTTCATGACAGAAAACATATCCATTTCTTGCTTACGATCAGAACTCGATATGTTGTGCAATACTATAACCATTGGTTCTCATTCATCAGGGTGATGGCCCCGCCAGAAGTCTTATGTTCTGTAGCAGACGTGCTCCTTGCCATTGAATCAGCTGAGGCCAGTAAAGGATTTTAATCAATGGTCTATATGAAATCCAGACATTGATTTTGGCAGCATCGAACTTATCTTCTGACAGAATGAGATGCAGTAAGATAGGCAAGGGAGTGTTTGGTGGAGGGTTAATAGTTATAACTGTCAGATTGATGGCCCCACTACATGAGCTGGACCAGATTGACGGTCCAAAACATCTCTTTGATCATCTTCATTGTTGTCATTTTGGCCACTGTTAAGACTGTTTTGTAGAAGGCTGTGAAATTTACAGTATCACATGTCTAACATCTGAAGAGAATCAAGAGCTACGAGATGAGCTTATTTAGAGGATGAATGCCGACGGTCATATCCGTCGCTGAAAGCTCTGGGGACGGCCCACCAAATTCCAAACATCATTGTATTTGTATCCATCACATGGTTACGACTGAAAAACAAACAAGATTTTTTAATTTGTTTGGGCTCTCAACTACAGCTTTTAGACTAATGCAGCCACTGCAAGTTCAATTGGGAATTGACTGTCATGATCGGACAATTCCTGCAGGCTAGCCCTTGATAGGGAACAATCAGCCAGTGGCCCCCACCACAGACTATGGATTGGCCGAGATTCACTTCAATTGAAATGTCCTACCTTTTGATCCGATGACTTCTGCTCAACTGAATGTGGGACGCCTGCTCAATCACAGGATCAAGGGCGGTCCCACTTCCGATCACTGTTCATTCTGGATCAATTTCGAAATGGCGCTACGATGCTCATTGAAGAGAAATCAGTAGTTAACCACAACAAATATCAGAATATGAGATCACAGTGTCTGATCTCGCCGGGCGATGGTCACTGTACAACATGGCCTCGTGGTTTAGACGGTGTAGACACAAATGCTTGCACAATTCTGTGAGCATGTACAGAATCCACAAAATGCTAGAGCACGAGATAGTAGCTCAAAAGGACAGCAGGCTCTGCTATTAGGCCAGGAATGACTATGTACCTTTACCATACATTCGAGCTGTGTGGCCCACCATGATGTGTGAATGTTGTTCAACCTGTCCATTAGATGTGAACCCATGTTACGCCTAGATACCAAACAAAGCTCGATCCATAACTCAGGTGGGCCACACCAAATGAAATAATTTGAGGGAGAATCCCACCATAAAAACTTCCATATGAAGGCAGAATAGACCATGTCATCCAGTCCACTCATCAGATGAGACACACCGCTATGAAGCCGCAAATACCTCCAAACGGTTAGCCACATACCTATGGCGCTTTCAAATTGAAATTGAAATTGTATTTTACCCAACGGTTGTTGTAATCTCTTATACTCTAAAATGAAGCTTTCTTATTCTTGCTTGCTTTCAAATTGAAATTGAAATTGTATTTTACCCAACGGTTGTTGTAATCTCTTATACTCTAAATTGAAGCTTTCTTATTCTTCCTTGGGTGGCTCTCAGGGTTCGAGTATCATAGGTGGTGAAATCCCACTACGGCGTGCGTGAGTCTGTTGGGGTGTGTGCGTGTAAAATAAAAAATAAAAAATAAAATTGAAGCTTGCTTATAAATGTCAGCGGACAAAATCCTCACCTTTAGGGCTGTCAATGGGCCGAGCTGGCCCGACGAGCTTCGGACCTGGCTCACCTCGGGATGAGCTTGGGCTGGAGTATCAGGCCCAAGTTCAGGCTTTAAACACCAGCCCGTTTCTCAAGCAGGCCAGGCTTGGACTTAGGTGTCCAAAAGCCCGTCAGCCTGGTCCAAAAAAGCTCTTTTATCTTCTAGAAAAAAGAAAAAAACTATTGGTGAGGTGGCTCTCATATTCTCCAATAGGGGAAAGCTCTATAACTTCTGGAGGTGGTGTTGATGTTGATTCCTTCCTCGAAAGGCAGGGGCATTTTTGTTATATATCATAAAGAAGAATGAAATGGAAAAACAGAAAAGAAAGAAGAAAAAAAAAAGAGAGTGAAAATGTTTAATCTGCCTTCATATGCTAATGAGGAAGGCCATTCATGTACTGCACGTCAATGAGTTCAAAAGCTAGAAACAAAGGTTGAATCTAAGCAGCCGAAATCTCACCCTCTGATTGATGAATTCATCCCTACCATTAAAGGAGAAGATGATATTTGCTAAACCCATACTGAAAAACTTCCAGGTCAGAATCTCTCTCTCTAAGAATGGCTGGAATGACTGGGTTCGGGCTTGGGCTGGACTATTTTGGATCTTCACGGGCCAGGCCGAGTTTGGACAGAGCTCAGCCTGGCCCTAACCCGCCCGTTGATACCCCTACTTACCTTGGACAACTGCCTTTTGGTCCAAAGACAAATAACACCCTCCGTTATGGATTCTTCCTGAATAACCCCTTCAAGTTTCCATTTTCAATCAAGAACCACCCTCCGGTTAACATCCGTCAAGCAAAAACATGAACTAACCATGCCAATCAACCATAACAGCTATCTACCCCTGCTTAGGGTTTTGGAAGAGGGTAGGGACTTAGGGTTTGGGAGAATGGGAGAGGAGAGGTCAGGGTTCGAGTTGGGATTTTGGGAGAGGTGTAATCTTGTCACTTAAAAAAAAAAAAAAAAAAGATTTTGCTGTCATAAGAATGGTTGGTATTTCCGTCCAAAAAATTAACAGCAGGTTGACTTCGACCATATTTCGAAAACATTAGATGTTATTTTGAGCAAACACAAAAGGGAAACTGTTATCTGTCTTTGGGCCGAATGGTTGGGCGCTATATGTCAAAACCTCAAAAAACACACGCGCGCGCACACACGCACAAATTCCAATCCCATATATCAAGATCTGCTTATAAATCTATCAAACAACAATATGTTTGCAATAGCCATGTTAGTTCAAAAATAAAAAAGGAATGAACCGAACACAAAAATCATGTTGTGCAATCAGATCAATTCCATCCACCTTTAGAAACTGGGGATGGTAAGATCGAGCAGCTTCCTTTCCTGTACAAAAACTAGTGGCATTTCTGTTATCTCTATTTCGACTTAAAAGATACACACCTTAGGTAGGATCCCATCTGGGATGAAGCTTAGACATTACTGTTGACCAAAAAACAGAAGTGTGGATCACACACCTGCAGCCATGCAAGCTTCAACGCATAGAAAACAAAGCTTACTATGAAATCGACTAATATCGCAATGCAGCTTCTAAAGAATCTCGTACAACCAGCTGCGTTAGTATTGGCGCCGCCTTCAGTCCAACAATCTGAACAAGAGGATTTGAGTGGCCATCCAAGAACTTCTTCGTTATCTGTAGGGCACAAGTCACAAGATTTTTAAGCTCCGTTTTGACCTACTATTCTCAGAAAATCTACAGAAAACATTGCCTGCCCCATTTGTAGGAGAATAGCAGATAAACCATTCTCTTGTTGAATACAAGAGAAATGCTAAGGGCCTGTTTGGGAGCTTGAATTTCAAATACCTATGATTCCGAATCAAGGCGATTCTGAATCCTCATTTGTGTTTGGCAGCTTGTAATCGAAATGCATTGGATTCCAAAAAATAGAAATGCATTGAAATTTTGTAGAATATTTCAAGGAGTTTGAATTTGATTATTAAATCAACTTTAATATCCCTAACTAGTGTATATATGCAATGTTTGACAGAATGATTGTAATAAGCCCATTGGTTTGTAGGAGTGGGCCAAAATATCCCTAACTAGTATATTTCGAGGAGTTTGAATTTGATTATTAAATCAACTTTAACATCCCTAACTAGTGTATAGATGTGATGTTTGACAGAATTATTAAGTCAACTTCGCCCGAAAATGATGAATTTCCAAGCCTCGAGTGGGCCACAAGCATAAGATAACAAATGAGCGACTAACCAACGTTTTTTAGCCATTGGTTACATGGCCAATCTTTGGATGTTCAGATCATTCTTTTGATGTAATTTTAGTGATGCAGCGGATAATATGATTGTTTTGGGTATTATCAATGTGCCACGTGTAAAATGGATTAGTAGCCTTGTGACACCTTTGTTACAAGCGCGACTCTTATGCCTCTAAAAAACCTCTAGTACCAAATACCTCCGAATCCATGCTACCAAAGAACTTTTGGATTCCAAATACACTACCATACACATTGCCAAATGACCCCTAAGTGCATTTGTGCAGAGAGGATAAGAATCCTCTTTGTGATGCATGTGTGGGATCTGGGTCGTTCATTTGGTGGGCCTGCTGCGAGCAATCCTTGGCCTAAAAATCTGGCCAGTCAGCTCATTACGTGAGCAATGCATTTATGGTGAATGTGGACCATTGGCCAATTTATTTTAACCATCTATTTTTATCGTGCATGTTTCGCCCACATCTCACACGTGTGCCATGAATAGCTGTTAATGCATGTACTTAAACCTGCATTGGCATATTTGAATATAAACATGCATGTGCACCCACACGTTTAGGCAAGGAACAAAGATGACAGGAGGGATTTTCAATGAAATATGCATTTCTCAAATGTTGTGGGTTTCTGGTTGAGTATTAGAGTAATGATGGTTGAAAAACTCCACTACTCTGCCAGAGTGGTGGATGATACACAGGCACTTAGAGCCTTGGACATAGGGCTGTCAATGGGCTGGACCTGAAGTTGGCTTTGGCCCAGATTTTGAATTGTTTGGGCCGAGCCTATTCAAAATTTTGATTCTGTCCGGCCTGAGCCCGGCCCATTGACAGCCCCAAGGACATTACGTAGTAATTGCATACGAGGCATACAAGTAACTCAAATGGACTGTCCAAATTATGGGTCTCGGTTAAGATGTATCGTGAAGCAAAAACTGTGCTTATTTTAATTAGCTGAGTATCTAATTGGTGGAGTCAATAAAAAAATAAAATCCAATGGTCGTATTTCGACGAACTAGTGCCCACAAATTAGAGTCTGTAATGCAGGGGCATTTTCACACCGGGCTTAAGTGGGGTGGCCTGTGGGATGCAAGGGTAGACTCGGGGTGGGCGGCCCGTGTGAGGCGGGCCCCACCCATGTGAAGTGGGGCCCACGAGGGGGTCCGGCCGAGGTCCTAACCCATGAGATGCGGGGCCTGAGCTATGAGATAAATGAATTGATTCGTCATGCTCTATCAGTTCGAGCTTTTAGAGCAAGTGGTTAATTATCCTGCATCAAGGTGGTATCAAAGCGGGGAGGTCTCGTGTTCGAGACTCCTCGCCGGGGGTGATTAATGCAAGAGCATATGCCATGTGTACAAATTCTGAGTGCCCAAGTATCAAGTGTCATACTCTGCCAGAGTATCAAATATCTCCACATGATTTTCTTTTTCTTTTTCTTTTGGTGGGCAAGCTAGTCACAATTTACAGGCAGGTCTGATATAGGCGTGTGATATAGGTGTGTACATACCTGAGTGCATCCGAACAGCTTGAGCAACCTCAGTGCCGAGCATTTATCCACGATCAATCCAAGCGCCTCGTCTGTCAATTTGCGGCACCAAGACAGATCCAAACTGCAAAGTGTTTTGGAACAACGGGCAGAAAGTGCGATGGCAGTATTGTGAGCAACCTGCAGCAACAAAGTCAGCAATGAGAAAATGCATACTTGTGCACTGAAGGGTATGATCAAAATAATCTTTCTAAGACTGCATTGATGAATCTGGGCGACACACAACAGAAGGGGGTCCTATACGAGCTCTACAAGTTGGCCAATCTAAGGCCAGGCCATCATATTGTAGATGTGACCCCATCCAAGGGCCCTGATTAAAGATCCAGCACCGAAGATGAAAGTACAAGGCTGGTCTCGAAGAACCAGAAACTGCAAGAGACTATGGGATCATTAGAGTTGCAAATCCTATTGGCAAACGAAGCCCTTCAGAAACCACTCTAATTTCCTCAAAAACATTAAGCCTTATCCCAATTAATTTGGGTCAGCTACGTGAATCTTGTTCTACCATTCCACTCTATCAAAGGCCAAACCTTCAATTAGACCATAGGTAATGCAATTCTTTTTCTTACCACCATCCACATCCTTTTGAGCCTTCCCCTTGTCCTTGTAGAGCCTTCAACTTGAACCAACTCACTACTAACCGACACAGCTCCCGGTCTCTGTTGCACATGACCAAACCATCCAAGTCTACTTTCCCTCATCTTGTTAACTACTGGTGCTACCCTTAAGTTCCCTCAAATGCATCAATTTCTAGTTCTATCCTACCGCCTTGCCAATCATCTGTCTCAATGTCCTCATTTCAAGCTACACTCATCTATGAACATATTGTTCCTTAACTGTCTAACATTCCGTACAATACCTGGATGAAACTTTTCCCAATTGCCTAACGCAAGACAGCCAGGGACGAGCCACAGAAATCCACCTTGATATAGGGAAAAAAAATGAAGAAACGATTCTGAAATCCTCCCCCAAAGCTGTTGGTGATGCGTGAGTAGCACAAACTGCATTGGCCAACCCAGAAAAAACCACTTCAACTCCACCTGAGGGGTTGGAGAGGATACCACCAAAGCCCGCTTTACTATTCTCCAGGTCCCAGATCCATGGAAAATCAAGGACCAGTGTCTCAAGACACACAAAGGAGTAGCAACCACTCTAGAAGAGTCTAAACGCTTCTCCCAAAGAAAAAGAAAAAGAAAAAAAGATCTTCCACAATAAGGGTTCTGGTTGACTTATGATCTGGATCAGATTAAAGCCTAGATAACTCATCTGTACCAAATCCAGCAGTCTGGTTGGACCGTGGGGGTGCACAGATCCAATCGGATGCCCCACAGCACCCATTGGTTCGATTGTGATGCCCACAAGCGCAACTACGCATCTTTTTTTCTTCTTCTTTTTTGGTGGTAACCTTGGATACTTCCAAGGTGGTAAGGTTTACAAAGGTGATACAACCAGGGACATAAGGATGAAGTGCTTTGTACAGCCATACAACTTAAAAACCCTCATAAGGTCGGTATGCATACAGTTTCCAAAATTTTGGATTTTCTTTCATTCATTTTTTTCTTTCTTTTGGACTATAAATGTTTACTAATCAACCAAAAGCGCCAACCGGCAGGAAAGCTGAAGATCAAAGAGAAAGCTCACAGCCTGGCCGAGCAAATTAGAAAGCTAAGCCAACTAGGGCCGAGCAACAAAAGGAAAGAAAGCCCAAAGCACAGGCCAATCAAATTAACCTAATAGCCCTCAGCCTGGCCAAGCAAATTAGAAGAGAAACCAGGGCACCATCTGCAAGAAAAACAACCAACCCCTCCCAACTACAAGTTGAAGTCTGGTAATCAAGCAGGAAACTTGGTGGTACAATGATGGTGTAGAAAAAGCTATTCACGAGAAACATTCATGTTTCAAAGACTAGCAAGGGACTCGAAATGATGAAAATTTTGAACATATAAAAATGCCAAAAAGACTGCTAAGAAATTAGTGAGGCTTAACGTAAGGTTTATGATGATCTTTACAATAGATTGGGGGCAAGAATAGGTGAGAAAGATGTCTTCAAACTTTTAAAAAAGAAAGAGAAAGGGTAGGGACCTAGATCATATTAGACGCGTTAAGAGCGATAACCAAAGGGTACTACTAAAAGACAATGAGGACAATGAAAGGTGGAAAAGCTATTTTCAAAACTTGTTTAATGACAACCACTTTGAGAGCATAAGGATAGAACGAACTATAAACTCAAATTACATTGGATACCATAGATACTTTGGTAGGATTAGGATATATGAAGTGAAAAAATCATTGAGAAAGATTAAAACAAGAAAGGCCCTTCGACCAAATGGTATACGAATAGAGGTCTAGAAGTGCATGGGAGATACAAAGTAAATTTTGGTTGACAAAGTTGTTCAACAAGATTGTATGATCGAAGAAAATGGCAGACGAATGGAGGAAAAGTATCATGGTACCTATTTATAAGAACAAAGGAGACATACAGAGCTACACTAACTATCGTGGGATTAAATTTATGAGCCACACTATGAAACTTTGCGAGATGGTGATTAAGCAAAGACTTGGCATGAGATGAATATATTAGAAAATTAGTTTCGTTTCATGCCCAGAAGGTCTGCAATTAAAGTTATTTTCCTACTTAGACAATTAATAGAGAAAAATAGGGAGAAGAGGAAGATCTCCACATGGTCAAGTGAGTTCTCAATTATTGTAAGCTTACATCAAGGGTCAACATTGAGCCCGTACCTTTCATTGGTTATGGACAAGCTAATGTGACATTTGCTTTAGATTTATGGGGATGCTTTAGAATCTAAAATATTTAAAATTGGTCAGACTAAAACAGATAATATGGAAAGCAAATTTAGTAATAATATGATTGAAAATGAGGAATTAGTTAAGGCTGTTGACTGAGAAGTTTCCCAAAATGTCATCTTTGATACCTTGGGTCAATAATTCATGAGAGGGGAGAAAGAGAAAAGGATGTTGCCCATAGAATTCAAGCCCATGTGCAAGAAATGGAGGTGCGTCTGGACTACTATGTAATCCTCATGTACCACTCAAACTCAAAAGGGAAATTTTATAGGATAGCTATAAGACCAGCCATGCTTTATGGGACATAATGTTGGGTAGTTAAAAAAACATGTTCATAGGATGAGCGTAGCTGAACTGAGGACGTTGAGATGGATGAGTGCCAAGATGCGGAAGGATAGAAGTAGAAATGAATGCATTCGAGGGAACTTCAGAGTAAAGCCAATTGGTGATGAGATGAGGGAAAGTAGATTTAGATGGTTTGGTCATGTGCAACTGAAATGAATAATCGCCCGGTTAGGAGTGAGTTGGTACAAGTTGAAGGCTCTCAAAGGGCAAGGGGGAGGCCCAAAAGGACGAGGATGGAAATGGTAAGAAAAGACTTGATGATCTATGGTCTAACTCAAGGTCTATCCCTTGATAGAGTGGAACAACAGAACAAGATTCATGTAGCCAACCCCAATTAATTGGGATAAGGCTTAGATAATGACGACGATGATGATGAGATAACATTGTGGCATTTTTTCAAGTGAACTTACCATTAGGTTCATGCATAGATGTGCTTCCTTGCATAACTCTCATCAATCACTTTGGTCAAGTGATTCTTGCAATCCAATCGATGGCCAAGAAAATGGACACTCTATATTCATTATACTTAAAAAGATTTGTAATTCTAATGCCTCCACGTGCAACGCGTGTGCATTTTACCAGTGAGCTAACGAGTCTAAATTTCGTGCCCGGTCATTCACGCATTGAAGCATGCCTGATACACACCTCGTGGTCCCACTCCTATGCCAAATTGGCAAATGTGACCGCATGCATACATGTGTGTGGGCTAAGCAAAACAATAATCTACAAGTACAGTTTTCGGGGAAAAAAGGTGACCAAATGAAGAGATCACATGCCATAGGGTTACGCGTGGAACCACAATAATTGCAAGGGCTAATGTTGTTCACCAAAGTGATTCTCACAACATCAGGAAATGAACATGTGGAAGGATAAAAACAACCCTCACTCTTCTCCATGTCACTTTACAAACTTGCATTGGATCCTAAACTCAAGACACACGATTATCATTGAAGTATTGTTACGGTTGCATCTTCTTGTTTACAAGCAAGAACAGAGATTACTTAAGAATAGAAAAAGATTAATGCTTGCAAAAGAGATATATAAATATGGTACAGCAATATCTACAGCTTGAGGACAATCACATCCACTTACAGTGTGCTTGAATGTGAGGAATCCCAGGGGAATTTTTTTTTATTTTTTTTAAAAAAAACAACGATTGCCTAATAATTATTTCCATAAACATTGTTGAAAATGGGATTCCATATTTAGGGTCTTGTTTGGATAGCAAGTGGAGTCCTCACATTCATTGGACAACACTCACCTACTTGCTTGAGCTAGAGAATCCTACCCGTGGATGAATGATTACTTTGTGGAATCCACACATCCAAACAGCCTGTCTTTTCAGTGGGAAGACAATTTCCATGTACGCATGGATTCAACGTATCTAAACACGCACTTTGCTAAAACCAAGCCAAGAGATCCTTCAAGAATTAAGAAAAACCACAATATTGGTAGGTAATGGCAATACCTCTTTGAGATTATTGAGTGAAAGTTCTCTCAATGACTCTCCGGATGCTTCCAGAAACGCAGATATGCCTTCATCACTGTCAATAAAAGTAAGCAACAGTCAGTCGATATGCAGACTAGAGGGAGGCAATACTGTGGATTTGCATGAGCTGGAAACTTCAATTATTTTCTTTTTGTTTATTGTTTCCTTTGTTTCGCTTTGTGATGGCTAGTGGTGGAGTGACAAGAGGGTCACTTCTTCTGGCCTTTGCCGCCATTGTTTTCCTTTTAATACAATTTGTGTCTTTTAAAAAAAAGTTTCCGGATAAGAAATTGAAGAAAAGGAAGCTATGACATTTATGGGATTAAAACCCTATACAAAAAGAAGCCAGCACACAACAAACCACCATGCCAAATGAAATTAAAGTTATCGAGCCTGAATTACTACAAAAGGGAAGATGAAAGAAACCAAGTAGCATTGTATCAGAAAGATATCATTGCATCAAGTAGCAGAAACCAAGGAAAAGAATGGAAAGAGTCATGCACTAGCACATCTAAGGTTGTTCACTCAGTTAACCTGGATCTTTAGCTGTGGAAAGTGGAACATGAAAAGAAACAGAAGTGCAGGGAACAACAAGACTCAAAGTAATAAGGTTCGAGCTTCGTGATAGAAAAGCAAATGCTTACAAATTTGTAGAAAACAAGAATAGAAACAGAGGAAGGTTGAAAACTCAGTGACAAGGGAAAAACCACAATTTTAAAAATAAATAAATTTAGAAAATAAAATTTGTCAGAACTAAATTTCTCTATCCATCAACATCACACTCCCATTGAAAAATATTTAACATCCTTCCCATGTATAACACTGGAACACATGCCTATCTTATTTCCAGGTTTGGATAACCCACTTAATATGAATATACAGACATTACGAAAATGCGAGTCTGTCAACATTTCCCTCCAACTCACCATGGAGCACGTATGAATGATATTTGCAAACGCCGGGTCCTCTCACCTACCGTGTTGAAAATGAGGGTTGATCACTTCAAGGACCATCTTTTACACAAGTCCCCATCAAGAAAAAGAAGAAGAAGAAGAAGAATGTGTAAATGTTGGAGATGTGAATTGACCATAAATATGTAAAATCAAGAATACTCGACGAGTCAAGAGCCATTTTTTATTCTTTTTCCTCACTTTTGCATAATCTTTTATGATGTCAGTCAACAAGCATTGAAGAAAAGACAAATAAAACACATGTAATATCTCGGCAGATCAACATACCTCTTTTTGAAAGGTAATGTTATTTTATTAAGAAATAAAAAAATGCCAAAATTAGAAACTAAAACCCCACAAATTACAAGGAAGCAGACCGACAAGAATCCGAAAAATCAAGAGTACATCCAACAAATGGTTCAAGGGTCGATGCCCAAGAAACCGCATCTAATTTGGCCTTCCTAAACGCTTTCATCAGGACTACAATAACTTAAGATTCATTATCCTCAGCAAACCAATATACTGATGTAGTGTAGCCAATGAATAAGATTTGTCAACCGCACACAATTATATCAAACCCTAGCACCAAATCACTGCAAAACACACCAAATCCAAGAATAGAGATTCGTCAACCGCACACAATTATATCAAACCCCTAGCACCAAATCACTCCCAAACACACCAAATCCAAGAATAGAGATTCGTCAACCGCACACAATTATATCAAACCCCTAACACCAAATCACTCCCAAACACACCAAATCCAAGAATAGAGATTTGTCAACTACACAGAATTATATTAAACCCTAGCACCAAATCACTCCCAAACACACCAAATCCAAGAATAGAGATTTGTCAACTGTACACAATTATATCAAACCCTAGCACCAAATCACTCCCAAACACACCAAATCCAAGAATAGAGATTTGTCAACCGCATACAATTATATCAAACCCTAGCGCCAAATCACTCCCAAACACACCAAATCCAAGAATAGAGATTCTTTCACTTGAAAAAGAAAGGAAAATCAATGCAATAACCAACGAATAATTAAAGCTTTCACCAGTTTGATGGCTTAGATCACACACCCCACTAGTGAAAAAACATGCACTTGCACAAACCCTATAATAGAAGGGTTGACGCCCACGGCTCATAGAGAATAAAAATGTCCCAAAGCTCATGGACATTTTCTATTTATTGAGTTTGTATGTGGAGGAAAACAATAGAGAAGCCCTAGTGCTAGTCTGGGCTTTATATAAAGCACAAACTATAGGCTAGATGTTATCAGTTCAGCTCTACAATCTTAATTTGAAGGAAAATGACTAAAATCCCCCATATACTTAAGTGAGACATAGGCAAGCAAAAATAAACCAAAACTCATCAAAAAATATGATAAAATTCATAACTTATGGTAAATAACACCAAAAAAACCCTTTTGTGGACCCAAAAGTATACCACGGTTCCACAATGCATGACTTATTAATGGATATGTGGATTTAGCCTCTTATGGAAGATACTTGGGCCCCCCATTCAACAGTTTAATCCATCCCAAAACTTCTCAGCAGGTATATCAGCCCCAATCCATTAGCATTTGTTTGTCCAGTCCTCATCATCCTCCCGGAGTTGGGAAGGACTCAACCTCAAGTCTGATATGTTGTTTGTTGCCTTGTATAGTGTGAGATCAGCAACATTGAATGCATTAAAAGTGTTTACTTTGGGTGGTAGCTCAATGCGGTATGTGTTGTTGTTGATCTGCTTCAAGATCATGCATGGGCCAATCCTTTTCTGATTCAACTTATTGTACGTCCCCGCCATAAATCTTTCTATTTGCATGTAGACAGACACTAGATCTCCCTCTTCGAAAACCACCTTCCAACGCTGTTTATCTGCAGCTTGCTTTTATAAGCTTACTAACTTGCTCATGCACCTATTGAATTTGCGCCATCAATTCATCAATATCATCAGGCACCTTGGTCATGGCGGGTACTGTTATAAGATCGACCACGTTCATAGGGTTAGCACCATAGGCCATTTCAAATAGACTCTTGCAAGTAGTCTTGTTCTTTGCTCGGTTATATGCAAACTATGAGTGTGGTAAGGTAAGTCCCACTACTTTGGCTTGTTCCGTACTAATGTGCACAAGTTACCCAATCTCTGGTTTAGTACTTCAATCTGCCCATCAATTTGTGGATGATAGGCACTAATAAAGCATAAACTACCCAACTACTTCTGCTTCTATAATGTCCGCCAAAAATGACTGACGAACTTGTTATCATAATCCGAAGTGATATTCTTGAGCACCGCGTGCAGCTTCATTGCATTCCAAAAATATAACCTTGCAATGTAGGACGCATTACTGATTTTCCTGCATGGATCAAAGTGAACCATTCTAAAAAATCAATCTACAATAACAAAATAGAATCATTACCGCATTGTGTACACAAGAACCCCAATATGAAATCCACGTTCACGTCCATCCATAGTGCTTGAGGAATTAAAATGGCATATATAATCTTGCATTTTGTGCACGCCCCTTAGCTGTCTGACATATCTGACATCTTTCCGCATACCTAACCACATGTCTCCTCAATTATGGCCAACAGTACTTTTCCTCAATCAATGTGACAATTTGATCTCGACCCTCATGCCCTCATAATGACCATGCATGAATCTCTATGAACAACTTGTTTAGAAAGGAACAAATCGGGGCACACAACCTCGTATGTCAAAAGAGAAGTACACATTGAGGAAAAGATGAATAAATTAGATGTAATGCATCAACTATGTATGATGAGTGTCTGTCACAAGATAGTTTCATTACTGAAACCCAACGAAGCATCTACTGTGTGGAATTCAGTGGAAAAAAATGAAAGCAAATCTTGGTCTTTGGAGACCCCACAGTTCATTAGGTTTCTAACCACTATGAGAAGATTCTAGAATATAAGCAACAGGTATCAGCTAGCCTAAGATTCTAGAAAATAACAACAGGTATCAACTACTATGATATTCAAGGAAACCATAAAGGCAAGTGTTCTTACAGTTACCAAAAAACAGAAAAGTGCTTCACATGTGCAGTTGGCAACTATGAACTAAAATCTAGAGACATGTTCATGATATCTAGCATAAACACACCAAGAAAATTAATTACAACTGTAAGGAAAAACCTGAAAGCATTGCGCCGAAGCTTAAGTGCTTGAAGTGACCTACAACCATTGGCAAGGTGTCGCATCGCCAAATCTGTCAGTTTTTGCAAGCCACCAAGGTCAAGAGCATGCAATCCAGAACAGTTTTCCGCAATGACTTTCAAGGAACTGTCAGTCAATTCCCTGCACCCAATGAAAAGCATTATCATAAAGAGAACAGGAGTGACAGCTACAGCATTTTGTATAGTATAAAATGAACTAATTTAATTTCAGAATCTTCAGGAACACAAAGGCGACCAGGTATCTTCCCCATTCATTTGTAAAAAGGTAAACAAAAATCCCAGCCAAAATAAGATGAAATAAGCATATTAACAGCAAGGAATGAGTTAAATCAAGCTGTTCATAATTTAACCACATAAAGAAAAGATGTTATACAATGCTCAGGCAGAGAGGATGTACATTACCGCATTAACATTTTAATATCCACTTAGTCCAAGTAGGTCCCATTGTTCAGTGATCTGGGGATCAGAACCGTTGATATTGTGAGCACCACCTTTTGTGGCCCATCTGCTAAAAATCTCCCAGATGGAAAAATTCTAAACCTTTCAATAGGTGGCCAATAAAGAAACAGTTGAGAAAATACGGCAACAGTTCCCATTCAACCAATAAAAGGCCAATTATTCTATAGCTAGGATCGTCAAATCTGGAGGACTGGTGCATAGGCATTCACAGTAAGGCCCATCATAACATTGTTATCCATCAGCAAACCATATGCCCACTCATACAAACTGAAAGCCCAAACACATTGTGCAAACCTTCAGCCTGAGCACTGTATAATAGTACATCAATAAAGAAATTTCACTAAATGTAAGGAGAAAGAATAAGCCCAAGGCCCTTACCCACAATCCGCCAGAGCAAGTTCCTTCATATTTGGACCACATACAGAAAGAAGTTCACGGACAAATTTGTCACAAACATTTGGAACCCCGGCTACCGACAACACTTCCAGATGCTCGAGCTTCTTCAAAGCAGAGAGAATCAACATTGCATCTACACTCTGGCATTCATCTATATACAATTCCCTCAGTAATGGTCCCAACTTCTCAGCTAGAGTTATGATTCCAGCTGAGGTAAGAAGGGAACACTGGCCCAAATTTACAGATTTTAGTAAAGGTGCCGAAGAGACAAGTGCTGTTAGCCCATCATCTGAAAGCCGATATGCACCCCTCAAGGATATGGTGATTAATGAAGGCAAATTGTTTGGTGACCGAGCCAAGGTTTCGCGCAATGTATAATCAGGTAAACAGCGTCCACATAGATCAAATTGTAGCACCTGATGTCATAAAAAGAAAAACATTATCCTCAACCGGATCATAAAATTAAACTAAAGGATAAGAAGCTACTACTTCAACCAGATAAGATTTAATTGATGAGGGGAAAAAATCCGCATAGTTTCTTAATTAAAGTATGGTAAAAGATTGTTGGGTGGTGACCATACAGTAGAGAATGGTTTGATGATTATAATGTGAAGAAAAGAGGAGAAGATTGAGAGAGAAGAAGGAGGAGAGTTTGGGAAAGATGTTGTGTTAGGCTTACTTGCCCTAACACACAATATTTTATTATAATAGAGCATATAGTACACTGCAGGAGAAGAGGAAAGTGTGCAAATGCACTTACACTAAAACTTACACTAAAAGGGCCAAGGGCCACTAACCACATACACTATACACTAACATCGCTATACATACATCCTCAAAAACAAAGAAATAATACCTCTAAAAAAAAAAAGAGAGAATTAACAGGAAAGGAGTTTCGAAAATCATAATTCGAAATGCTTTTTTTTTGTTGAAGGATCAGAATTTGGGAATGCTTACTAGTTTGCCACCGAAATGGTGGTATAGAGGGGCACATGACTCTCTCCGTGGAGCAAGAATCCACCAAGTCATGCCCTAAAAAAAGCCAAAAGGGGAAAAAAAGGATTTCATTTGGAGAGAAAATAATACTTTCCGAACTTGCACCTAGGTTTCTTGTAGCAGCTGGTACGCTGAAGATTCTCCCATTTAAGTCTGTTAGAGAGAAGCATGGAAATGGGCAGTTGTGTGCACATTATCCTAAAACATTTAAACTCCATTCTTTAAGTGAAAGAATGTGTACGAGAGGATGGGGTGGTAATCAGAATCACTACATAAAAGTCAGAAACTGATGCAGGTTGCCTGCATGCATATGAAACTAACACGTAAAAGTCTAAATACTTCAGACGCCATTTATCACAATATTCACATGTTTATAAAGGTCACTGTATCATTCCTCCAGTAACCAAAATGACCCCTTAACATTTTGGGTCGTGATTTGTGAAGAAAAGACGGCCATTTAGAAGAGTGAAGCTCCATCATCATCACCCATCCGCAGCATGGTTTTTAGACTCGGAGTCTCAGATGAACTCGTTTGGTCCTGACTCCTGAGTAGAATCGGGAGTCGGAAGCTGATTCAGCCCCACTTGCCTGAGTCAGGGCTCACTTGGGGAGAGTGACTCATGGTATTGAACCGGATAGGGTACCACCAAATCCAAGTTGATTCGTCCCTGAACCTCTGACACCTGTCATTTAATGATTTGATGTGCAGTTCCTTGCAATATCACGTACAGCTTATCTCAAATCCATGAGGATTCATTTCAAACATGGAGTTGATACTGCACTTAAACTTTATCCTGAGGTCCACAGCTGACATTTTACCCTCCTGAACTGAGTGTTTTACCTTTTGGGGCGCAACCCATATCCCATCGCCTCAGAACATGCACACACACCACCCTCGCATGCATGCATTCATATGTGCACAAGGAATTAAAAAGATGAAATGCATTGTTCAGAAACCAAGTTAATTACTATATGAGTCAAAAACCTCCAGGAAAAAGGAAATAGTAAGAATACTGTACCCTCAAGTGATCAGTATTGCACCCTCCGAGGATTTCTTTGAGCTGATCTTCTGTTACCCATGAACAATCTCTTAAGCAAATTTCAGAGGGAGATCCACTGACAATGAGACCCAGAACATGACAAGTCATCTTTCGCGAATCACAAAGCCACCGACTGAGTTTGCACTTCAGTGAATCTGGGATTCCTTGGAGTGAAGTAATTGCATCTGCATTCTTACAGAGAAGGTTAAAGCATAAATCTTGCAATAAAGGAGCAACCCGCATCAAACGCATATGATCACGATCTTGCGAAGGCTTCCATTCAATCACGGGTGAAGATTTGCTTCTATCAGAAATGGAACTGCCTTGCCGAGCTCTCAGCCTCACCTCTCGGTCCTTAATAATCCTCATGGCTGTAGAAAACGGGCCAGGCCAATCTTCGATTTCTTGCTCATTTTCTACAACTTGCCTTTCAGTTTCAGGCATGTGTGATGAGCTATCATCCCCTTGCTCTTCAGGTATGAAATGAGCGAATTTGGAAGCTAATGCTTTCGCTGTATCTAAGAACCTCACCTTGTTCCTTTGAACAATGTCAGTTCTTTCCACAGCTTTTCTTTTCCTTTTTCCCTTAGCAATCACCACTTCAGTTTCTTTACTGTTATCCTGTCCCACTCTTCCAGCCATTCTGGGCTTCATCGTTTTCGTTGTATTCTCCAATTTGGAGAGTTCTTTCAACCCCATCAGATCTAAAGTCACTTTTTCAAATACGTGAACATCACTAAATCCTACATCAACCGTATCTGCGCCTAATTCCGCAGCATCATAATCACTCAACAAATAGTTATCTTCAACCAACTTGCCCTTCCCTTTTTCTTCTCTGTTGTATCTTCTTTCCCCTTCAATAGTGCTACTGCCATTGATAGTCGGGTCCATCTCAGAGTCCAGCTTCACCACATCACAACCAACCGACAGTGAATTAGCACAACCAACTTCCCCTTCTCTTCTTTGCTGTATCTTCTCACAACTGGGTCCATCTCTTTTTCATTGGCCAGTCTTCCATCGCCTTGTCTGTCTCCTCCGCTATCAGAATCAATATCAATCACTTCAATTCTTCTCTTAACAATTCTAGTCCCTGAACACAAATTCAACAGTCCATTGTCATTTCCATCTGCAGAAAAGGAATTCAAAGACAGTGATACATGTGTGTCAGCTTCCCTCGTTCCTTTTGCGTGCCTTCCGCTGCTCCGCCTCGAACATCTCAAACCCAAACCCAAATCCAAACCCAAGTCATTCTCGCTGATTAGCCTATTCTCCTCAGTCCATTCCCCCACTACTCGATCTCCATCAGAACACTCAGTTTCTTTCAAACCCGGTTCTTTTTCATCCATCACAAGAGAATTCAAATCCAAATTAAGATCAAAACCCAATTCTCTTTTTTCATTTCCCATAAGCCTTGAACTCCGCCTTAAGTATCTCAAACCAGCACCTGTACGCAATTCATCCTCACTCATTATCTGATCTCCATTGCAACCTAACTCAGCTTCTTTTGAATCTGTCACTTCATTTCCATCTCCTGCAATAGAATTCAAATCCAACATATGATCAGAGGCTAATTCTCCTTTACCTTTTTCTATAAGCCTTTTGCTCTTCCGTCTGAAATACCTCAAACTGGAGCAAGAACTCGATTCACTCATCTGCTTCTTGATTCCCTCGTATTCTCCATCCTTCACCATTCGGTGCCCATCTGAAACCAACTCAATTTCTTTCAATCCCTCCTTGTCTGGAAAACCAGGAGCCCTACCATTCTCTTTGCTGAAACTCAATCCATCAGAATCCAATCTCTTCTGAACCCCTTCCTTTCCTTCATCTTCAACCAAATCCCTAGATTTCTTACCAGCAGCATCCAAAAACCCAGAAACATGCTTCCTCTTACTCTTTTCCCCAGCGCTTCCAGAATCCAAATCCAAAACCCTAGCAACACGTTCCGTCTCACTCTCTCCACTTGCATTTCCTAAACCCAAATCCGAACTCACCCCTTCTCTTTCAGCAGTCAGATTCACGCCATTTCCTTCTCCAGCACTGGGATTCCTGCAACGGCCACTCCGCCTCAGCCGACCCACTCCTCCAGCACCGATAACCGCCGCATCTGAACCCCTCGATTTCAAATCCGAACCCTTCCCCGATCTATCAGCATCCGGACTCACGCAATTCCTTTCTCCTGCATCGGGATTCCCACCACGGCCCCTCGCTTTACGCCGACTACCGTTTCCGGAATCAACCGTCGCTTTATCCGGACCGTTTGATTCCGAATCTGAAGTCTCTCCTTCTATCTCAGCATTCATATTCGCGCCTCTTCCTTCCCCTGCATTGGGATTCCGCTGGCATCGGTTTCCGGCACTAACGACTGTCGCCGCATCTTGACTGTTCGATTTCGAAGCGAGACGGAGGCTGCGCCTTGGGGCTGAAGATTCCAGACCAGGGCAAAACCCTAACCCTAGCAGCGGGGTTTTGGGGTCGGAAGGAGAGGAGAGGTTGGAAGGCATTGAAGGAGAGTAGAGAGAATTCGAATGCTCGTGGGGTTTTAAAGGAGTCGAGGGTTGGATGGTGGGAGTTGAAGAACCTGATGAGGGGCATTTTGGGGATTTTGGAAATTTCGCGCCAGAGCGTAAGACCGTCATCGTCAGAGAGGGAGAGAGAGAGAGAGCGGGAAATGCAGGGAGGGGGAGAGAGTGTGTGGGAGGAAGGGACAGGGTTTCTTGCGAAAGCCTTTTGCAGGAAGTTCCTGCGCTGGGATGCTAGGTGGGGCCCACCGTGATGTTTGAGAGAAATCCACACCGTCCATCCGTTTTGCGAGATAATTTTAGGATAATAGACCAAAAATGAGGCGGATCTAAAAGAGAGATGAGCCATACGAGAGGGGAAATTGGAGAAAAATTCCTACCATTGAAACCTTTTTGGGCTCCTAACTTGATGTTTATATGCCATCCAAACCGTTGATAAGGTCATTCCCACTGATATGATGTGAAATCACAAAAACCACAGCCTTCTACGAAGCTTTTGTAGCCGCATGAATGTTTCAACTGTGGTCACTAAATCCCCACCGTTTCCTCTCGTGTGGCACACTCAACTTTTAGATCCATACCGTTTTTAGTTGCATGTCCTGTAATGATCTCAAAAACATGATAGACGGGGTGGAATTCTCACAAACATCAAGATGGGTCCAACCTAGCATCCCAGCCTAGGAACTTGCTGTGAAAGGCTTTAGCAGGAAACCCGCGTCCGGAGGAACGGATTGGCTACTCCCCCTGCCACCATCCCCATGGCTGGTGGTCGGTGCTCTGTGGGCCCCACCATGATGTATGTGATTCATCCATTCTGTTAATACATTTTTAAAGATCATTTTAGGGCTTGATACCAAAAATTATAGGAATATAAATCTCAGGTGGACCACACCACAGGAAATAAATAGTGATTGGATATCCACCATTAAAATCCTCCTAAGGCCCACTGTACTGTTTATTTTACATCCAATCTATTAATTAGGTCATACAGACCCAGATTAAGGGAAAAAACAAAGATCAGCTTGATCCAAAACTTCTATGGCCCCAAAAAAAATTTAATGGTCAAAGTTCATTCAACACTGTTTTCTGTAATGTGGTCCACTTGAGATTGTAATAAACCTCGTTTTTGGTATCATAGCATAAACTGATCTATAATAATATATGGACGGCATGGATGAAACACATACATCATGGTGAGGCCCACAGAGCACTGACCATCAGCCAATGGCGGTGGCAGGGAGAGTAGCCAATCCGTTTCCCGCGTCCGGGGGACGCGACTTAGGAGTTACCCGGGTAATAGCGAAGGGGTAACAGTGAATGTTACCCTTTAACGCAGGGCCCACCCCGATGATATTTAGCTCCGTTCATCCGTCTTTTCATCACATTTTTAAACATCTTCATAAGTACTAAGAATATAAAATTCTCAGGTGGACCACACCACTAATTGAACCTTTACCGTTAAAAACTTACCGGGACCTGCTCTAAGAGGACATGTAATGTTTATTTTCCATACAACCCGTTGATAAGGTCAAAGTAAAATACAAATATTAGATGGATACGAAACTTTTTGGATTGCAAAAAGATTTTAATGATTATAATTCCAATGGTGTGGTCCACTAGAAATTTTATCTGCTTAAGTTTTGTAATAATGTGCTTAAATGACATGAAAAAACGGATGAACGGTGTGGATATAAGAAATATTAATCAAGTTGGCCCACACGGTAAGTATAACACCCACTTAGCTATTACCGGGGTAATAGATAATTCGCTCTTGGGCCGCGAGGGAGAGGCACTTTTTCATACCGAAGCCAATTGCGTGGGGTGCCACACCACCAAGTTATGTGGATACATTATCTATATTTTATACCCACTCCGATCAAAAGTTCAATTGGACCAGATTGTTGGAAATTATATAGATAAGTATAATTTTTGTATATATGAAAACCGGAAAAATAAAATTAGCTTGAATAAGGACAGGCTGAAGCACGTCTGAAACGTTGTCCTTAAAGCGTTATTTGCCCCTATTCAAATGAATTGAGTATGCTGATAGGTTACAAGCAAATTGCTTATAAGATACGACGAGCCTGGTGTGGGTCTGCGTTCAGCAAATACGAAGGCTCAGCAAATGGAACTCTTGTACACAATATCTGACAAAATTACAATATAGAAAAAATCCCAAAAGAGAAATAAAGAGAAGAAATTTCTTTGTGATTTAGACCACTGCACTGGTCAGTTCTTCAGTCAATGGTTCAGTTGAACCGTTCTAGACCACACTGTTGGTCTGTTCTTCAAGCAAAGGTTTGACCCTTGCTGTCTTGGTCTTACTGGAATCATTGGAGTATAAGAAAGGAGTAGCGGGCTGTCTCAGTTTGGATGGGTCTGCTGGAGTGTGTTGAGAGATTGTTTGGAAACTCATCCAGACCCTCCTTTTATAGGCTATGGTGGCTAGGGAGTTATGGTCCAGAGACATAAATTCCATTAAGCCATTTCTGACTATTGAAAACTAGCCGTTTTATGGTCGTTTTCTGACTGTTGTGCATGAGCCATAACCACTACTGCATGTGACTGTTGTGAGACAGCAGCTAGCCATTTTCTAGTTGTTAGACTAGCCATGCAGCAGTTACAGATGGTCTCTGCACTAATAGCACAACTGTTACAGTTTCTGCTGCAACAGCTTTTTTCAGTCATTTTATATATACTGAAGGATTTCTCTCCCAGTCCTCTAGTCTCTCTGCCAACCAGCCACTCGTCTTAGTCGCACCGTGACTCGCACACGTCTCGCGAAGGGAGCGACCCTCCGCGACACGATACGCACGTGCGAAGTGCAAAGTGCACCACTAGCACCTCTACAGCCACACTGCCTCACATGCCCACGCCCTCGTACCGAGTTCAAGACCGAGACCAAGACCGTGCCCGTGCCTGAGCACGCGCGGGTGTTTCAGTGCTACGCACTGGAACACGCAAGGTCCATTGTCCTTGGACTAGGTAGGCAAATATTATAATACTCCACTGTTTTCATTTAAACCATTTTTTCTTCTCTTCCCTTTCCCATGTGAGACTATTCTTAAAAACCCCAAAAAAGCTTTTTACAAAACTTTTTTATATATTATATTATTATTTATTTTATTAAAATATATTTTTAAAATCAATATTTTGCAACAATCCCCCACTTGATTTTTTAAAAAATATATTTTCTCGGTTAAACATTTCTGCCAGATTAATCAGCTTATATGCATAAAGAAATATATCTTTCGATTTTAATCTTTCCTTAGTGTAAATATCTCAAAACTCTGTCGAAATGACTGGTAGCTGTAGCTTTAAACCGGTTATTCCTAGATAACAGAGTCGGAGAAACCACACACATATTCGTTATGTGTTTGTTAGAGTTCCCACAATCTTGTTCAACACATTTAATGGCCATATGCTTATCCTAATTCGTGAACGATCCCGAGAGAAAACTTCTAACTCTCATGAGAGACGGCACCATCTCTACTTTCATATAAGTGAAATCATTCCAGTGTCTCCGTTACTATAAGACACTTGTCTTATAGACTGGATTTCATTAAGAGTTATAAGACTCAACCCTCTTTCGTAACGCTCAGCACTTATCTATTATGGATGAGGTTTTTATATTTTAGTGTTGAAAAACTTTCCACATATCAGTGACTTGTTTTTACCCATTAAACCTGAAATTAAAGATTTTCTGACTTTAAATTAGGTTACTATCACTGGTGGAACTTTGGTTGAAGAGTTTCAACCTCATCCCTCTAGATGTAGCCTTTACTACCTCTCTCGGTAGAGGTTTAGTGAAAGGATCTACTAGGTTATTGCTTGATTTCACATAGGAAATAGCAATGATTCCATCTTGAATCAATTGTCTAACATAATCATATCGAAGACTGATATGTTTAGACTTACCATCATAAGTGCCGCTATAGGCTCTAGCTAATGTGGCTTCACTATCACAATGTAGTGAAGGGCTATGACCGTAAAATGCGCCGAAATGACTGTGAATCAACACGGAATAGGCGGGAATGACCGTGATTTCCATGCATATCACGGTCATTCCCGCCTATTTCGTGTTGATTCACGGTCATTTCGACGCATTTCACGGTCATGCCCCTTCACTTCACGGTCATTTCGCGCATTCACGGTCAATTCACTTCACTTTCAATTCACTTCACTTCACTTTACGGTCATTTCCATGCATTTTACGGTCATTCCCGCCTATTCCGTATTGATTCACGGTCATTTCGACGCATTTCACGGTCATGCTTTTTCACTCACGGTCATTTCTGCGCATTTCACGGTCCATTCGCTACACTTCACACTCATTTCCATGCATTTCACGGTCATTCCCGCCGATTCCGTGTTGATTCACGGTCATTTCGGCGCATTTCACGGTCATGCCCCTTCACTTCACGGTCATTTCCGCGCATTTCATGTTCCAATCGACTCACTTCACGGTCATTTCCATGCATTTCACGGTCATTCCTGCCGATTCCGTGTTGATTCACGGTCATGCCCCTTCACTTTATGGTTATTTCTGTGCATTTCACGGTCCATTCGCCTCACTTCACGCTCATTTCCATGCATATCACGGTCATTTCCGCCGATTCTATGTTGATTCATGGTCATTTCGTCGCATTTCACGGTCATGCCCCTTCACTTCACGGTCATGAATGAAATTGACCGCTAAGTGAATGAAATGAATTTTCGACCATCTACCTAATGGAAATGTGCGGAAAATAACCAGTTGGTTGTTAAAGTAGCTTCTCCTACCCCCCAAAATCATATAAGGCCTGTTTGGCTGCTCACGGTCATTCCCGCCTATTCCGTGTTGATTTACGGTCATGCCCCTTCACTTCACGATCGTTTTCATGCATTTCACGGTCAATTCGCTTCACTTCGCGGTCATTTCCATGCATTGTACGGTCATTCTCGCATATTCCGTGTTGATTCACGGTCATTTCGACTCATTTCATGGTGAAGTGTAGCGATTGGACCGTGAAATGCGCTGAATGAAATGACCGTGAAGTGAAGGGGCATGACCGTGAAATGCGTCGAAATGACCGTGAATCAACACGTAATAGGCGGGAATGACCGTGATATGCATGGAAATGACCGTGAAGTGAGGCGATTGGACCGTGAAATGCGCGAGAATGACCGTGAAGTGACTGGGCATGACCGTGAAATGCGCCGAAATGACCGTGAATCAACACGGAATAGGCGAGAATGACCATAATTTCCATGCATATCACGGTCATTCCCTCCTATTCCATGTAGATTCACAGTCATTTCGACGCATTTCACGGTCATGCCCCTTCACTTCACTGTCATTTTCGCGCATTTTACGGTCCAATCGCCTCACTTCACGGTAATTTTAATGCATATCACGGTCATTCCCGCCTATTCTGTGTTGATTCATGGTCATTTCGACGCATTTCACGGTCACGCCCCTTCACTTACGGTCATTTCCGCACATTTCACGGTCCAATCGCTACACTTCACCGTTAAACGTGAAATGCGTCGAAATTACCGTGAATTAACATGGAATAGGCGGGAATGACCGTGAAGTGCATGGAAATGACCGTGAAGTGAAGCGAATTGACCATGAAATGCATGGAAACGACAGTGAAGTGAAGGGAATTGACCGTGAAATGCATGGAAATGACCGTGAATCAAAACGGAATCATCGGGATTGATCGTGAAATGCATGAAAATGACTATGAAGTGAAGCGAATTGATCGTGAAATGCATGGAAATGACCGTGAAGTAAAGGGAATTGACCGTGAAATGCATGGAAATGACCATGAATCAAAATGGAATCACCGGGATTGATCGTGAAATGCATGGAAATGACCGTGAAGTAAGGGAATTGACTGTGAAATGCATGGAAATGACCATGAATCAAAACGGAATCGCAGGGATTGATCGTGAAATGCATGAAAATGACTATGACGTGAAGCGAATTGATCGTGAAATGCATGGAAATGACCGTGAAGTGAAGGGAATTGACCGTGAAATGCATGAAAATGACCGTGAATCAAAACGGAATCATCGGGATTGACAGTGAAATGCATGGAATTGATCGCAAAGTGAAGCGAATGGACCGTGAAATGCATGGAAATGACCGTGAAGTGAAGTGAAGGGAATTAACCGTGAAATGCATGGAAATGACCGTGAATCAAAACGTAACGTCAGGATCGATCGTGAAATGCATGAAAATGACCATGAAGTGAAGCGCATTGACTGTGAAATGCATGGAAATGACCATGAAGTGAAGGGAATTCACCGTGAAATGCATGGAAATGACCGTGAATCAAAACGAAATCGTCGGGATTGACCGTGAAATGCATGGAATTGATCGCAAAGTAAATGAAATGAGTGAAATTGACCGCGAACTGATTGAAATTGACCGTGAAGTGAATGAAATGGATTTTCGACCATCGTCCTGATGGAATCTTGAAAAATAACCAGGTTGGTTGGCTAAAGTAGCTTCTCTTACCCCAAAATCATATAGGGTATGTCAAGTAACTAATTTTGGTTTAGAAGATATTCTTGTTAAATGAAAAAAGAAAGAAATGAAAAAAAAAAAAGAGAAAAACTTTATATGCTTATATATACATATTTATATAAATATATATTAGAGAAAATTGTTGTAGCATCCCGTCCAACCAGCACAGTGTCTTGGGGTGTCCACGTAAGATTTGCAGTAGGATCGTTCATTCACAGTACTCGTGGTGGGGTACCACAAGTTAATTAACTTAGATTTATCTCGTTAACGTAGACCAGTCTGGTCATGATCGGACCAAGTGCGGCTTGTCAAGCCAGAGACCCTGTTTACACTTAACAACAGCCCGTGTGGGCCACGCAACGACCGAGGGGGGGTCAGAAAAATCTGAAAGTTTAGGAAATCATAGATCTCACTGGGCTTGTGGTCCATCGCGGACTGCAGACCTAGTGGACACCCATAATTGGGATATGACACTTGCCAAATGCACCCCACCAATGTCAGATTGAAATCTGGCACTTACAAATAAAACCGAGATACCAGGCATTCCAGCCGTCAAATTTCTTCCAATTTTACGGTGATGGTTTAATGTATTTTTCTACACCTGTCCACCAAATCTGAGACCCAATCGTGGAACGGTGACTGTTGATCGCAAATCAGACCTGTACGATCAAACCCCATATCCGATCACTCCCAAATTTTGCATGGCCTTCATCGGGCCATGGATCACCTATCCTGTAAGTTTCATTGCCAGAGGGCCACCAGAACCACTCCAATCACCGGAATGGGCCCCACAGGGCCAGTTAAATATCTGAATCATATGCTCAGACTTCATGTCCGTTCATCCGTTTGTTCCCAGATTTTATATGTCCCCTCACAGGTCTAGAAGGCACCTACACACCATGTTTGGTAGTCAGAGGGGTGTTAGGGCCACCCCAACACTAATAGGGAGTCCCACAAGGCTATTTTGGGAAGATGTTGAAGCTTGGGGCCAAAAGACCCAAGTCTAGGAAATAAACCCTAGCTCTCTCATATCTCCCTCATTTCCTACCACCACCAAAGAGAGAAAAAGGGAGAGCAAGAGAGAAAGGAGAGAAGATAGAGAGAGTGAAGTAAGAGCTAGGGTGGACCCTAAATCAAGGTGGGGCCCTAAAGGATCAAACCTTCCGACTCCCTACCTCTCCTTAAAGGAGAAACTCTCCACCACTACCACAACAATCATCTGTTGGTCGTCTAGGTAAGATCCTTCACCTCTTCTTTTTGAAATTCAAGTATTGAGAAGGGTTTGGCTTGGATCTTTAACATGCAAGTGCTTGCTTTAGGGATTCCGGCCGTTCGACCCCAAAAATCCTCATTTCTAGGTCGTCTTGCAAGCTTCCAACGATCTGAAGGTGCGGACTATTGTTCTTAGGTGGCCTAACACCAATTTTAGTACGAGCTTAATGATTTTGATCGCTTGGGTGTTATATTTAAAATTCTAGAGAAACCCTATGAATTTATATATTTGTTGGAATGGTATGGATGTGCATGCTTAGCTCTCTCATTATGTGTTCTTGCCTCTCACATGATTGTATGTATGGATGATCACATGCTCATGCTTGTTGGTTTTCTCATATGTTGTGCTTCATAATATGTATGATTCATTACCCTTGTGCACATGATTTATTGAGACGGAGGAAGTGCTTAACTTCCTCACCAACCCACATCACACACACATATTGTTCATGATATTATTAGCTTTACATGTTAGTAGAAGTTTAGAATTTTATGTTGAGGAACGTGAGAACATGATGTTGATTATGTTAGATGATGCATTGATAGTTGGCATGTTATGGATTCCCTTTACCCTCTTGGGTTGGTCAGGAACATGATGAGAGACGGTAGTCCCATCGGTAGGACTACGCTAGGGCTAGATCCGCGGATTAGGCGGGAGTGTACGGGTGACTGTAGTTCGACTACATGGGTCCCTTGTGCCCGAAGTCAATCGTCTCACGCTCGCCTGACTCGTGCAGTCTAGCCTACTGTCTGACCAACCTTGTTGTTAACCCGGTTTGCTCACTTATGTATGGAACCTGAAACACCTTACAAGCATTGTAGCCCATTGATAACTAGATTGCAACTAGTCCACAGTCTCGTGAGCCGGGCATGATGGAATGAGACACTGTGTCCGAGCTGTCGGCCTACGCTGGGGTACCGCGCCTCCCCGTAGTGACCGCTAGTGATCCCTTTCTCTCGGCACTCCTCATGTGCTTGAAGTCGGGGATGAGGAACCCGACGGGATCACGGACTGTGAGGTCTCGGTCTCATGCGTTGATGGGGCCTTGGCCTCGCAACCAACTTAGGGCATTGATATGTGAGGTGCATCAGATTCTCCAACCTGCTGGATGAATGGACTTAACTAATACCTCGGCTAACACGATCGCATTGCATCGCATTAGTTAGGGTGGCGACTCGGCAGTCGAAGTCGCTCTGAGGGAGTGTTGTCATATGCGATCGTTAGATGGAGTCGCTCGAGGGAGCGTTGTGGCAATGACATGTATCATATCATCGCATTACATGCCCATTTAATAAGAGTTGTAGGTGTTGATGATTGATTGCTTTTCATTAAGTTTATATTACAATTGGTGTCTATTATAACTTAAGACTTATAGTGCACACTAAGTTGATCACTCACTCTCACTCTGGGACGGTGTTTTAAAACACCAACCAGACTCTCTCATATATGCATGGGAGGCGGAGCAGGTGGAGCATGACGATGCTACTCTCGACAAGGAGGAGTTGTCATATTTCCAGTTAATGGATGGTTTTTCGCCAGCTGGAGAGGCCGGATCAGATCGCTGAGCTGTGGGCTCTGTCCTATTCTTTTGGAATTTTGTTGGGTGATGCCATGTGCGACCCCTTTATTCTTTTGAACATATATATATATATGTGTGTGTGTGTGTGTGTGTGTATTCGCTTTTGGTCTCTTCATTTCAGTAGACTTGTGTGATTGTGCTTTATGTTCCAGGATTTTCCAGACTGCGCATTGATTGGATTAATCACATAATTAACGAAAATCGGTCACAAGTGACCCCGGAAACTTGGGAGTTGAGTATATACACGACCGTCGATTTTCAGGGCGTTACAAGTTGGTATCAGAACATAGTTTGGAATCCCTTAGGCCATGGGTCATGAACCCACTAACGCGTCCACTGACTTGAGAGTAGACGCAGCAGAAACTTATGAATATAGGAACCATCCTAGGCCCCGAACCGACGATCGTAGAAGAAAGGTAGGCCTCCCAACAAGTTAGGATCGGCGAGTTAGGGCGTGTAGCGACGCTAAGAGTCAGGTCCGAAAGTCATACGGTGTTTTGACGTGTCAACGGGAACGAGCCGAAAACCGAAGGATTTGACGGTCGAAGCTAACGTCCACGTACGCAAGAGTTAGATTCGGGTCAAATTTGATGATTCCAACCTATTCGGGGATAGTTACTTAGGGACGAGCGAGGTTTTACCGAAATTAGTGGAATGAGAGAAAAATGGGATTTTAACCGTTAATTGGAAAGAATCTCGTGAAACCACTAGGTTCATTGCGTAGATCGGCTTCTCCTACCCCAAAATCATATATGGCACTTCCCGGGGAGCTTTTCCGATGCCCAGGAATGCCGAACATGACCCAGACCCCCGGGCCATGGATCGGCGGGGTCACCCAACCAGCGGTCCGCGTTGCCCCCGTCGTGCCCGCGTTGTTGCCCCGCCGACCCACGTGCTCGCCCCGCCGACTGCCCAGCAGTCCGCGTTGCCCCCGCCGAACCAGCGTGGTCACCCCGTCGGACTACCTTGGCTGCCTTTTTTTTTAATCCAAAAATTTGGTGGGCCCCACTGTTTTGTGCACTTAAGGCACCACCACTTCTCTCCCCTCTCTCTCTCTCTCTCTCTCTCTCTCTCATTTCACTCAAAACTTCCCTCAAAGCTTCAAGAAACCCACCTCCTCCATCTCTCAACTCCCCTCCCATTTCCCTTTCCTTCAACAACTCAACCCTCTTCTAAAGAAAAAACCCATCTCCCATTCCACCTTCCCCCTCATCTCCATTTCTCCATTCTTCAAAATCCTAAACCCATCATTCAAAACCCTCCCTTTCAACAAATTCCCACCAACATTCACTCCCTCTCTACATTCTTCAAACCCATTTTCAACTTCATTTCCAAATCCATCAAACTCATTCCCTTCTCATTTCACAACACCCATTCACACCCAAAACCCATCTCCATTTCTCAACTCCCATTCTAAAAGTCATCCCTAAGACCATTCCTCCAATAATCCACCCACATTCCTCACACCCGAATCCTTCCTAGCCGAGGGAAATGTCGTTCCTAGCGACTGTCATCTCCTTTTTCACTATTCTGACGATTCTTTCCCTTATGGGGAAGAAGTGACCGATTTCAGCCGAGCTGGGACCGAGCCAACAACGGCGTGGTAAGAAGAATTCGATCCAAAGGGAAAGGCGAGCACATAGGTCCGATCGAAGAGGCAGAATGATTCCCGAAGAGACGAAGCACTCATAAAAGATTTGAGAAATTTCCGCGTGCATCAAGTCGCCTTCGAGGCCTCCGTGGAGGAACACCTGCTAGGTAATAACTCCCTACTTAACCGACTTATGAAGAATGATTGGGGTCCCAGGTTTTATGTAAGCACGCAAGTCGACGTGGGGCAGGCTAGGATGTTTTACACTCAGATTAGAAATCCTCAATTCGAGCCTCTTGGATTTGATCTTATAGTGCGTGGTGAGGAAATCTACTTGGGAGTTGGGGACTTTGTCGAATTACTAGGAGTGCCACTGGGGGAGGTGCAGATTGATGAAACAAACATCAAATCGAGGGTAGCCTGTGATGAACGTACTCGTTTCCTGTGTGGCCAAGCTGCCCCTTAGAATCGGGATGTTGGCCTGTACGCGACCCACATGATCCCCAAGTATCGGATACTCTACCGCATTGCCACCCACAATATATACCCGAGGTTGAAGAACTGTACCGAGTGCTCCTGCTATATGGTGGACTTCTTGTATCAGGTGGGCCAAGGAGCAAATGTATGCGCCCCTAGCACAGTGCTCCACCAAATTGTGAAGGCCGCAAGGGCAGTACGAAAAGACACAGCTCTCCCTTTTGGCCGTCTAGCCTGCTATATAGCCGACCAGTATGGGATAGGCGGATCAGACGGGGATCACGTACCAATAGAAATCCTGGGGGACAAGCTGTTAAACTCTATGGGTGTGAGACCCAGGTAAAGACAGGCTCATATCGACCAGTACGGGGATGCAGATGAAGAGGAAGAGGAAAAGGAAGATGAGAGAAGTGATGGGAACGAGAATGAGAATGAAAATGAGAATGAGGATGAAGCCGAAGAGGCAGATGAGACTGAGGAAATCAGAGCAGTCAGTCGGGAGCCCCTTACCATCCTGGATATACACGAGCGCTTGGATGCGCTCAAGGCCGAAATAGCGGAGGTCAGGGAAAGCCAAGCCAAGTATCAGGCCAAGCAAGACAAGTAGAACAAGAAGATGTACCGGGCCATAAAGGCCTTGATCTGCTGCAGTAAAGGGGAAGAAGCACCCCCACTTTCGCCCGACTAGGACGAGTAGCGTTGCGACCTTGCAGATAACTAGTAGTTGTTTTAAGTCAACTAGACCTAATCCCCTGTACTGGAAGATAATTAGGACTTTTGTTTATCTAGCTTGTATTTTCCTTTCAGTCTAGCATGTTTACTGATGCTTGTAATCCATGTTGTAACATGTAATTGGCCATGTCAATGGTATTTTGAAATCAATGTGAATGTGTGGATTACCTCGGAAAATTTCTTATCGTCCTGAAAATGCTTATATGTATGTTGTCTGTGTTCACGAATGGATTATATATGGATCTCGCATATGTACGCATAACCTGGGTATGAGAAATGTTCTAGTACCTAACTTATTCAAGAACTTTTTTTTTTTTTCAGGAAATGCCTCCGCGACCGGAAGGTTGATTTATCTGCCTCCCTCATGGTGGCCTAGTCGATAGAGACCCAATCCCTGACGAACAACAAGGCCCCCAAGGGGCGAGCGGTTCCCAAAACAAGGCGGCCTCAAATGCTCCGCCACCGCAAGTCGCGACACCCGTACTCCCTCCGCCTCTGGCCATGGAGCAGATGGGCAAGATGTTGCGCCTTATGCAACAATAACAACAAACGATGACCGCTAATATGCAACACCAATAACACATGATGACCACTATGATGGGGGCCTTGGCCCAAAAATTGGGCATACCGCAAACCGGAACCACCCGCCATAGCCACGCCCGCGACCAACACAAATAACCTATATGAGCAGTTTGAGAGGCACAGGCCGCCTACTTTTGCTGGCACTCACCGCCCAGAGGAAGCGGAGTATTGGCTTAACCGGGTCATTAAGCTGCTTCGGCCCCTCCACTGTTCGAGGCAGAGAATGTTGAACTCACTTCCTACCTCTTTGAGAAAGAGGCGGACTTGTGGTGGGAGAGCGTCCTTCGGTCCATTCCTGAGAACCACATATGGACGTGGGAGGAATTCGAGTCCCGCTTCAATGAGAAGTACATCCCCCAATCGTATCAGCATGAGAGGGAGAATGAATTTCTTCGCCTCCAACAGGGGGGATGAGCGTGGCGCAATATGAGAACCACTTTACGGAACTCTCACGCTACGCTTCTGAAATGATCATGAGACGGTTCACGACGGGGCTGAGGAGCGACATCCGCTCCAAATTGTGTTGCATGAACCTCATGACCTATGCCGAGCTCATGGAGATGTTTATACAGGTAGAGCAGGATGAGGAGCTAGTCGCCCGGACCCGCACACAGTTGGGCCCTCGAAGTAGGATGGAGGGACCGTCCTCTTCATTTGCGGGAAAGAGACCGCGCCCGAACTCTCCGCCTTGACTAGCTGTCGCACCGGCCCCTTCCGCTACTGTAAGAGGGCGGGTCATTCCGAGCCATACTATTTCATAAGGATGAGGGACCTCGGCTTCACGCCACCTCAATGCAACAATAGGCCTTTACAACAGGCTTTGCAGATTCCGCCCCTACGAATGATGGGGCCTAGCCAACAGTTTCGTCGTCCTCCAGCACCTCAAGCGAGGCCTCCACAACGGCCCATGCAGCTGCCAAACCTTCCTCAGCAGGCAGGAGTTCACGCCTTAACGACAGAGGGCCAAGATGCAGTCCTCCCCACTCCTACGGCCTTTGAGGTGACGGCCCACATTCAATGTATCCCATATTTCTCTTGGTGGACACTGGATCTACTACTTCTCTCATATTGCATGCAGCCGTCAAGCGTCTAGGGCTACACTCTACTCCCTCCGTTGGAGTGAATATCATTGCCGCCGCCGGTACTTTCTCAGAAGCAACCAAGATACGTCGTGATTGCCCCATTGATTTGGGATGCAAGGTGACGCTTGTGGATTTGATAGTCACCAAGCTTTTCCGTTATGACGTCATCCTAGGTATGGACTGATTGACTATGATGAAGGCGGAGATCGACTGTGATACTCTGACAGTGGAAATACACGAAGTTGACCGCACTTCCCTCACATTCCCAGTCCAGGTTAGCCACGATCGTAGGGTTTTGTGTTATACTTCATTAGAGAAGAGTTATGATGAACCTTCGCTCGCATGCACTCCCGTGGACAAAGACTTCGTCGACGTGTTCAAAGCCATACCGGGACTTCCTCCTCGACATGAGATAGACTTCACAATCGATCTGACTCCGGGTGCCAAGCTCATCTCCTTGCCAACTTATCACATGCCCCCATGTGAGATGGAGGAGCTTAGGACTCAGATAGATGATCTGTTAAAGTTGGGCTTCATCCGGCCTAGCGTCTCGCCGTGGGGAGCGCCAGTCCTATTTGTGAAGAAGAAGAACGGCTCGTTACGATTGTGTGTAGATTACAGGAGGTTGAACCAAGTGACGGTTTGGAACAAGTACCTATTGCCCAGAATTGATGACTTGTTTGACCAGCTAAGGGGTGCTCAATACTTCTAAAAAATCAATCTACAATCAGGGTACCATCAGCTACGAGTCAGGGATGAGGTTATATAGAAAACGGCTTTCAGGACCTGTTTTGGTCATTATGAGTTCCTCGTTATGTCGTTCGGGCTCACCAATGCTCCAGCGGTATTCATGGACCTCATGAACAGAGTCTTTAGGCCGTTCTTATATCGATTTGTTATCGTATTCATCGACGACGTCTTGATATATTCAAAGAGTCGTGAGGAGCATGAAGAGCATCTAAAGGCAGTCCTTGAGACCCTCAAGAAGAACCAATTTTAAGTAAAGTACGAAAAATATGACTTCTGGAAGGAAGAGGTCAAATTTCTAGGACATGTAGTGTCCAAGGAGGGCATATCTGTGGATCTCGCCAAGGTGGCGGTTGTGCAAGATTTAAAACAACCAAAGTCGGTTACAAAAGTGAGAAGTTTTTTGGGTCTCGTCGGTTATTATAGAAGGTTCATTAGAGACTTTTGAAAAATAGCTCGGCCACTATCCCAGCTGACACGGAAGGACCTCAAATTTGCCTGGGATATGAAGGCGGAAGCGGCCTTCCAGGAGTTGAAAGATAAATTGACCTCGACACTTGTGCTTGTACTACCTGAGTAGGGGATCAAGTACACCGTCTATACTGACGCTTCTCGTGTGGGCTCGGGGTGTGTGCTTATGCAAAAGGACAGAGCAATTGCTTATGCGTCTTGGCAGTTGAGGAAGCATGAGGATAATTATCCTACACACGACCTCGAGCTTGCGGCGGTGGTATTCGCATTAAAGATATGGAGACACTATCTCTATGGTAAGGAGTTTGAGCTCTTTTCTGATCATAAGAGCCTCAAATATATTTTCACTCAAAGGGACCTGAACATGAGGTAGCGTCGCTGGATGGAGATGTTGAAGGATTTCAAGTTCGATGTCTCATACCACCCTGGCAAGGCCAATCTGGTGGTGGACGCCTTGAGTCGCAAAAAGACAATCGAATTTACGGCCCTGCTAATGGTGAGAGAGTGAGACATGGTGAAATTTGTACGGGACTTCGACATGAAGCTGGCCGTGGAGGATCCGTACGAGGTCGTAGCCCACATTCAAGCCCAGCCAATAATTAACAGCAAAATCATTGAAGCCCAGGAGGGTGATGAGTTATTAAAGAAGATGAGAGAAAGAGTAAAGAATGATGAGAAGTCCGATTGGAGAGTTGGAAAAGATGGGGGATTGCGGTACCAAGACCGCCTTTGTGTTCCAAATCTTCAAGAACTACGAGAGGAAGTCTTAAATGCTGCTCACAACTCCAAGTTGGCGATGCACTCTGGTAGTACGAAGATATATCGGGATTTGAAGCGAAACTATTGGTGGAACAACATGAAGAAGGAAATAACGGAATATGTGTCCCGATGCCTCACTTGTCAACAAGTCAAGGCCGAACACCGCCGGCCACAAGGCCTTTTGCAACCCATTCCCATAACGGAATGGAAATGAGACTTCATATTAATGGATTTTATTTTCGGGTTGCCCAAGACTAGGAAGGGGCATGACTCGATATGGGTGATTGTAGACAGGCTAACCAAATCAGCCAATTTCCTGTCAATCAAGACTTTTAGCTCCGCCGATGATTTAGCTAAGCTGTATATCAAGGAAATAGTGCGGCTCCATGACGTCCCTTTAGAAATTGTGTCGGACTGGGATACTCGATTCACGTTGATCTTTTGGACCCGCATTCAAGAAGCTATGGGAGTCAAGTTGAAGTTTAGCACCGCCTTCCACCCTCAGACACATGGGCAAATTGAGCGGGTGAACCAGATTTTGCAAGACATGTTGCGGGCTTGTGTTCTGGACTTTCAAGAGGGTTGGGACGATTGTCTCCCATATGCCAAGTTCGCCTACAACAATAGCTTCCAGGTTAGCATCGGTATAGTGCCTTACGAGGCTCTGTATGGGCGCCCATGCCAAGCCCCGCATTGTTGGGAGGAAATTGGTGAGAAGAGTTTGTTAGGCCCAGATTTGGTGCGGATTACGACCGAGAAGATTGGAATTATCCGGCACCACCTTTTGACGGCTCAAAGCAGGCAGAAAAGCTATGCCGACACAAGGCGAAGGGACTTGGAGTTTGAAGCATGGGACCATGTATTTCTCAAAATCTCCCCAATGAAGGGCGTTTTGCACTTCGGCAAGAAGGGAAAGCTCATGCCCCAATTATCGGGCCTTTCTAGATTTTGGACCGGGTTGGCGCGGTTGCCAATCGCTTGGCCCTACCTACGCCTCTCGCCGGAGTGCATAACGTCTTCCATATATCCATGTTGAAGAAGTACGTTCCCGATCCTTCACACATCATCAAGTGGGAGCATGTGGAGCTCAAGGAAGATGCCACATACATTCTCCGACCCACTCGAGTATTGGATAGGAATGAGCAGGTCCTACGCAACAAGGTCATCCCATTGGTCAAGGTTCTATGGACCCATCACGATGAAGAAGAGACCACTTGGGAGACAAGCGGAAGTCTGCAAGCATTACTTAAGCCTGCTTCAACAATACGAATAGGTACAAATTTCGAGGACGAAATTTATTTATAAGGGGGGTAGATTATAACATCCCGTCCAACCAGCACAGTGTCCTGGGGCGTCCATATAGGATTTGCAGCATGATCGTTCGTTCACAGTACTCGTGGTGGGGTACCACAAGTTAATTAACTTAGATTTAGCCCATTAGCATAGACCAGTCTGGTCATGATCGGACCAAGTGCGGCCCGCCAAGCCAGAGGGCCTGTTTACACTTTACAACAGCCCGTGTGGGCCACCCAACGACCAGGGGGGGTCAGAAAAATCTAAAAGTTTAGGAAATCATAGATCTCACTGGGCTTGTGGTCCATCGCGGACTGCAGACCTAGTAGACACCCAGAATTAGGATCTGTTACTTGCCAAATGCATCCCACCAATGCTAGATTGAAATCTGGCACTTGCAAATAAAGCTAATATACCAGGCGTTCCAGCCATCGGATTTTTTCCAAATTTACGGTGACAGTTTAATGTATTTTTCTACACCTGTCCACCAAATCTGGGATCCGATCGTGGAACGGTAACCGTTGATCGCAAATCAGACCCGTACGATCAAACCCCATATCCGATCGCTCCCAAATTTTGCATGGCCCTTCATCGGGCCATGGGTCACTTATCCTGTAAGTTTCATAGCCAGAGGGCCACCAGAACCTCTCCAATCATTGGAATGGGCCCCATAGGGCCACTTAAAGATCATAATCGTATGCTCAGACCCCATGTCCGTTCATCCGTTTGTTCCCAGATTTTATATGGCCCCTCATCTGGCCATAAGGCACCTACACACCAAGTTTGGTGGTCAGAGGGGTGTTAGGACCACCCCAACACCAATAGAGAGTCCCATAAGACTATTTTGGGAAGATGTTGAAGCTTGGGGCCAAAAGACCCAAGTCTAGGAAATAAACCCTAGCTCTCTCATATCTCCCTCATTTCCTACCACCACCAAAGAGAGAAAAGGGGAGAGCAAGAGAGAAAGGAGAGAAGATAGAGAGAGTGAAGTAAGAGCTAGGGTGGACCCTAAACAAGGTAGGGCCTTAGAGGATCAACCCTTTCGACTCCCTACCTCTCCTTAAAGGAGAAACTCTCCACCACTACCACAACAATTGTCCGTTAGTTGTTTAGGTAAGATCTTTCACCTCTTCTTCTTGAAATTCAAGTATTAGGAAGGGTTTGACTTGGATCTCTAACATGCAAGTGCTTGCTCTAGGGATTCCGGTTGTTCGACCCCAAAAATCATCATTTCTAGGTCGTCTTGCAAGCCTCCAACGATCCGAAGGTGCGGACTATTGTTCTTAGGTGACCTAGCACCAATTATAGTACGAGCTTAATGTTTTGGATCGCTTAGGTGTTATATTTGAAATTCTAGAGAAACCCTAAGAATTTATATGTTTGTTGGATTGATATGGATGTGCATGCTTAGCTCTCTCATTATGTGTTCTTGCCTCTCACATGATTGTGTGTATGGATGATCACATGCTCATGCTTGTTGGTTTTTTCATATGTTGTGCTTCATAATATGTATGATTCATTACCCTTGTGCATATGATTTCTTGAGATGGAGGAAGTGCTTAACTTCCTCACCAACCCACACCACACACACATCTTGTTCATGATATTATTAGCTTTACATGTTAGTAGAAGTTTAAAATTTTATATTGAGGAGCATGAGAATATGATGTTGATTATGTTAGATGATGCATTAATAGTTGGCATATTATGGATTCCCTTTACCCTCTTGGGTTGGTCAGGAACATGATAAGAGACGGTAGTCCCATCGGTAGGACTACGCTATGGCTAGATCCGCGGATTGGGCGGGAGTGTATAAGTGGCTGTAGTTCGACTACATGGGTCCATTGTGCCCGAAGTCACTTGTCTCACGCTCGCCTCACTCGTGCGGTCTAGCCTACTGTCTGACCAACCTTGTTGTTAACCATGTTTGCTCACTTATGTATGAAACCTGAAGCACCTTACAAGCATTGTAGCCCATTGATAACTAGATTGCAACTAGTCCACAGTCTCGTGAGCCGGGCATGATGGAATGAGATACTGTGTCCGAGCTGTCGGCCTATGCTGGGGTATCGCGCCTCTCCGTAGTGACCGTGAGCGATCCCTTTCTCTTGGCACTCCTCATGTGCTTGAAGTCGGGGATGAGGAACCCGACGGGATCACGGACCGTGGGGTCTCGGCCTCACGCGTTGATGGGGCCTTGGCCTCGCAACCAGCTTAGGGCATTGATATGTGGGGTGCATCAGATTCTCCAACCTGCTGGATGAATGAACTTAACTAATAACTCGGCTAACACGATCGCATTACATCGCATTAGTTAGGGTGGCGACTCGGCAGTCGTGGTCACTCTGAAGGAGTGTTGCCATATGCGATCATTAGATGGAGTCGCTCGAGGAAGCGTTGTGGCAAGGGCATGCATCATATCATCGCATTGCATGCGCATTTAATAAAAGTTGTAGGTGTTGATGATTGACTGCTTTTCATTAAATTTATATTGCAATTGGTGCCTGTTATAACTTAAGACTAATAGTGCACACTGAGTTGATCACTCACTCCCACTCTGGGACGGTATTTTAAAACACCAACCAGACTCTCTCATAGATGCAGGGGAGGCGGAGCAGGTGGAGCATGACGATGCTACTCTCGACGAGGAGGAGGAGTTGTCATATTTTCAGTTGATGGATGGTTTTCCGCCAGCTGGAGAGGCGAGATCGGATCGCTGAGCTGTGGGCTCTGTCATATTCTTTTTGGACTCACTATTCTTTTGGAATTTTGTTGGGTGATGCCATGTGCGACCCGTTTATTCTTTTGGACATGTGTGTATATAATATATATATATATATATATATATATATATATATTATATATATATGTATTCGCTTTTGGTCTCTTCATTTCAGTAGACCTGTGTGATTGTGCTTCATGTTCCAGGATTTTTCAGACTGCGCATTGATTGGATTAATCACATAATTAACGAAAGCCGGTCATAAGTGACCCCGGGAACTCGGGAGTTGAGTATATACACGACCCCCGATTTCCAGGGCGTTACAATTGTAGGTAAAATGAAGTTTTCCATGTAAAAAAAATTTTAAAAAAATAAAAAATAATTTTTTTTTTCATAAATTGACACATACTACAGTTACGGCTATGATTATAATCCGTAGCTATAGGGGTCGTCAGATGGGCGTGGCCTCGCCAAATCAGCGCGCCCCCACCGGATAGGTCAGCGAGTGGCGCGAGCACCCTAGTTCGGTGCGCCCACCCCGAATAGGCTCCTTTGGCTATGAATTTTAGTAGGTATGGCTACGGTTATAATCCGTAGCCAAATCTCTGTATCCAATAAAATAAAAATCATTTTTTTTTTAATAAAAAAAAAACGTCAGATCTTTGTTATTTTTTGGGTCCCATCATAAGGTCTATGTTATATCCAAACCGTACCCTTTTAGTGTTGAATGAACGTTGACTATAAAAAACATTTTGTAGGCTATAAAAGTTTTTGATCAAGCTGATATTTATTGCTTCCCTTCATTTGGGTCCTTATGACCTAATCAATAGATTATATGTCAAATAAACGGTACAGTGGGCCTTAGGGGGATTATAATGGTGGATATCCAATCATTATTGTTTTCCTGTGGTGTGGTCCACTTGAGATTTATATCCCCGTCATTTTTTTATAAAGCCCTAAAATGATCTATAAAATGGATGAACGGAATAGATGAAACACATACATCATGGTGGGGTCCACAGAGCACCGGCCATCAGCCACGGGGTGGTGTCAGGGGGAGTATCCAATCCTTCTACTGGTACCCTATTCGCACACCACACATACCTACAGTAGCTATATAACTAGTGTGTGGTACACCAGCTAAGTATTGAGTAAACTCTGTGGGGGCCACCGTGATACTGCATGTGGTTCATCCGCTCCGGATCGGGTCGAAGCGGATCCAATCGGATCGGGTAGGTATGGATCCGAACTCGACCTGAAACAATTTCGGATCTAGACTACCCTACCCGATCCGCACCGATCTACGCCGTCGGATTGGATCTGAACAGGTCAGATCTGGTCGGATCGGGTTAGGATTGCCCAGCTCTAGCTATCAAGCTTCGGGTTTGATGAAGCGCAACTCTTTTACCGCCAAAAGCAAGCGCGCGCATACGCGCCAAATAACGTGTGTGTGAGTGATCCGCGACGTTCTTAGGGGAACAGATTGGCTACTCCCCCTGCCACTAGCCAATGGCTCGTGGTCGGTGCTATGTGGGCCTCACCATGATGTATGTGTTCCATCCATGCTGTCAATCTATTTTTTTAGATCATTTTATGGTATGGGACAAAAAATTAGGTATATCACAATCTCAAGTGTACCACGTCACAGGAAACAGTGTGGAATGAGCGTGGACCATTAAAAACCTTTTGGGGGCCTTAAAAGTTTTGGATCAAGCTGATTTTGTTTTTCCTTTCATCTGGGCCTGTATGACCTAATAAACAGATTGGATGTCAAATAAACAGTACAGTAGGCCTTTGGAGGATTTTAATGGTGGATATCCAATCATTATTGTTTTCCTATGGTGTGGTCCACCCGAGATTTATATCCCTCTAATTTTTGGGATAAGGCACTAAAATGATCTGTAAAAATTGATGAACGGAATAGATGAAACACATACATCACGGAAGGGCCCACAGAGCACCGACCACCAGCCACCAGGCTAGTGGCAGGGGGAGTAGCCCACAGAAACTGTTTGCATTTTTCATGGCCCGCCAAAGTTTTGGATCAAAGTAAAATTTCATACCAGGGGTTTCATAAGGTTCTGCTTCATGTGGACCGTTCAGATTTTCGAGACTCATCAGATAGGATGAGTTCTTAAAAAGTTGGTATGTAGTACGTATGGACTGGTTCGCAGGTGAGCGTTTCCGTGTGTGTATATATACATACACGGGTAATGTGCAATCGATGGTGACCCTCCTATCCAACGGTCTACAATGATCACAAGTGGGCATACCAGGGTCCAAGGAGGAATTTACTTACAAAAACAAGATTTCGTTGTGGGTCATTGCCACTAAACTTTTAAATCAGTACACATGATGCTTGGCTGAAAAAAAAAACTTTTTATTGGACCAACATCTTCAAACGTGTGATTCACTTTTGGGTGATCTTGACCATTCATCTGATGGGTCCCCTTATAGATGGGCCATGCCACAAAAATATTCTTCATCAATGATCAATAAATCCCCAACCCATTGAGAAGATTTTCAAGTCATGACCTTTTTCTAACTCCATACCCATGTGGACAACCTATACACAATGTTTTAAGACTCGATGACTCGGACCGGCTCGTCCAGCCCTAAGTCGACTTGGGCTGATTCACTGTCGTGCCAGTCCTAAGTTGACTCGGGCTGATTCACTGTCGCGCCTTGAAAATTGGCACCTGAGTATAGAGACTCCGAGCCTAAGTTTCCAGAATAAGGACATGCATTTTTGTTAAGTTCACAGTCAGAAATTTGGGATTGGAGTCTTTGTACTCGGGTGTTGATTTTCAGTGCATGCCATTCACCTTATATTTTCAATTCTAGCTTGCTTTACTCAACCGTATCGAACTGGATCAAATCCAAGTCGACTCGGACGAGTCATTAATCCATGCCTAGACCACAGAAAATGAGGCCCACCTCTACTGTGGCTGGTGAAACTAGAACCACTGTATTAATCATCATACATGTATGTTTTTCTCATAAAAATCAAACTTCCAATTTCAAGTTCCAATCATCCCAACAACTCAACAGAAACAAGCGAAAAGCCCCGAGAGGGGACTTGGAACTGTCGATTTGTCGACAATATTCAATCTGAATCAACAATGCTCAATCCGAATAGTTCAAATAAGGTAACTCGAAGCGACAATCGAATAAAAGAATAAGATTTCTCGTGCTACGTCGTTAAGATCACGCACGATCGATTTCCAGCCATTCATCAATTTGTTCTGGTTTTGTGGACGTTCGATTTGAAGCATTTCCTCAAGAGGGGCATATGATCGACTCTATGAGATCATGAAGTGGCGCAAGCTCCCCTTTCTCGATCAAACGGAATTCCTGCATCAATAAATTCATTCCACAACAATCACAGATTTGTCACCAAAGCAACAAGTTGTGCGCCGTTCATTCGGAATGTGGGCCCCAGTGGGTTTCAAGAATGATTCATGAACATGGGCCCCACCTAGTTTTGACAATGACATGCATGAATGATAAAAACTGTTAAAGTTGCGTCAACAAGAATATATGATTACAAAATTGTTCATAAATGAAGTTAAGCTGTCCAAATTGAAGCCAGTTTTAGATGGGAGATGACCAAAAAATTACACTGATTTGAAGTCCTCACTCTGACTTATCAGTGGACATCTGATGGATGGTCAGAATGGAAGACAGTTAATAGACTGACTCTGACAAAGATGGTCCGTTAATCAGAGGTTAGGATCGGCCAACTGATCTGATTTAATTATGGTCATGGCCCATTTCAGTTCTTGGATTTCATTGAAGGACAGTCTGTCTTTGGAGCAATTCTAAGGCTACTCCTAACAGTAGGATTTCAAATCCTACTCCCCATTTGTTTGCAAATGGTCCAAACTGTTCGCCAGGAGGGCCCCACCATACACTTGCTTAAGTCCTGAAAATCAATCTAGTCCTGTCATTATGCTGTCCACACACGACAGCGTGTATGTCGGACGTGGACTACCAGTCCCTTTAACCAGCCCATCCTCATTCCACAACACAAATGGCGGGGCCTACCTAATGAACAACCTATATTTATGATTTTAAGACTCATTGATTCAGACCAACTCATTAGGTACTGAATCGAGTCACAACTCGGTCGAGTCGGGCTCTATTCAATTATAACTCTTGGCACCGAACCGAACTCGACTGATTCTGAGTCGACTGGGACGAGCCATCAATCCATGTTTCTTAGCTCTTACATATAACATTATAAAACTTAAAAGGGATGTATAAAACTCACCCATGTGAATAGAATGAAGTGCTTGAAACAGGTATTGAGGTGAGCTTCTTCCTTGAGATTGACTATCTTCTGAAAATGAGAGTGATAGATGTGTGCGTAGACCCGAAACAATCGCTTGAATATCGTTTTCACAACGTCTCGGAAATTGGGAGGAAATGGCGCCCCTGCAGTAGACATCGAACATGTTAAAAAACTGAAATCCTTCTTCGCGGGATAGAAACGTTGCAGCTTAAATAGCAGTAGTTTGTATACCAAGCTTTTGAGGGAAGATCAACTCGTCGTCGAGAAGAGATTCGATCCAGTCCATCAAATACTCCACATATTTTGGTGCAGACACTTCTATGGGCTTCTTTATTTGTACCCCATCAGCCCATCTGTACTCATACCTGTGGAGTTTCATCTTGCATTAGAGCACTTCAATTGGATTGAAGATCAAGACAATGCACTTCACACATGTGTGCATGCACACACATGCACACATGCATGGAAAATGGTACTACGAGGTCAACCTCATGGGAGCTTCCCATGAGGTTGAGCTCTGTGGGCCCCACCTTGGTGTGTGATGGACATCCATGTCGAGCGTTTGGTGGGTCCCTTCTAGCTTATGGGATGTCCCAAAAATCATACGTATCCAGAACTCAAAGTGGGTCGGTCCACTTAAGTCATTAATTGGCCTGATTTTTAGGCCTGTGGGCCATTATAGAATGGTGCATCTGACTGATGGGGTGGATGTCTGAATATATCATGGTGGGGCCTATGGAAGTTGACCTCATAGCACCTTCTCTAAAAGGTAGGTACTATGAGGTCAACCTCATGGGAACTTCCCATGAGGTTGAGCTTTGTGGGCCCTACCTTGATGTGTGATGGACATTCATGCTATGCATTTGGTCGGTCCCACCTAGTGGTTTTAGATGTTTTAGGTACACATTCACATGGTTTCAGATGGTATGGCCCACTTGAGTTCAATGGGTGTGTGTGAAGTGATTGTTTGAGCCATCCAAACACCCCCAAAGGAAATGAGAAAAGTGTAATCTGGCACCATTTTAATTCATAATCACAAGCCAACTCCATGCATTTCAAGTTGGAATTGAAATGATAGTATCTTCAATCATCTATCTCTATCAAATTGAGTTTTATGCAATTCAATTCAATTGAACATCCAAACTTGGCTTTGATGAAGAACACGATCTCACTTCAAATGATAAATAAATAAATAAACAAAACCCAAATTTGATTTTATATAATTGCAATCCAAAAGAGAACCTAGGCCAGTGGCTTATTGAAAGTTACTTTGATCCCGCAGTCATTGTCGGGCAGTTGATCGGCGTGCAGAATTCCGTGAGAGTTCCATACAGAAGATTCACTTGATTGAAGAAATCTACAGCTGAAAATCGAAAACAAATAAACCCCCATTAAACACAAAAACACAATTTCATAGAAACACCAAAATATCAAATTAGCGTATAAGCATCAATCTCGTCGAAAGTCGATAACACTAGGCAACTAACAGTAACCAAGGAACCAAAACATGGTCCCATATTGAAAACACGTCTTGCTCGAACTCTGTCCAAATCGTTCCGACTCCCTTCCGTAACATGCATGATTGATTGCATTTGATGCTGCACAACTCGTTTCATTCTCCACCAAGTCGAGTTGACTTGGTATCAAACGTTTTCAAAAATTATTTTTTAAACTATACATTACAACCTTGTAACTTGGACATTGACACACTGCTACAACATTGAACATGAAAAGTCAAAGTCGACCGATCTGTGATGAGTGATGCGAGGACATACAGTGAGGTTGGGAATTGCTAATTGGTCGGATGTTCCATGAACAGAGTTTAAAAAGCTTGTGATTATATCGTTTTCCCCCCATTTTCAATAGATTGCCATACAATCTTCATACATGATTTTTATAGTCATGCTACTAATGATTTTCTCAACCGATCGGGAGAAAGTGGTCTTAAAATCTCGGTATTTGCCTCTCAACAGGCTAGTGATAAGTGGAAATCAGTTACGGAAGAAAGAAGAGGCCTATTGGCCATCTCACATGTGTGCTACCACACCCATGTTGTGCCGTAATGGTTGTTATGTGACGTTAACGGTGAAAACCGTTACCATGTTATGAGGTTGTAATGGCCATTACGGAAAAAATGACCCATAACACGCCTATATTGTCTATTACGAGGCTGATACAGGTTTTCTTCGAAAAAAAAAAAAAAAAACCATAGTGGCCATTATAGGCTTATGGCCTATATCATAACAGTAACGATGGTGGCTGTTAAGACCACCGTTACCCGTGTTATGAGGTTGTAATGGCCATTATGGAAAAAAATGACCCGTAATGGGCCTATACTGTCTATTACGAGTCCGATACAAGTTTTTTTTTTTTTTTTTTTTTTCAAAAAATAGAAAAGGCCATAATGGCCATTATAGGCTCATGGCCTATATTGTAACAATAACGGCAATAGCTATTACAACCACTGTTACCATTACGGAATACATTGATCACACCAGGCAATAGCATATGCAAGGTAATGAGTTGAAGAGTCATACTATTGACGGCCAACCACTCGTTCGGGTCTTCTCCGGGAGGTAACCGCACTGCTTCCCTCAAGTTTCCACTACCCAAGGTGGCAATGATGTGCCTTTGAAGCTGTACACCCTGCATATGTTCATAGAAAAACATGAATGTTGTCTTACTCATGTTGGGGAAGCTTTTGTACATTGGTAAAATAGTGAAGGTCAATTACACAATAAGCACATGTGATCCTCGATCAGATATCGCGCTCGTCGTTTGTACAAGTGGGCCCATGAATTGATGATGCATATTTCTATCTTATGGGTCCCACCATAGATAGACAAGGCCTCGTGATCTCCAATAATGGGAAGATTTTAGCCATCCATTCTTTGGCCCTTTTATGTTGAATAGACAACTTTTGTAACCATCTATGTGTGGGCCACCAACCAAAGGTTTGGTAGTGTTCCATGATTGAAACACGGACCGACCCATGCGTCCTTTTCTACCGACAAAGTAGACATAAGAAAAAGGCAGGAAATCTTTCAAAGAAGAAGAAAAAAGGCCTGACCTTACTTCCCGATGGAGTGTTCTTTTTGGGGCGGAAAGTCCTTTGGTTCCTATTCAAATGTGGAAGCTTGTGAGATAATGCTCTATAACAAAAATAAGCAGAGAGAAATCGAAATCCTCGCATTGAAAACAAGGCAAGAAAAAAGAAAGAAAGAAAAAAAAAAAAAAAAAAACATGCATTCAATACAATATCATTCCTTTGTGATTGGGAGTATGCAACAAGCTCATTGATTTTTAGGCCACGTAGCAAACACTACAAAAATGTCATGAATTGTAATTGTAGAACAATATGCTTGTTACTATATATATAGATAGATGGATGGATAGATAGAGAGAGAGAGGTGAGGTTGGACTTCCTCCCTTCTCTATTTATATTACTAGTGTTGAAAAGACGTAAATACCGTTAGTGACAAAAGCAAAAATTTCACTCATATCCCAAACAGGAATTCTAATCAAACACAATGATAAATCAAATCTAAAATCCTAATCTGACTTTAATAAAGAGATAAAAGAATATCTAGGCCCATACCCACCATCCATCCAGGTGGGCCACATAATTGCACGAACCACATACACACATCCTTAGATGGGTCGGTTGTACAACGCATATTCCGTATATTAACACTAATAATGGCACAAGCTTAATAAGACAGATATTTTATAACGGTGGTAATTGGTTTGCATTGGCCCTAGCGTTGGCTCCGTAGGGAAAAAGCTTACAGGATGAAAGGTTTGAGATAGTTCAATCTAAGAATTTTATTTATATTGTCTCCCAATTACAACAAATCTCATCCTATAAATGATTTGGATCATTAAAATATAGCCCTTGATCTAGTTGCTAAACTAGATGAAGCAAATCGTCACAAACATCTTTAACCCACCCAATTTTATTTTTTATTTTAATAACCGGCCCACTTGATGATTGGACTGGGCCATTAATCATTGGCCCGGGCCTAGCCAGAACACCTGGCCTCGATTTCAAGATCGGCCTGCCCTGGCCCCGCCCGGATTTTGGGCCCAGGCCGCATGGCCCATTCATGCAGCTTATATTGCAGCAAGAAACAATATAAAACAGCCCGGAAGCCACCAAATTCAAGTGGTGGGGCCCACGGATTATGCCTATGGAATCTACCCTAATGATTGGACGGTGGGGCCCACAATTGCCCAGTACCGTATGCCTACGTACTCATTCCTGCACTGCATATTATAGAGTTACCAATGTTACAGGTGACTCTGGTTTGGCAATCCAAACCGTTGGTTTGATGTGTCCTCTCCTCCAGTGGCTGGGAAATGGCTCAAAATCTCCCAGATTGGAGGATGGCAACTTCTAATATCTGGACTGTTTCATGCTGACCGTTGATCCTGTATTATCGACATGGCCATCAATCGATTGGCTGTTGAACAAACAGTTAAGATCTTCTACTCTCCAACATTTTCAGGGTATCCCCTATTCGTAGTGGGGTCCATCAAATCAACGGTTTCAGTCACCCAACCCTATAATTCTAATCCAGTAGTATGCTGATTTCCATAACACAACTACCTAAAAAGCTTCAGCAAGTGGAAGCATCCCATACAGCAGGGCCTCGACTTTTAGCGATCCAGGCCGTTCATCGCACAGGCCCAACCTTGGGTGACCCATAACTCAAAAAAGCACCAGCATCAACGGTCCAAACCATCCGATCGTTGGCCTCAAATCAACGATTAAGGCGAGACACATCCACGGTGGGTCCCATCGGATCAACGATCGGGATCGCTGAAAGGTAGCCCCCTGGGTACAGAAAGGAGGCCAGCCCTTCATACCCAACACTGTGGGGCCCACTGTGATGTATGTGTTTAATCCATTCCATCCATCCCTTTTTCCAGCTCATTTTAGGGCATGGGCCAAAACATGAGGCAGATCCGAGGCTCAAGTGGACCACAATGGAGATAATGACGTCCACCGTTGAAACCTTCCTAGGGCCCACCATGATCTTTATTTTCCATCCAACCTGTTCACAAGGTCAAGCAGAACTGGACGATGGGAAAAAACAAGTATGAGCTTGATCCAAAACTTCAGTGGCCACCATAAACATTTCAACGGTAGGTGTTCAATCCCCACTTTTTCCTATGGTGTGGCCCACTTGAGCTTTGTATCTTCCTAGGTTTTGAGCTCATGGACTAAAATGAGCTGGCAAAACGGATGGATGGCGTGGATAAAACACATACATCACAGTGGGCCCCACAGAGATATCCCTGGTACCGGCAATCCTCATTCTCTGTAGCCAGTAGGACCGGGCCCTACATGCAAACAATCCAGACTGTTAGGTGGCCCACCTTAGTTTGACAGCTGTGAGAGTTACTTACACTCTGGCTGCGTATGAAGCTTGATACGCAGGCAGTTAGAGATGGTACACGTGGCATATATTAACTCAAATCCAACCGTCTAAATTGTTGAATCCAATGTCCCTAAGTTACGATCCAAAAATCAGATGGGTTAAAACATCCTAACTTCTGATTCGTCACACTTGTTTGCTGAAATAAGTCCATTTGTTATTTTTCATTGTCAACCGTCCAATAAATATCCATCAATCCATTAATCAGAAAATCAAATAAGCGTAATTTTTCGTTAGTGAAACATCAAAACTACCACACATAACTTGAGCCGTTTAGTTTTAGTATATTCATGCCACGTAAGTAGATTCTAAGTAAGTTTTAAGCGCCTGTGTATCATCATCGCACTCCGCCAGAGTAGGCCTCTACAGGTCCAGATCATTAAAACCCAACATCTAAAAATGGAAAAAAATTACTTTCTCTATGAAATCCTTTACCAAATTTAGAAAAATAAAAAATTACAAAAAATGAAAGAAATTTCAAAAGAAAGAGAAAATAAAGGATGCGTTTGGTTGCACCAAATTTCACGATATTTCATGATTAACCAGTTCGTTTTTCATGATATTTTATGAAATTTGGTGCAACCAAACACACCCAAAATTAAAATGGAAAAAACAAAACTGTTTTTAATGGAAATTTTCAGAGAGAGAGAGAGAGAGAGAGAGAGAGAGAGAGAGAACCTGTTTCCGAGGCCGAAGAGGCTCATGGTTTATCGATTTTGGAGTTTTCTTCTTTGATTTTCTTTGTATGTTGGGTTTTTCTCGAGCATTTGAGAATTGGGGTTGTTTTGTATTTATGTGTATATATATAAGAAAGAGAGAGAAAGATAGAGAAAGGGTTTGGAGAGGGAAAGACGAAAGACAGTCTGGCGTTAGGAGAGAACACCCGCCTGGTTTGCGAATGCCAGGCGGGCTATCTTTGAAAACTGGACTTTATTATGATACACTGCTGGTGTATTAAAATAAAAAAACTCGCACTAAAATAAATCACAATTAAAATATTTTAAATACAATCTAAACCGTTAAATACGTTTTAAAATGACCATATACTCAAAATTTTGTAAATTTATTTTTAAATATAATATATCGAGATTTTTATTTTTGACCGTTTATCATCTACCCTTTGGTGATACTTTCAGCATGTTTTATCTAGTGAAATTTCTTTTTGGTCACATATTACCATGCCAAGTACCATTTTGGTTTATTTTGATAGAAATGGTGCCACGTGTACGATAGACGTTTGCAATTGTATAGATCATTACACTCTGTCAGGGTACCAGATTTTTTTTTTCTCTTTCAAAATGGGCATGCGTTCAAACACCTGGCAATTACCGTACGGCCGAGATGTGGGGTCCATTGTGATGTTTGAGATAAATCCAAACCGTCAATGAGATGCATATCAAAATTTTAATCGTAGATGGAAAAACTAATCTTGATATGACATGTAGACGGACCACATCGGATGGAACGATTGGGACATTCGGAGGGTAGTCCCACCTTGGAAACTTCCGGATGTAATGTCGGATTCATAATGTTCTGTCTATGTCATTTAACCCATTCATCACGTGATAACAACAGGGATGAAGGCATGCGAATAAATCAAGCCGTTCATAAATTTATACGGCCCACAACAAGAGAATATATATCTAGATTTTAGGTGTGATTGACATGCTCTATGTTCCGCGCCGCACCTGAGAATTTGATGATGGTATTTCTTAGGATGGATGGTGATAATAAGGAGTATTACAAGATCGACGGTTCAGATTCCTCGTAAAAAGTACTGGTGGACCCCACAAATCTCGAATATATGGTGATTACCATGCGTTGAATGCATGTCAATTTTTGATTTTCCACCTCGGAAATAAGAGTAACTGGTAACAGAGGTGAAATGGGCCAAGTTCGGGCCTACAAATCAGAATTTGAATACGTCTGGGCCTTAGGCCCGACTTATACAGCTAAAATCCGGGCCAAGACCTACCCCAGGCCCGGCCTGTTGACATTTCAGAAATAGACTAAGAAAGGCCTTCAAGTTTAGTATTTCGAGAGCACTCAGATTGGTACTCCTCTGAACTATAGGTTCACGTGGATGCAATTATTGAATAATCCAAACCATTAATCTGAATTGGTCCATCACTTATGACCTTTATAGGTTAATCTGATCCGTTAAAATTAACTTTCTATTTAATAACACGGTATGTAGAATATGGACGGTTGATGTATTATTTTTTACCATTCATTTGTGGATTGAGTATATGATTATACTGACTGCCTAATATATTGAATTTTTCCAAATGGGCCATCCACAGTGTATCACATAAGATGAACGGTTCTGATCATGGAGGATGGGACCCATGCTTGGTAGAGGATCGACGGACTACCAAACTTTTGTGCTTTTACTTTCACCCGGTAGGATGGACGTGAGCAGGGTGGAGGAACCCTGACACTGCACACATTCCACGTGGTACGGTCGATAACGTCTCCACCAAGTGGGCCATCTGGGTAGCTCAAAACTTAAAAAGTAAACTGATCGTATGATCCCGTCCTTCCAATTGGAGCTGATCGTATGATCTCGTCCTTCCAATTGGAGATCTTCCACGATATCAGATGGCTAGAATGGTGTGATTATCGATCCATTAGTTCGTCCATCGCGGCCTACCGTCTGAATGTTGGAGTCCCAGAGGATGGCTTGGGTGACGTCCGCCGTCCGCGATGGCCTGGTTTACCGTAGGGCTCGTGGGACCAAATGGACGGATGAGCCATCTCTTCACAGGACACATGGCGAGTGACTTATCTTTTAGAACCATCCATCTAGTAGCTTCCACTGTGGATGGTAAATGGTTCAAAATGTGAATAGATTGTATGATCATAGCCAATTGATCTGTGTCTTTAAAGTGACCGTTGGTTGGAAGATTCATGATGGAAAGTGAAATAGAATCTTCTTATACGTGCATTTTCTAAACACAGACCATTCATGGTAGACTCCAACTAAATGGATGGTCCAGATCCAATAATCAGTCTACCACGTATTCAATGTAGAGATGGAAGTACCATGTTCGGCGTCTGTGACTCCAACGTATCATAACTTTCCCAAGTTTACCGCCGCAGTCCAGCGTGGGAGCGGATCGCATCCAGCAGAGCGCCACCTAGGCATACAACGCACAACGGTGAGGCCGTGACCGTGGGGCCCACATTTAGTGCATGTGTGATATATCCACGCCGTCCATCCGTTTTTACACCTCAGTTTAGGACATTAGAAAAAAAACAAAGCAGATCTAAATCTTATATGGAACACAACATAGGAAACAACGATGATTGAATGCTCACCATTAAAAACTTCCTAGGCCCCACCGTAATGTTTATTCCAAATCCAACTTGGTGATAAGGTGACATTTATTTCAGACCTGGATGAAGGGAAAACAAAAATATCATCTTAATCCAAAACCTAAGTCGCCCACAAGCATTCAATCACCGCTATTTTTTTCGGTGTGGTCTACCTGAGATTTCAATCTACTTCATTAGTGGTATCAATTGCTAAAATGATCTGAAAAAACGGATGGACGGCGTAGATATATAAAAAGTACATCAATGTGGGCCCCATGGTCATGGCCACACAATCCGCGTTCTATCGTACGTCGACCGGCGGTGGAATGTAAAAATTCCCTATGTAAAAGGACTATTTTATCCTTTTTACTGTAGATCCCACGCACGTTGCGCTGTATGAAGTGCGTCCGGCGCACTGCTGGACACGACCCATTTGGTGGCTGCAAATATCAGCGCGGAAGATGAGGTGTCTTCCACCATACAGGTAGGCTAAGGGTCCACCGGGTTGAGGTGGGCCCGACTGGGTGTGAGTTGTAGCAACTAGCAGGTCAGGTGGGTCACGTTGGACAGCTGTGATTAACAGCTTGACATGGGTCTGGAATGTAACTGGACCCAATCATGGGGATATGGTCGGTTCCAATCCTATCTATGACAGCCAGGGCCGTTGGTTTGGTCTCTTCGGGTCTAAATGAAAATAAGGACCGTTCATCCAGTGGGCCCTGGATTTAAAGTATGAATCCGTTTAATGGGCCCGAATGTATTCAGCCCATGCCGGGTCCGGAAGTGGGCGTTCGAGCAGGGTCGGCCCACCGACAACAGGGATAGCTGACAGTCATATACCGTACATTGATTGCGTCGTATGGAAGAAAGCGAATCCAACTCATGCACTGAAACATGTCCCTAAGATGCGAGAGATTGGAAAGGCAAGCGTGTGAAAGATCCAGACGATCCATTAGGTGGGTCAAACACGAATATCTAAGTGTCCCAAAATCAGCTTGGCCCACAAGTCAGTGGGCTAACGATGTATGGACGGTTGAAAAACGACTCTCTTGAAAATTTGACTGATATGACTATTTTAATATGGTATTCATGTCTAAAATCACCTGATGAATGGTCTGGATCATGAAAATTCTGTAGTTGTACCGCGAATATCACTTCTAAGTTATACTTGTGCGAATCTCCTTAATATTTCCGTGAGCCTGCTTTCCTCTCACGTTGGGAAATCGCGGAAAGGAAGTTAATGAGTCCAACTCAACCCAATACGAAAATTAGTTAATTCGTGACGTGGCGAAATCTGCCTTTGTAACCAAGTGGCCCAAAATATTATCAAGATTAACCGTTAGATAGTAGGTCCACACCGTTGATTGCACATGGTCCAAAATTTACCAAGATCAGATCATCAAAACCATTCAATTAAGGTCTTACAAATTGAACGGTAGAACTAATTTCATCCTCACCATCCATTTTTCATTCTTAATTTTGTAATTGTGCTAATGAAATCATGGTTTGTTTTTATTATTATTCATATGCAATCTGTCGTGGTCTCATTCGATCCAATGGTATTTACTGATTACAGGTGGGAAACATGTGGGTCCCACGTATGTTGTGCACTGTAGTACTGTATGGAATATTGTACTGGATCACTGCTCGCCAACTCACATCCAACTGTATGGCGATTTGTATGGAACACATGAGGTTTTTGTCGACAGGTACTCTTCCCGTAGAGAAGAACTTTGATACTCTGTTAGAGTATCATCATCCATACTCCACCATGTATCTACTCGTCACGTAAAACAACGATAGAAAGATCCAAACCGTTAAAATATCTAGAACCAATTTAAATAAATTAAAATACTAAAATTCATTAAATTATAATTAATAATTTCCAACGAATTTCCTAAGTCATAAGCGTATTGTAAGCCAATTAGCCCCTCTAACGCTTTAAGCCCCCGGAGCGGATGGACTGCGTACAACCCACCTAGGTAGAGACGGACGGTCCTGTCAGGGACTTTGTGGAGCCCATAGTGATGTATATGTTTTATCCTGGCCGTCCATCTAATTTGGTAGGTCATGGTAGGGCATAAGCCAAAAAAGGAAGCAGATATAAGGCTAAAGGGGACCACACAACATAAAGTAGTGGGGATTGAAATCCTACCGTTGCAAACTTCTTGGGCCATAGAAGTTTAGATCAAGCTGATATTCATTTTCTTCCCTTCATTCAGGTTGGATGGCAAATAAAAATCACGGTGGACGCTAGAAAGTTTTCAGCATTATGAATTTATTCTCCACTGCTTCTTGTGGTGTAATCCACTTGATTCTTTGACCAGCCTTTATTTTGGGCTCATGACGTGATATTATCTTTCAAAAATGATGGACGGTGTGAGATTAAACATATGCATCATCGTGTACGCACAGAGCCCTAAAAGGACCGTTCGTCTCTTAGCTACGTTCCGCGGAGTAGAGGTGTACACGAGTCGAGCCGAGCCGAGCTTTGCCCAGCTTGTGCTCGACTTTGACTGCTCGAGTCCCCGCTCGTGCTCAACTCGGCTCGGCCCGACCTTCGAGATCGGAACAAGAGCTTGTGCTCGGCTCGGCCCGGCCTTTGAGATCAGAACAAGAGCTTGTGCTCGGCTCGGCCAAGTTCAAGCAAAGTTCGAGCCGAGTTTTTGAGTTGAGAGAGGGAGGAAGACGGCCGTGTGTCGGTGCGGCCATGTGGGTAAGGGAAGATGAGGGAGAGTCAGAGAGCAAAGAGAGGGGGGGAGGAGCTTCGCCGATCGAACTGACATAGAGGGAAGAAGAGAGGGAGGAAGACGGCCGTGCGTCGGTGCAGCTGTGCGGGTAAGGGAGGATGAGGGAGAGTCAGAGAGTAGATATAGGGAGGGAGGAGCTTCGCCGGCTAGACTGACAGAGAGGGAGGAAGAGAGGGAGGAAGAAGTGGGGTAGGGTTAGGGTTGTGCAGGCAAGAGGTATTTTGAAAAGGGGGGTAGGATTTTTTTATTTTTTTTTTGAAAGGTATATATACCCTGTACTAAGTCGAGCTGAATCGAACCGAGTTCGAACAGTATTCGAGTCGAGTCAATTCGAGCTGGGGCAAGATCGAACTTGGCTCGAGCTCCAAAAATCAGCTCGACTCGGTTTGAACTCAACTTCGATCCAAGTCGAGTCGAGTCGAGCGAGCTACCGAGCTAACTCTGCTCGTGTACAACTCTACCGGCGAGGGTAGCATGCAATCCGCATCCATCCGCTCCCGGGGGCTTAAAGCATTAGATGGCCTAATTGGCATATAATATACTTCTGACTTAGAAATTTCATTGGCAAATTTTAATGATAATTTGATGAATTTTTGTATTTTAATTTATTTGAATTGGGTTAAAACATTTTAACGGTTTGGATCTTTCTAATGTTGTTTCACGTGACCAGGGGATAAGTGGTGGAGTATGGATGATGCCACTCTATTTCAATCTGCCTCATTTTTTGGCTTATGCCCTGCAATAATCTGCGTAAATAGATGGACAACACATATAAAATCTATATATCACTACGACCCTAATAAGACAGTCCGTCTCTAGCTAGATCCTGATGTGCATAGGACCCAATCCGCGCCAAATCACACTAGGTGTAACTCTTACCATGGGTCCTACCTTGATAGATTTATTTGATATCTATGTTGTCCATCTATTTTTCCAGATCATTTTAGAGCATGAGCTTGAAAATGAAGAAGATTCAAATCTTAGGCGGACCATACTTATAAGAAATAGTGGTGATTGAATGCCTACCATTAAAAGCTTCCTGAGGCTCATCTTAACGTTTCTTGAATGTTTTTTTTACCATCCAACCTCAATATGGATGAAGGGAAAAGACAAATATCAGCTTGATTCGAAACTTGTGGCTTGTTAATGGTCAATCACCACTACTTCCTATGGTATGGTTCACCTAAGAATTGGATTTGCTTCATTTATTGGGTTATACTCTAAATTAATCTTAAAAAATGGATGGACGGCGTGGATATAGAAAAAAAATATGTTAAGGTGGGCCCCACAGTAAGGGTCGCCACACTCGCAGTCTTGGGTGAGGCAGGGCCGCACCTAATCCGCTCCCTAAGCACCCGTGCTCCATCTTTATATATGCATTCCAACAAACCTCTCCTTTGAAAATTCCATCCTCCATCTTTATATATGCATTCCAACAAACCTCTCCTTAGAAAATTCCATCCTAGCCGCCCTGCAATTAAATTTTAAAAAACTCAGTTACTCCCTAATTTGTTATTATTCTGCATAAACCCTTCCATTCTCTTGTTGTCTTTTCATTTTCATCTCATGGACCAGCTTGAGTGCACCAACTCGTGCACCCATGCCTCCACCTGCCCCAGCTTGGACGATAATCCGTCCAGGCAGGGGCTGTGTGGAGCTAACCACGATCCATGGGTTTTATTCATGGTGCTCATCCATTTTTCTAGAACATTTTAGGATATGAGCCCAAAAATGAGATAGATCCAAAGCTCAAGTGGATCACACCATGTGAAGCAGTAGTAGAGTTGGGCATGAGACGACTTAACTGATCTGACTCGTTTAGATCCGACTCAATCCAAACCGAGTGGGTGAGTCGATTCGAATCGAATTGTCTTCATCCAATCCAAACTCAAACTGAGTCGAATTCGAGTCACCCAGTAACTCAATTCGACTTGACCTGAAATCCAACTCGGTCCTGACTCAACTACATTCAAAACTTGACTCATACACATATGTTAAAAAGCATAAGATATGACATTTTAGATATGGGATGCGATGTAGCTGATGGAGAGGCTACAATTCTGGTAAGTGAATATAGGTTTTGAGTTGTGATTTCAGCATTTCGATACATGTTGCACCCGATCCCACTCGGTGTTGACTCAACTCGACTCGGTACTTGTGACCGTGTCAGACTTGGTCCGAATCAGTCCAAGCCAGGCCTAGACTCATATCGGGTCAGGCATGTTGGACTCGGTACTGAGTTGGGTTAAGTTTGGGTTAGGCTTATTTCAAAACTAGCTCAAGTTAGATCAGTCCCAACTCGGTCTAACTCGACTCAATGCCCACCTCTAAGCAACAATGATAATGACACCCATGGTTGACACCTCCCAAAGGGCCAACATGATGTTTATTTGACATCCAACTTGTTCATAAATCATAATGTCATATATCCGTGAATGAAGGGAAAACACCAATATCAGCTTGATCCAAAACTTTTGTAGCTCCTGAAAGTTTTTAATGATGGGTGCTCAATCCCCACCATGTGGTCCACTTGAATGTTAGATCTACCTCATTTTTTTGCTTCTTGCCCTAAAATGATCACTCATAATGGATGGATGGTGTGGATAAAGCATATATCACGAAAGGCCTCACATAGAGCCCTGCTGGGATGAATTATCGTCCGGTGGGGCAGGATGCAATTGGCTTCCCACCTCCACATGTGCAAGACCCAATGTACTTGTGTCCTTCAGGAGATGAGTACTTTAGGAGATGAGTGACCAGCTTAATTTTTACTCTCGTTCATGGTCATGATCAGCCTCATTGAATGACCGGCTTGCATGTTGTATTATTTGACACCTGGATTATTAAGTGCAATCATGATGTAATTTACAAGTACACTTGCACTTAAAGAAAAAATAAAAAAAAGAAAAGAAAGAAAGAAGAGAAACTCTCAAGTCCAATCGTTTGGACTATATGGCTATTTTGATTATTATTAATTAATTAATGTTATTATCAATAATAAATCAAATGAAGAAAAAAATATATTATAAAGGTAATAATAATTGCACGTATACATGATGTTATTTTTCAAGTTATGAAATAATTCATTTATATCTAATATTTTTTAATATTAATTCAAATTAACAAAATTTAAAGAGCATATGTACAATCCAACTGTAGAACCTGAGAGTGCCTCTAAAAAATGATAGGCTCTATTTGTAGCTAAGGACAGGTTGAGTAGCGTGATTTGACCTGTGTGTTGTATCCACACCGTTCATCCATTTGGAGATATCAATTTAGGGCATGATTCAAAGAACGAGGCGGAGCCAAAGCTGGAGCGGACCCCACCACATAAAAAAGTGGGGAGAGTGATGCCAACAGTTGAAACCTTCCTAAAGTCCACCATGATGTTTATTTGAGATCCAAACTCTTTATGTGTTAATCTAGACATGAAAGAAAGGAAAACACAAATATTAGCTTGATCGAAAACTTTTGTGGCCCTTTGAAGTTTTTAATAGTGGGTGTCACTTTAGCTTTGGATCTGACTAATTCTTTGGTTCATGCCTTAAAATGATCTTTTCAAATGGATGGACAGTGTGGATACAAAACATATAATATAGTGGACCCACAGACCGGTGATATCACTTTAGTAGCAAGTCTCGCTACGTAACCTGTCAGTAACTAATCCGTGTCCAATCCGCATCCAATTCAAACCATTTAAGGGAGGAATTATGTAAGATAGCATTAACTATCTAATTTTAAATTCTAAATATTTATTTTAATCATTCATTGACCATATGGTTAGGATTTCTTGATCAATACAGTTTTAGAGATGTGTTCTATTAATATTTGTACCTACAAATTTGATGGTTTGGATAACTGTACATACATCAATGCCAAATTCAAGGATACATCATCATCATTTTTCAAAAGTGCAGAGCCAACATATGAGTCTTGGTTCATAAGATGAGCACATTCCTCTGCAACACCTATTTTACATTGGTAAAAACACCCAAGTTCTTTGGGTTACAACTTCATTTGTGTTACATCCACTCCATCCATTAGGTACCTTCCTCAATCCAGAGCCCTTGAATAAAATATTAGTTAGATAGACCATTTAGATGGGCCACACCACATGGAACTAGGGATTGATCAAGTGGGCCCTGTTACAAAATAATAATAATTATAAACAAACGACAAGGATTTTTTGACAGAACATTATCATCATTCATCATCAGTGTTGTCATCACCTAAGACTTATTCCAATTAATTGGGGGTTGGCTACATGTAACATTCTGGATTTTTACTGTTTTGGATTTTCAAAAATCCTTAATTTTTTTAAATGTAATTAACTTATATTATTACTTACTGACCATCGATACTCAATGTTAGTCTATACATGGGTGATACCAGTAAAGAACCATACAAGTCCGATTGATCAACCGTAGGAAGCCAACGAATCCGCCCGATCACTTGAATATCAAGTTTAGCCCTATGATTTACTCACGTAAGACCCAAATCTAATCAACTCATCGTTGACTAATCAAGACAATCATAACTAAATTAAAGATCTAACCGAAGCCGAGTCAGATAAGACCCGGATCTTGACTAATAGACTAAATCAACCCCGTTACTATTTTAACCTAAAACCGACAGTTTAGAGTAAACATGACCAAATCTCCACTTTCACTACTTATAAATAGGTCACACTATGAACATAGCTAATCCAAACCCTAATCATTGCTCATAAGAAATCTCAATACCTAATTCATTTCAGAAATACCCTGATTTTCCGAACAAGTTCCAGACCGTTTGTTGTTGGGCCACTAGTTCCAAAACTATAGAATAATGTCCATCTTACTGGGCTTGACGTCCATCGTGGGAGTCGGACCTGGGTACTGTCTAGAACCGTTTAATTTGAGTCAAATGACAAGTGCATGAGAAATGCAAATACCTTAAAGGAAGATGCTGAAACTTAAGTGAATTGGGTCGTCCACTCTTATGCAAAGTTGAGGATTTCGAACCATCAGTTTACGACCAAACTTCACATGTGGAGTAAGGATATTTTTCTACGCATATCCGTATAGCCGCGACCCCGATCGACCATCGGTGGCCGTTGAACAGACTTTTAACCATATTTGTCGATCGGCGCATCCAAATGGTGGGCCGAACATGTCCATACGTAGATCATTATTAGGGCTAACTATCCTACGGTGTATATCAATATGTACACCCCGTAGTGGGCCCTAGAGGCTAGAAAAACCCTCCAATAGGGCTAATATAGTAAAAACCCAACCCTTATGGTCATTTACACCAAATCTGATACTATATAAAGGCCTTATTTAGGCACCCCCCCTCCTCCCATACGAATTTCATGCCCTAGAGCAAGAGAAAAAAAAAGGGAGAAAGGGATAAGAAAAAGAGAAGAAAGGAGAAGAGAGAGACCTTGGGGTGTGGGTGTTGGTGCACCTCCGCCCTCTCATCCCCTTTTTAGCCGTCTCGCCGTAGCCAGAGTTGTCGTTGGAGCTTTCCCGACAATGGTTGGAGGTAAGTGTTGAATCTCAAATATAAATTAGGGTTTCAATAGTTGTTTATCCCAAATATCATAAGCTTGTATGTTTGTTTAGGTCTTTCAACAATTTTCTCTAAAAACCTAACCCTAGGAGCTCAAAATCTGAGATTCCTTCTTAAATGTGCGGACTATTACTCTTAGATGGCCTAACACCAATTTTAGTATGAATTATGAATGTGTAGGTGATGTATTTGGATAATCTAGAGAAAACCTAGGAAAGACCTCACCTTTGATCCTCTTAATCAACATGGAATGGTTATGGAATGTTTGTTGTCTCTCACATGATTGGGTATGAATTTGATGATTGCATGTTCATGTCTTGTTTGATTCTTATACAATGTTTCCTATAGCATGTATGATGCATTAACCCTTGTGCATTATTGTACTATGAGATATATAAAATTCTTGGCTTCCTCACCAACCCACACAACACACATGCATATTTATTTCGTAATATTGTTAGTAGTTTACATTTATAGCGAATTCTGAATTTATATGTTTAATGCATGCTTACACGACATCACTTATATAAGATGATATTTCCTAACTTATTGATGTGCTATTGAATACCATCAAATTCCTAGGTTAGTCAGGAAACTGAGGTGAGAGAAGGTGGTCCCGTTGGTAGGACTATCCTAAGGCTAGACCAACGGATTTGGGCGGATGCGAATGGGCGACAATAGTAGGACTACGTGGGTCGCTTGTGCCCGATGTTGTCCGTCACCTACTCGCCTAAACTCGCATGGTCTGGTCCACTTACTGACCAACCATGTTTGTTAACCCTGTCTGCTCACGCCTGTATGAAACCTGGAACACCCTTCAACCATTGAAGCCCATTGATAATCATTTGAAACCGATCCACTGACTCGAGAGCCGGGTATGGTGGAATGGGACACTGTGTCTGAGCTGTCAGCCTACGCTGGGGTGACGAGCCTCCCCGTAGTGACCGCGAGCGATCCCTCTGCTCAATACTCCCCATGTACTTGAAGATGGGGATGGGGAACCCGACGGGATCAAGGATCGCGGGGTCTTCACCTCGCACGTTGAGGGGCCTTGGTCACGCAACCAGTTGAGGGAAATGATATGTGAGGTGTACCAGTTTTCCCAATCTGCTGGATGAACGAAATTAACTAAATACTCGACTAACATTATCCATGCATCACATTAGCTAGGATTTGGCGACTCGGCAGTTGAGGTCGCAATGAGGGTGGTTGGTCATGCGCGATCGTTAGACGAAGTCGCTCGAGGGAGTGTTGTTGTGAGGGCATACATCATATCATAATACATGCACATGCATTAATAAGATTAGTTAGAGATCTGTGAATGTATACCTTTCATTAAATTCATTGTATAATTGATGCTTGTTGTAACTTAAGGCTAATAATAACCACTGAGTTAACTACTCACTCCCACTCTAGGACGGTGTTTTAAAACACCAACCAGACCCTTTACTAGATGCAGGTGAGGCGGAGCTCGACGAGCCGAGCGAGGTGAGCATGGATAGGGAAGAGGAGCTTCCCTACTTCCAGACTTTCGGTGGATCCTTTTAGTTTGAGTTCGGGCTACCGCGGGGTATGAGTCAGGGCTTTAGTCGCTTTAGGTCATGTATGGGTGGGACTAGTTCCCTATTTAAATGATTTTGGATTTGTGGTTTGGATATTTTTATATTTAGTGGCACTTGATACTGCTTTATGACTTACTTATACTTTATGCCTTGCTAAACTCTCCATTGTTTATGAGATCATCCAAATGCAATTAAAATCTGAAGTCCATTAGGGCACCCATGACACGTGGGAATTCGGGAACCGAGTTCTTAGACGACCCCTGATAACCCGAGGTGTTACAAATGGTATTAAGCAATGGTTTGGATTAAATTGGGCTGTGGATTATGAACTCGCCATAATGCATTCGCTGACGTAGGAGGGAGCGATCGAACTTAGAGACATCTATAGGATCTTGGGATCATGCCATTTGGTAAGTCCGAAGACTAAAACATTAGGGTTTACGAATAGAAAGACTTCGACTGGGCAAAGTGATCCAAATCACTTCTAATCGGAAGGTTGGACAACTTGAGTCGAACCGACCTAAATGCTATAGGTTCAAGTTGCTGAAGTAGCTTGTGCGATCCCAACACGTAGTGTATCCTGGCCCAACGAATAGGTGGGGCCCTCCCACACGTGGGGACTCCCTCCTTGCCTCTCCGAGCCGAGTTCGAGTTAAGATCAGCTAGTGGCCGAGCCAAGTCGAGTTGTGCCTAACTCGACTCGGATCGACTCGTGTACACCTCTACCACTACTCCATGAGACTTCTGCGCACTCTATTGTGAAGGAAGCCTATGTACCTCTTAATTCTTACATGTCATTCATTAATTTCCTTCCACGTCCCCTGATACTCAACCTTAGGTGGATCACATTCCACCCCAAAGTCTAGACCATCATATTTTAACCATTGAATCTCCATCAAGCTTGATTAATTTAAAATAAATTAACAATTAAAACTCATATATTAACAGTTAAAAATAAATAGAGAATAAGACACAATATATATGGTTTACCACATTGTGATTGCATTCATGAGAAAGTACTAGTAAGTTATTTCATTAAAAAACAAGAAGAATCTAATGTATAAAGGAAACTGCTCAAATACTACTAACATGCATGAATATCTCTCACATCTTCTCATCTCTTCTTATAAAGTGACTAGGAAGAACATTTGGAAAAACCATCTTACTTCTTTTATCCACTTTGCCAATACATAAAAATAAGCCATTAGAAAAAAAAAAATAAAAAAAAATCCCTTAAAGAGAAATCATTTCTCTCTTCTTCTCCACATGGGAAAACCCTTTAAGCTTAAAAGAAATATGATCATTTCTCTATCTTTTATGACATGCACTCAGCTAAAGATAAATAAAAAGATATATTTTACATTGAAAAAATGTTCATCACCTAAAACCAAGATAATAAGCAACTAAGTCAAAATACTTTGAGATGCTTGCTGGATTATTGGCCATTGCATTTAAATGAAATGAGTTGGGTGACAACGGATTAAAGCTTCCCACCATCTGATAATGATAATATAAGTTATGACGATCTGAATTGTCTATCAAGTCCAAGATGTAAAACCCGTATCTTAGTCCGTACTGTTCCTTCGACGTCCGCGGTCCTTCCGGTTAAATTTCGGCAATTCTCGACTCGTATCCGACGTTGCGCGCGATCTTAAGCCGAGTCCTGCCTACTGAAGGCAGCTTGATCCGAAACTCGTACCTTGGCGACCGCGCCGTCGCTGCGGTTCCAACGCCGCGACTTACGCACCAAACCGATACCCAGGGTAGAAGATGTAGGCCCGCGTTTAATTCGAAGAAGACACCGCGCGTTACAAATTACAAGGGAATATCTACGAGATGTCCCATCAATCAAGTTCACATCACACATCAAGTCAAGTACAATAACCCATACCTATCCTTACCCTTTTCTTACACAAACTACCCAAAGTCAACTCTTACATCCCTTCACCCATCACTTTCTTACAAGCCATCACTCAACCCATCACTCCATCACTTTTTCACCCATCACTTCCCCCTCTCTCTCATTCACTCTCAAACACTCTCTCAAGCATCCCACGTCCAAGCCCTCTTCTCTTCCCAAACCACAACAACAAGTGTGGCCCACTTTCCCCACCCCTCTCATCTCTCATCTCCACCATCAAAACCCCATCAACCACCGTTAAAAGTATAGGCAAGGAGCTAAGGAGTGCAAGGAAGCAAGGAGGAGTACAAGAGGTGGGTGATCCACCGTTGATTTCCATTTAAGGGCCCACTTGTTGGTGGGACCCATTTTGATTTATGTATTATATCAATGGAGGGCCCATAGTGGCGGGGTCCCTCCCCTCTATCACTGTCTCTCTCTCTCTCTCTCTATATGAATGGTAATGATGATGAAGGGTAATGAGGCCCACCATGAATCATATAGTTCATGTGGGACCCATTGGATGAATGGGTTGAATCTATGCCATCCAGCCCATTAGCGGGCCAAGATGGAGGAAACCATAAATATCAGGTGGGCCACGTCCATGTGGGACCACCTTGATGGGTGGGCCACGACCCTGTGGGACCCACCACAATGCATGTGTTTCTCTATGCCGTCCAGCGTCTCTGGACGCTGGACGGGCGTTGCTAATATGGAATGCGTGTACTGCATGGGCGTGTACTGTAAAAAAAGAAAAAAAAAAAAAAGAAATGGTGGGCCACCCGTGTAGGTCCCACCTTGATGAACGTACTCAATCCAAGCCGTCTATTCTCTCCCTTAGCTCATTTAAGGCGTTGAGCCCAAAAAATGAGGCCAATCCGATTAATAGGCGGGTCATTCCTTTAAAAATAGAGATTTTCACCATTTAAAATCCACTTTAATTATTTTTATGTCGAAACAGGTTGGATATTGGTCTCATTTGACTTGTCTCGAGCCATGGGAGCGAGTGGACGGGATGGATTTCCCTGATGCGGACCCACCCAGGAAAAACCCCGAAATTTCTCTATTTTCAAAAAAAAAAAAAAACAACTAGCAGCAACGCTACTGCTGCTACTGATAGTAGCGTAAGCAGCGCCTGCGGCTACCTGGGCGGGCGGTCGGACGGACGCTGGGCCTCACGGCCCCAGCTGTGGACCCCCCATCGTGATGCGTTTCGAACATCAACACCGTTCATTGTGGGGCCCCCATTCTAAAACGGGCCTGCCCCAAAAATCAACCGTATACGGAACTCAGGTGGGCCATACCATCTAAAAACATGTGAAGACATGCCTAAATATATGAAAACACTTGGTGGGGCCTACCTGAAATTTGGATGGGGCTGAAACTTGGTTTGAACGGTCAGCCAGGTGGAACACACATAATGGGTGGACTGGATTTGCGAACCACATTCTAGTGGGCCCTCCCTGACCATGTGACCCAATCAACAGGTTGGGTAGAAAATAAATATTACGGTGGGCCCCTCCCTGACCGTGTGGCCCTGTGAATAGGGTGGGTGGAAAATAAACATTCTAGTGGGCCCTACCCAGGTCCACGTGACCTTATGAATAGGTTGGATTTCAAATAAATATTACAGTGGGCCCTACCCTGGTCCACGTGACCTTATGAATAGGTTGGATTTCAAATAAATATTACAGTGGGCCCTACCCTGGTCCACGTGACCTTATGAACAGTTGGATATCAAATAAACATTACAGTGGGCCCTAGGCCCATGTGACCCTATGAACAGTTTGGGTGGAAAATAAACATCGTGTCGGGCCCAGTTTGGATGGAAAATAAACATTTTGGTGGGCCCCACATGGGACCCATTTATGTATGTGTTATGTCCACATGGACCTCCACTACGAAGTATATGATCTATCTATGCCTTCCGTCCCTATGGGACCTACCATGATGCATGAGTTTCATCCAAACCGTCCAACCATTTTGGAGAATATTTTAAGGCCATGTGATAAGGCTCATCTTGGTGTATTGGTGGGCCGTCCATTGAGGCCCACTTTGATTTGTATAAGGCCCATTGTGATGTATGCAAAGCCCATGTGATTAGGCCCATTTTGATGTATTTGTGGCCCGATGTTGAGGCCCACTTTGATATATATATGAGGCTCATGCAACTAGGCCTATCTTGTTGTACTTGTGGCCCGTTGTTGAGGCCCACTTTAATATACATAAGCCCCTTGTTATGAGGCTCATTTGATGTATTGAAGGCCCACGGGTCGAGGCCCAACGGAATGTACATAAGGCCCATCGTAGTGTAATCCCACCATGGTTTATACGTTGACCTTTATAGCAGGCTATGCCTTGGGAGTAAATGTTAGTTTGACGTCCACATTGTACGAATAATGTTGGTTAAATGTCCGCATTATACTCTCCCTAGGGCCCATTGTTAGCCCATACTTGTCATGTGTAGGCCGTCTAGGCCCATCTTCGTTTTGATCAGGGCCCATCACCATATAACATGTATAGTATAGATTCATGATTCACGATCATACGTATCATTTGTATGTTTGATATGACGAGTGACTGATCATAGCATATGCCTTCGGGCGAACTGTTGATGGGCTCCTTGATAGGCAGAGTTGCCCTACATGAGCGCATGGTTCACGCAGGACTGTTGCATAACTGGTAGTGTGACTCATGCACTTGCATTATGTGATTGTAGTTATTGTATGCCCTAGCGACACCAGGGCCATAGCCTCCACAGACACATCGTGGGTGGCTGGATTGGATACCGAAAATGTTTGGTTCTAGCATACGGGCACCATAAACGTCCCTAGATGAAAATCTCTAAACCCGATGGTACCAAAGGATGACTCCAACGTCGAGACCGAGTGGATACACGAGTGCGCGAGGGCCGTATACCAGTAGGCTGCATCTCCCACTGTGTCGTGTTTGGTTGAAAAGGGGTGTGACCTTACCTGCCTGAGTGAGGGGGCAATTTCTAGGTTGAGTTTGACCATCTTGAGGAATCGGTCTGCCATCGACGAGCCAGGCCCAATATTGGCAGGCGGATAGTGAGGTCTCTTCCACTCTCTCAGTTTTGCGTTCGGATAGGGACGGCAAGTTGGCTAGAGTGTACTACACCCCGGTGATTGTCCAGACTGAGAACCATACTGATTGGACACTCTAGTGAGGAGCTGCATTGATATGAGGATTGACATGCTTGACTTGCATTTTTCATCGCATGGCCTTGATGTGGCCGATCGCATTCATGTTTTGCACCGCATAGTCTTGGTACGGCTGATTGCATTCACATATCCATCAGCATGACTTCGCATTTCTCTGGCCTTGCATTCTGAGCACGCTCATATTGCGCATACACTTACACCATCCTCTAAGCTTTCTATAAGCTTATGCACGATTGATGCATGCAGGTGACGCTAGGATGCAGCCGTAGTCTCGCCGCAGTTGGAGCGTGCAGCCGAGCTTTTGGAGTTTCTGTTATTATCATTATCTTGTATTTCCCTCCTACGCACTGTACTCAAAGTTTTTTATCATAGTGAATTTTGTGATGGTGTTCTTGTGGTTATTGTTCGTGGGTTATGCTTGTGGTTATGCTCATTACAAATCAAATTGATTATTAGAAATCCTCCTTGTAACATCCCAGGATCGGAACCTAGTATATGGGTACTGGGAGCCGAGAATGGGGTACTACGGAGGCTGTCGGCGCCGGATTCGGCGATCGAAAATTTTGTGAGCCGGTCTCCGAGTTCGAGGCGTGACACAAGACATATATCATGAACCGCCTGTGGAACTTAATCTATATGCGGAATAGGATCATGGATTTGTCTGTGCAAGGGACATGGTGATCAGGGGTTTAGATAGCTTACCTAGCTGAGACGCCGCCATAGAAGCCGGATAAGAATACCAGAATTCCTATAGAGCTTAGGATCTTCCTCTCCTTCACACCCTTTCTGCAATACAATAGATGTGACTCGAATTTTGCTGTGGTTTAGGATCAGGGACCCAGCTCTCTTTTATAGAGACTGTGGAGAGAGAGTTTGAAACCCATCAAAACTCTCTCTCTCACGCTCCACATTGTTGTGTCCTAGTTCGACTCAAATTGCCTTGCGTAAGGCTATAGCATTCCACCCCAAATACGCAGTGCTGCGCAGATAGATTGCGCAGTGTATCACCTTAAGTGGGGCCTACTGATTAACTCAATCAAACAGTCCAACTAGAATACAATCCAGATCGTTGATCAGTAAGGCCCACTACATAGAGTTCTTACACCGCCATGAAAGAGCTCACTTATTAGACGATCTGATCCGTCCTTGATTTGCTCTTTTTTTTAAAAAAAAAATTAATTTTTTTTTAATTTTTTTTAAAATTTTATTTTATAACCATTCCTTTTTCAAGCTTGGATGGGATGGCTAAGATCGCCTAACAAGACTTATTTTTTAGAATCATAAGTAATCCATGATCAGACCTAACAAATAGATGGATTAAATCTCACATTGGACATATTTTGTAAACAATCTTGACCGTCCATAATAAATGTCATTGATCAAATGGTTAATATTTATCATATTAGTGTGATACTCACTAGAGCCCATGAAATGTAGGGTGGACAAAGTGAATGGTCTAGATTGGACCACGTGTGTCCCAACACAACTTGGTGCACTAGTACATGCTCTAAGTGAAACAACTGGAGCATTTCTCTAGTATAAACAATCAACTCACAACAGTTTGTTAGCACATGCTCATAACCATCCACTCATAACAAGCAAAAAGAGTAATTGCAGCGGTGGGCCCCACAGTTTCCCATATGTAGTTGTGCGAAATCTGGGGGTGGGCCTAACATGCGAGGATCGTCTGATCATTCTAATCATATTACATTCAAGGGTTCTGACACTTCATCATTCCTTCAAATATTAAGGGTGTTGGTGGCATCTAGCTACTACCATCCTATTTAATGAGTTTTTCTTTTACATGTGGTGTGGGGGAGTAGATTATGTGCCGCCTTTACTGTGAGGCCCACCTTGATGTATGTTTTCCATATCCACACCGTCCATACGTTTTTCCATATCATTTTAAGTAATCAGCCCAAAAATGAAGCAAATCCAAATCTTAGGTGGACCATACCATAGGAGACGGTGGTGATTGAACACCCCATCATTAAAAACTTTTTATGGCCCACCATAATGTTTTTATTTCTCATCCAACCTGTTGATAAGGTCATGTAAACCTGGATGAAGGGAAAAAAATAAATATCAACTTGATCCAAAACTTTTGTGTCCCATCATAAATTTTTAACAGTACTTCACCACGGTTTCTCATGATATGGGCACTAGAGATTGATATGCTACTTTTCCATCTTATGCCCTAAATTGATATGGTTAGATGGATATAGAATATGGATATATGTAACGGCCTGAAGTTCGAGGGTCGACCAAATGCTTGACTCACGAGTTTCTGAGTATCACTTATGCTTTGTAGAAGTCGATTTCTTGGTTACTTCTACATTAGGTAATTAAACATGTATAAGATTATACTAAACAGTATAACATACTCTGGAATAAACACGATTAAAGAAGATAAGTAAATTAAAACGTATATAGTATGATTATCCAGAGTATGAGTCTAGTTGGGTCCAATATACAATTCCAAAATCAATAAAAAATGTGGAAATGTGGCATCTAGTTAAACCCGATCACTCGACTCTCTCTGTCGAGAAGTACGCAGCCTACATCGGCCCATAAAAAAGATAGAAGTAAGAGAACTCCTCCTTCTCGTCCATGCAGACCCGATCCAATGCATCGGCCTCCATAGTTCCTACATCTACATCAGGGTCTGGTTGGTGTTTTAAAACACCGTCCCATAGTGGGAGTGAGTGATCAACTCAGTGGTTGCATAAAGCATGAGTTACACATATTATCAAGTCTAACAGTACAAGAATGATAAAACAATACAAACGGTCACTTCCTAATTACTCTTATTAATGCGCGTAATAGGTTTTATGAAATGATGCATGCACTTACATTCCAATACTCCCTCAACATGCGACTCTGATTACTTGATTCACAAATGATAACACTCCCTCAACCCGCGACTTCAACTCCTACTTCACCACATCCTATTCTAGTGTGATGCGGTGAATGATTATGTTAGCCGAGTGATTAATTAAGTCTATTCATTTAACAATTTTGGGAAGCCAGGGCACCTCCTTTTTTGTCATCGGTCGCAATTGAATCACTAGGCGGGAGACGACCACAACGGTCATACGCCTGTAATCTTTGATTTGTCTGGGTTCGTCACTCCCAGCTGAATACATACAAAAGGTAAGTTGTAAGAGTAATGCTCGCGGTCACTACGGGGAGGTTTATCACCCTAGCTAGGCCGACAGCACGGACACGGTGTCTCATACCACCATGCCCAGCTCACGAGTCTTGAGGATCACGATGCAAATGGTTAATAGTAGACCTTTACAAATGGTAAGGGGGGTGTCCCAGATTCGAGCAGTTGTGATCATACATGGTGAATATATATAAGGTTAGTCGGTTCTTTGGGCAATTTCGGTTGATGCGGGTGAGCACCGGTGCAATTGGCATGAAGTGCCCACTGTCGGTAGTCCGTGTTCAACCCGGATCAATCGAACGTGTCTGGGGTGGCCAACCTAATCTGGTCAACTCATATCCGGGAATTTGCTGATTAACCAGACTACTCTAGTAGTCCTACTTCTTAATATAATCAAGTCAACAAGCATTAAAGATGATTAGATTCACATTCAATCATCAAAATCATTAATCTACTCATTTAAGCATTTCATCGAACACGTAGGTGTTACTATCATAAGATTTATAATTCATGGACTGAAATTGAAATACACATAGGTTATCATGCAAATTCCAAGTTGGCAATCATAAATCATTAATTGAAACATTAGAATTAATAAACGGCAACCTGAACATTTATGGTCCACGCCTCTCGTTAGCTTGTTTGACTCGAACTCGATTATAGGATTTGGTTTCTAGGGAGGACTTGTCGATCACCTACACAAGCGCACAATTTTGTTAGGACTGTGTGGAAATTAACTAGAAGAACTACGCAAAAGGGCAAAAATCCGCGTTTTCACCTCGAGTCGCTGACAGAGAATTTCCAACCGCGGGAACGACTACAATTAGGCCATTGTTCGTGGGGGAGGAAGAACAACCTCTTCTAGCAGCCACTCGTTCAATCCTTCTCCACTTCTCTTCTCCCTTCCCCTTCTCCCAATCTTAGGGTTGAAATTTTTGGATGGGGAGAAAGGGGTGCAATTTTGGAGCTATTTATATCTCCAATTGTTGTGCCAATGGTCCTAGGGCCACTTCGTTTGTCATACATGCCGTAAGGGAGGTCATTTCTATCTAATGGGACCCCCAGGAGGGCCTGCGGGCCCATCTACACCATATGGTATGTCCCCTACCAATGGATCTATGCCAGGACAGCCTTGGTACGATTGGACGCGCGGATTGGCCATGGGGAGCTCGCGTTAGATCAATGGTCAGTGATGTTCAATCGGGGTCGCGGTTATACGGATACGGGCGGGGAAATATCCTTGACTTGTACCGTAAGTATGGTTGCAATCTAACGTTCGAAAATTCACAACTTTGTTAAACAGTGATAGATTTATTTCACTTATGTTTGCAGATTTCAGCCTAGGGGATTCGCACATTGGAAGCATTTGGCCTCCGGCCCAAGTTGAGCAGTTCTGGGCACTTTTTTTATTTGCCACCAACAATGAGCATCAAGCCCAGTGAGATGAACATTATTCTATAGTTTCAGAACTAGTGGCCGACTAACGAGCGATCTAGAGCTCGTTTGGATAATAAATGCATTTTCGAAATGAATTAGGTATCAAGGTTTCTTGTGCGTAATGATTATGGTTTAGATTAACTAATTCATAGTGTAGCTTATTCGCAATTAGCGGAAATGACAATTCATTCATAATCACTATAAACCATTGGTTGTTATGCTAGTCGAGTAACTGAGTCAATTTGGTTTATTAATTAAAATTTGATTCCTAAACATCTCGGCTTTAAATAGATATTTATTTAATTATGCTTGTCTTGATTAGTCAGTAATAGGTCAGCTAGATTTAAGTTCTATATAAACAAATCACGAGACTAGACTTGAGGTTTAAGTGATCAGTATGATTCATTAGCTTTCTATGGTTGATTAATCAAATTTGAGTGGTTCTTCATCGGTACTGCTTATGTATAAGCTCACCACAAATATTAAGTGTCAGTTAGTAACAATGCGTGTGTTTTTTTTTTTTTTTTAAAAAAATTTAAGTTGGTAACAATATGAGCTAATTATAGCGAAAAATTTGTAGGAGTTTTTGAAAATCTAAAACCGTGAAAATTCTAGATGTTACAATATATAATACATACATCAATGTAGGCCCCACAGTAAGGGTCTCATCCTCTTAGGTAGAGCTGGGCATCGGACCGAGTCGGATCGGATTGGGCCCAACCCGATTCGGTTCGAAATTTGCAGGGTCAAACCCGAACTCGATCCAATCCGGTACCGAGTCCGGACCATCTTACTCGATCCGATCCAATCATCTGCTGCCCTGAACTAATCCGAGTCTGACTCGGTCAGGAAAATCGAGTCGGATCGGATTTGACAAGATTCGGATCGTTCATTTTTTCCAACGGTGTGGAAATTATTATTCTCATTATTTCCTATGGTATAATCTACTTGATTATTTGATATACTTAAAATTTAGTATCAAGCCCTAAATTGATATGGAAAAACTGATGGACGGTGTGGATAAACCAAAAAATTCAAGACGGGCCCCACATAGTTTACTTAGTAGGATAAAACCGTAAAGCTCACGCCAGCTACATAGCTTCTCGAAGAAGCTTATACATGCTATATGACTTCTTGAAGAAGCTTCAAGTCACGCGCTCGAAGACGAGCACTCTCTGGAAATATGATTGCGTATCGTACTGAGTAAACTCATTTGGGCCCACCTTGAATGTATGCGGTTTATCCAATCCATCCATACGTTGTTTCAGCTATTTTTATACGTTGAGCCTAAAATTGAAGCATATACAAAGCTCAAGTGAACCAAACCACTGGAAACAGTGGGAATAATGATTTCAACCGTTGAAATCTTTTTAATGCCCACAGTGATATTTATTTGTCATCCAACATGTTCATAAGATCAAAAATACTTGGATGAAGGGAAAGATAAAATATCAGCTTGATCCAAAACTTCGGTGGCCCGTAGAAATTTTCAATGGTAGACACTCATTTCACACTATTTCCTATGGTGTGGTCTATTTGATCTTTGGATATACTTTATTTTTGGCATATGGAAATGAAATTAACTTTTAAAATGGATAGACGGTGTAGATCAAATAGATAAATCACGGTGGATCCCACAGAGTTTACTCAGTACGCTTAGCATACTGAGTTACTCAGTACACAATCCGCTTCCCACTCTCTGACCTCTGTAGCTACTAGCTAGCTAACACCATCTATACAAGCAGCTGCTCTAGGTACGTGTCGCTCGAAGACGAGCACTGACGCTCCTCAAGCTCTGAGTCGTATGAATGGTTCAAAAGAGATCAAAGTTACATTAGCCTTACAGTGATGTATTTATTATATTTACGCCGTTCATCTATTTTCAGAGATCATTTTAGAGCATTATCCAAAAAATGAATCATATCCAAAGATCATCTGGACCACACCATAAATAGAAGCGGAGATAATGATTTTCACCGTTAAAAAATTTGTAGGATCCACCTATTAATATGAGATATAGGGAGGGGTAAACTTGTAATTTACTAGTTACTACACCCGGTGCAGTCCGGATCGAATCGGATCGGATCCAAATGGATCGGATTTCGGTTCGGTCAAATTTACTACGTACCCGAATCTGATCCGATTGTCATTCGGATCTGACCGCTCCTATCCGAACCTAACCGATCCAGTCCATCGGTTTTGTTCGAATCGGGGCAGATTGGGTCGGATCCGCCGGCTCAGGTCCATTTTGCCCACCTCTACTCTTAGGTGAGGCTGGGCCGCACCAAATCCACTCCTGAGGTGTATAATTTTCATGGTGCGGAGTATAACTTGTTCCACCAGTGTACTATGATGTAGTGCTATTTTATTGGCTAATACTGGTTAGAGAGGGCCCTCTAAGTAAGTTAGATCCAATGGACAGATGGTGTGGCATACGAATGGATAGACGGTGTGGATTACGTTAAAGACAACAAACTGGGGCCATTCATCATTGGCGTGGGCCGGAGCGGAGTAACTAGGTAGTGGGTTGTTTTCGTACCTACCCGGGCAACTTTCACTAACGTAGGAAAAATGATTTACAATGCACGAAATCCACGCCGTCCATCACAGACACCACCCTTGTCAGGACTTGATCGAAAAAAATCCAGGATGATTCCAAATTCAGGTGGGCCACTCCAAAATTTTATACATAAAACTTCTAAATTCCCCCCATCATGATGATCCACGTCAGATGAATGGATTGGATGGCATAAGAACACCACGGTGGGCCCTAAAAAAACAATGGTGGAGATTCCATCCTAACTCCTGTGGTAGGCCTATTAGACAGTTTTGGATGATCTGATTTTTCGGTTCAATGGTTTAAATGAAGCAGCCTACCAGATGGACGGGTAGGATCTCATGAAAGTTCCATCCACGTGGTTAAATAGCAAGGGCAAGTTACCGTACGGCGGTCAGACATAAAAGTTTCCTTCCCTGCAGAATCTAGTGCCCTGATTCTAAAGGACAACCACTGTTGCGGTGGGCCACACCGTAGAAAATAATGGACAACTACCCACAAACGTCCAAATTTTACTTGGTGGTCCATTCAATTTCTGATCACCTCGATTTTTGGGACGTCTTATTTTCATGATGGGTGACCCTGATGGTCCCACCTAATAGTAAAAGTACCCTAATATAGTAGATCCATCTGTCACAGGACACGTGGCAGGGTGATGTACTGATCTTGTTCAACCATGTGCTGCTGGTAGTAGGACGGATGGATGACTTCACATTAAAAAAAATGTGGACCTGTGAGATTGTCATATCTGTATATTTTCTTGAAGCTGACTGTGTATTGAGAATACTCTGTGGGGGCCACCGTTATGTATGTGTCTTATCCTTGCCGTCCATCCACTTTAGAAAATCATTTTAGAGAATCAGACCAAAATTGAAGCATTTCCAAAGCTCAAGTGGACCACACTACAGGAAACAGTAGGCTTGATGACATCCATTGTTGAAACCTACCTAGGGCCCACATTAATGTTTATTTATCATCCAACCTTTTCATAAGGTCACATGGACTTGGATGAAGGGAAAACACAAATATCAGCTTGATCCAAAACTTCCGTGGCCTTTAAGAAGTTTTCAACGGTAGGCATTCAATTCACACCGTTTCCTGTGGTGTAGTCGATTTGAGCTTTGGATATGCTTTGTTTTTGGGCCCATGGCCTAAAATGATCTGGTAAAACGGATGGACGGCGTTGATAAGACAATTACATCACGGTGGGCCCCACAGAGTTTACTCCGCTAGCAAGCCGCGTCCACATGACAGTGTGATGTACTGATCTTGTTCAGCCATATGCTGGTACCAGGACAGATGTATGACTTACATTTAAAAAAATCAAAGCCAGTGAGACAGTCGTATGTATGCATTTTCAGCTGTTTATCCCGAAGTTTAAAACGTCCAAAGCTGGCCTCGACTCGGTAGCCAGTCCCACCGGGTTGACTCAATGACTCAGTTTGACTCAACTGGATATTTAATAATTAAAATGAGAGATTTAGTTACACTTAATAGAGGTTTTGTTGGAGTGATTTTAGGCAAGGGGAGATAAGTGTGTTATGCCAAAATCATTTGGGTGTGATTCAAATCGTGACCATTGGGTACTCAAATACATGATGTGTATGCGAAATCCACTCTGACCGTTAGATATGTAATCCTAAGTTAGGTTAAAGCCTAACAAATTAAGCTGATGTCTGAATTAGATGGGCCATAATAAAAGAAAGAGTTAAGAGAGAACTCCATCCTTGTTTTTTATAGGAACCATTGTAATGACTATAAGAAATCCGATTCAACCATTACATTCCACAAAAATAATTTAGGCTTGGGATAAGAAAATAAGAAAATCTTTGATTTAGGTGGGTCACACTAAGGGAAGCATTTTGAAAGGTGGGCATCGCCTTGTATAATATTTTCTGTTGTATGGTCCACCATAACAGATGGGGTTAGATTTTGATACTTCTGCTTAAAATTAGGGGTTCGGTTCGGTTTCAAAAGGGATGAGAATTAAAGGTGGCCCCCTTCACATGAATGGTCCATATAAAGAGCTGGATTGCATATATCGTAACCAATTCATCTATCTCCTTAACTATTCGGTTCCAGTTTTGAAACCGAACCGAACCATGTGTACCCCTACTTAAAATTAGGTTACTCAACTTATGATTAGATTGGATTTCTTAAACACAATAAGTTAGAGCTCACAAAGCTTTTAGTTTTTCATAAATAGGAAATTCCTTTATAACTAGTGGAGACACTGGATATGTTTAACTGTGTTGGACTTTTTATCCTCTATCTCTACCATGAGAGGAACCTTTTCGATAAATATGGCTAATCAAAGCATGTGGAATAACACACTATGAAAAATTTTCACTTAAAAATCTATATTTTAAATTCTATGAGAAGATAAGCCCTTCCGTGACAAAAACAGTTCCTTAAAAAGAAAAAACATTAATATTGTATTGGACCGTAAGGTTATCCATGAGATCTTAGAAATTGCACAATTAGCGTATTAAACCGTCCAAATTACGTTACCCAATGTAAATGTAATGTAAATGTAAATGTATCTGTTCAATTCAAATGTGTGCCCACACATATTATAAACAGTTTGAATTTGGTTAAACTTATGTAATTAGGAATAGTGTTGGATATACCAGAGTAGTATTCATCTTGAATCGATTAAATGCTTGTGACCTAAGGTGCTAAACTAATTAAATTAGAATCAGATGTATGAATGTTGATATGATTGTTCAACCACTAATGTTATAACAAACAAGCAATTTAGAGGGGGAATGCTAGTATTTCAAAATGTTATCTTTTTATCCTACGTAAGTAATGCGATGATAAATGATCAAGATTAATAAATACAGTTGAATCATTGATTTCATTAATTAAAGAAAATAAACATTATAATCAGTAAAGAAAATTTAATTCCTAAGGCGTAATGCCATGATAGCACTAGTCAATAGCGAATCTAAGCTAAATTATGGATTCCAAACTTGGTGCAGTATGATTACACAGAAGTGGAATGTTGAGTTCTGTGCATTAATCATGTTCTTAAAAAAATTGACTTCCTTATTGTATGGTCCAATCGTAATTCAATATGTTACTAATTACATATGAACTTTTTGTTAATTGCTCCAATCTTATGTGGCCTCCAAGAAAATATTGAGGATTTTTAAAAATCCATTTTTACTATTATTATTATTATTATTATTATTATTTAAAGATTGAGATGGTCGAACTAAATTATGAGGAATCCTTCATCTGCAAATCTTTAAAAACTTCTTGCGTACGCTTTATCCACACATGTGGTATGCAAGAAAATTTACTGGAGTCTCATGTGACTCTTGCTTTGAAACATTAAAGAACTACTGCTGGCAGGATACTTGTTTTTTTTTTTTACAAAAGAGTAATTTTTAATGAAACTTTCTCACATATGCACCCTAACCACCGATTTCGTGAAGTAATCTTTAACCTAGTCCACCCATGCCGTGTAAAAACCTCACTATCATGCCATAAACATCTCCACCCACGGAGGCAGGGCTGTTAATGGGCCGGGCTAGCCCGTCACTTTTTCCGGCTTGGGCTGGAGTATCAAGTATGAGGGTAGGCCCGTTTTTCAATTGGGTGAATTTGGACCGTGTATCATATCCCATCAGCTAATCCTGAGTCCGGCTGGCCCACCTCAGGACCAACTTGGGCTGGAGTATCGGATCAAGGGCGGGCTCCTGCTTAAATTTTAGACCCGTATCTCAATCGGGCCGGGTTAGGATCCTGTAGCTCATCAGTGAAGCTTAAATCCGGCCTGAACTGGCCCATTAGGGTTTGGGTCTTGAATAAACATTTCAGGCCGGGTTTGACCGGACTACTTTGGCTCCTCATAGGCCCGGGCCAAGCTCGGGTCTATTTGAACAATGCGGGCCGGACTTGGACAGAGTTAGGTCATGCTCTAACCCAAGTTGGACGAGTCATCCTCCAACTTGGGCGAGTTCCTCCTGAACTCAGTAACCAATGAGTCTGTCCGGCGTGCCGGGTCCGCAATCGACGGTTGAGATTCTAATTGCAAGTAGTTCTGAAAATGGGCCGGGACAGGGAAAGGCCCACAACACCTTGGATGAACTTCAAGCCCATCAAACTGGGCCACATTTTAATTTCATCTCCCAGTGAGAAAAATTCCGGCTAAAAACCACTATTCTAGTGGGGCCCACTTATCTCATCATGTGCCGGGCTTCAATTTTAATAATGGGCCCCACATTCTGGGCTTGGGCTTTCCTGGGCCTTGCGTTCTAAAAGCCAGTTTCCAGCATGGGTATTTTGTAATTCAACAATCCATACATTCAAATCACAATCTTCAACCATTCCAAAGCAACAAAACCATGGTTTTGGAGACTTAGAAAAGTCATGGGCCCAAACACAGAAAATGCAAGCCCAAAAAAACACAATCGAAACAAATCTCATTTTAACTTAGCCAGTGCCACCAAGCACAGCTTTCAGCTTCTTCACCTGAGCATCATCAAGGAAGGTGGTCTTCTCGACGAGGATGGATGGCAGATCATTCGCAAACAGCGCAAACGCAGTGATCTGCAGGCCTGGGCTTGGGCTACTGAAGCTAACGAAAGCGATGGCTGGGATCCCTCCGCCGTTCAATTGAAAATGCAACAGCCCTTGTGGGAATACCATGATATCCCCCTTCTTTAGTGTCTTGAAGTAGACCATGTTCGCCGACGATGAGATGAACCCAGCGCATATCGTCCCCTGGACGACCACCAGGATTTCGGACCCACCCGGGTGGGTGTGGAGTGGGATCACACCGTCCGGCGCAAGGTCCAATCGAGCCATCGAGATCCCAAGACCATTTACTCCCGGGAACTGGGCTGCGAATGCCGGCGTCACGGCCGCCATGATTATGTTGGATGTGTTTCCGGCCTTGCCGAGGCCGGAGAACACGAAATCATCGACTGTGACATTCACGGGCTTCTTGCATGAATAGCCTGCTGGGCTTTCTGGGCCCATTAGGTCTCCCACACAGAAATCAGCTGCACGTGTGGAGGATGAGAAGAGGAGGAGTTGGAAGAGGATGAAAATGTAGACCATTTTTTCTTTCTTGTGTGTGGTTCTCAGACTCCTATCTTATCTATCTATATGGGTGTGTTTGGATGGGGTTTATATAGGGTGGGGAGTGCATACACGGTTGTTTTGCTGTATATGAGGGGGGATGAGATGCCATGCAGGTTTTCACGTGCATGGTAAGGGTTGAAAGGTATACGTGAAAAAAAGGACAGATTTTGAGCTGTGATGCATGTGACCTCGAGAAACAGACAATGTAGCACTTTTGTCAGGGAGAGAGACTGTGTCAGATTACACACATCCATAAATTGTGGTCATTGATGACGTGGCAAGACTGTCAGTCAATCTGGACCGTTGGATGTGGGGCCAAAGGATTTAAGAAAAGAACAGTCAAAAGAACTTTCGTGGATTAGCGAATGGTGATTCATGACATGGCATAAAGGTGGGTTGTATCTGGACAGGCCCCATTTATTAAAAAGGCGTATCCCAACAATCGCACCAATTCGATCATTTAATCACTTGATATTGGCCATTGAATTTGGACCGTTGGTTATTCTTTTTCTAACCATCCATCTGATGGCCACCAGTTCGATGGCTAGGATTATCCGATCAGGGTGATTTTTAGAATGAGCTGTCCATGATGCCCGATCACAATTTTCTCAGGCTGGTTTTACATACATGCATTCCACGTGTACGGTGGATGAATCACCATCAATAAACAAATGGTGTATTGGATCGGTTCCATGGTGGTGCTGGGTGCTGTGGAGCCCACCGTGATGCAAGTGTTTTATCCACGCCGTCCATTCTGTTTTTTCAGCTCATTTTAGGCATGAGCTCAAAAATGAAGTGGATAAAGGGTTCAAGTGGACCACACCATAGGAAACATTGGCCACTGAATGCCCACCATTAAAAACTTCTATGATATTTGTGTTTTCCCGTCATCTATGTCGGTGTGACCTTATCAATAGGTTGGATGGAAAATAAACATTACGGTGGGCCCTTGGAAGGTTTCAACGGTGGGTGTCATTATTCCTACCGTTTCCTGTGGTGTGATCCACTTAAGCTTTGGATCTGCTTCATTTTTGAGCTCAGAGCATAAAATGAGATGGCTGAACGGATGAACGGCGTGGATATAAAACACATACATCAAGCACTCCATCATCTATGGTGTGGCCCACATGAGTTTTATAGGTTTCATTATGATTTTAGAAGGTGTGGCCCACATGAGTTTTGGATCGATATGATGGATCGAGCGGATGTCATGTGCACGTCACGGTGGGCCCTACGTAGTTGTAGAATAAGCATAATCTACAGCAGAAACGGGCTCTTTTTTTTTTTTTTTCTTCTTTAAAAAAAAAAAACACACGCACACACACCCCCCACACACTCACGCTAGTGGAATTTCACCGCCTATGGATACTCAGAACCGGATTCTTGAAATTGCACCATTAAGACGATTTTGAAAGGCTGCTTTTGTCATTTTGCATTGAATAAGATAGGGAATTTTGGTTAGAGAAAAACTTAGATACTCTGGCAGAGTACGGTGAATAATGAAAGAGATCCAATGGCTGGATGGCAATAAAAATAAGTGGGACCTGGTGAGGTTTTTAATGGCCGGTCCACATCCGAATTTTTCATGTCGGCCCATGTAGTGAACGGATCGGATGTGTCATGCCCCGAAAATTAGCACCTGAGTCTAGAAACTCTGATTCTTTGTTTTCAAGTGTAAACATAGTAAAAATGCACGTGGATGAGTTTTCACATGCCCGCATAGTCTGATTAACTTTTACTCATGATTAATAATCAAGTAGTTTTAAATTAGCAACATCAAAAATTAAGTAAAGATAATTATAAATATATGGACAATATTCAAAATATACGATTCCAAAAGTAGTGTTCGCTCAAATGAGAGTTACACAAGCCACAATAAATATTCAACAACACAACTAGTGGAGTCCTCAATTGGAGAATCCAAAATACCAATTCTCAAAATGTATAAAAAGGAGAGAAGCAAAGTACATGGAGTGTGTACTGACATGGGTGTGTACTAACAAGCTAACCCAAAAAAAAAAAAAAAAAAACTTTGCTTAAGCCTGTCCATCCGACAACTGGAAGTACAGATCACCATCAACAGGGTCCACTATGTCTCGTCTAATGTGTTAATCTCGGTGGTACCTACATCAATAATAACGTCTGGTTGGTATTTTAAAACACCGTTCCAGGTGAGAGTGAGTGATCAATTTAGTAGTTTTATTAGTTCTAAGTTACGCGTGTTATCAATCCAATCAGTGCAGGTAATGATAATCAAGAAATCAAATAATTTCTACATACTTTTGTTAAATGCACATTTTAAGGTATGACATGATACATGTTCTTTTCAAACAACACTTCCTCACAACCTATTTCGATGCCTATTTCGCATATGACAACACTTCCTCACAAGCGACCCAACACTAAATCACAAATCCTTTCTAATGCAATGCGATGAATACATATGTTAGCCGAATAGTTATTAAGTTCCATTCATCCAGCATATTGGGGAAGTTATGGTACCCTCATTTTATTGTGGTATCAATCGGATCACAAGGCTCGGGGTGGTCGAAGCAGCTCTTTACCTATGTCCCTTGATCCGTTTCTGACCTTATCGCCCAAGCGATAACTCCTCAGCCAATGAGGGACTAACATTGGCCCAACCAATTGGCTCGACCGATCACAAAGGACCCAGATGGCACGGCTCAGACGCACGGGGTTAGGCACCCTATCGACATAAGGAGGACGCTCACAATTGTGCAAGAATCGTCGACACCCAAACAAATTGTGCAGTGGTCGTGACATCATTCCAGTTTGATGTAATAATCTCATAGCCTTCTTAATTCCTCATTGGTCACAATGGAGGAGGCTCGTCACCCCAGCGTAGGCCGACAGCTCGAGCACAGTGTGTCATATCACCATGCCCAGCTCATAAGTCTTATGGATCATACCATTAACGGTTAAAAGTAGACTCATTTAAATGAGACATGGTATCCTAGATTCTATTCATTGTTGTCATACATCGCAAACATAAGCAGTAAGTCAACTCTTAGATTACTTCGATCAACTTGGGAAACTCCGGCTTGACCGAAATTGGGTGCGAGCATCCCATGTAGGCTACCTACTGTTAGTCATCTGTGTTTGACTCGAGTTAACTAAACAAGTATTGAGTGACCAACTTAACTCGAGCCACCCCTTGATTCAAATGATTTACCAACTAACCAAACATTATAAGTAATTCCAAACATCACTAATGACTACCAATTCATGTACCAATCGTAATAACATTTCATATGAAACCTAAATTTAATAACTTCCCGTGTGTGTGTGTGTACCGACATGGGAGTGTACTAAAAGGCTATAACCCAAATAAATAACTAAATAAAATCGCTATCCTCAGTAAGGTACAGTAGATGAATAATTTAAATCTCATACACGTGCATCACGTGTACCAAGACTCAGTGCCACATAGGATAAATGATCCAATGCTCCCGCATTACTATCGAACTCCTAGTTGCATAGGACCACTTGGACAGTCACGGGAAGTTCCCGGAAGGTGTGTGGGGGGCGCACATAGATGTCCGTGACAAATCCACTCCGTCCATCAGTTTTTTTTAAGATAACAATAGGACATGAATGTAAAAATCAGTCAGATCCAATACTCGTGTGGGCCACACCAAACGCAAAAGCATGGATTGAACGGCCACCATTGGAAACTTTGCAGGGGCCACGGAAATTTTGTATCCAGAGGATATTTGTGCCTACACTTTATCTGAGTGGTAATAGTCCCATTAACGGTTTGGATAGCATATAAACACCACGGTCGGATCCAGGAAGCTTTCAATGGTGGACCTTTCGACGTTCCCAATGCTTCATGTGGTGTGGCCCACGTTAGTTTTGGATATGCCTGATTTTTAGATTCCTGTCCTACTGGGGTCCTGCGGAGTAGATTTGTGACCGGCATCACTGTGGGCCCCACACAGCTTCCGACTAAAGAAACTGCATGTGCCGGGAGGCAAAGGCAACTCGCGTCCCACCTGGACACTCCAGTCGACCACTCCTGACCGTCCACAGTGCATTCTCATGGGCTACCATGATAAAATTCCAGCGATCCGATGATCTGATCCATCCATAAGTTGGCCTGCCCTCTGATAGCCTTCTACTTTCAAAGCATGGATGGGATTGTTAGGATCTCCCTAGAAAATAATTACCTTAAAACAGCTTTTTTATAGACCGTAGATCAAATGGATAGAACGGTCAGATCGGCGTGATTTTTACATGACAGCTGATTAAAATTGCTTATAGAGTTAATGATCAGTCCAGATGGATGAATTGAACTGCCAAAAAGCTCGAAAGCATGTAGGAGGACTATAAGTTATGGTGGTCCCAAAGCACTGAAAGAAAAATCGCTTTCGGTGCATTGCTGGAACGCATGGAAATAGGCATAAGAAGACATCAGACAGCTAGAAGGGTTACAATTTCAAGTGTCTGCACTTTAAAAAGCAGCCATTTGATGGATATGTGGATTGGAGGGATTCCCTTCGTTATCAGGGGCCTTGATCCATTGCATCGAGAGGCATGGCAGGTACCATGCCCTTCCATGTCACTACTACACTTATGACAGGTGTAGCCTAGATCAAAACCGTTCATTTGGTAGGGCGAACAGTGAATTAGCGAGATTTTAAAATTCAGCGCCTTCTAGATAATCCTAGCCCTTTAGTAATGAAACACTGATTAACAATGGCTCGCATTTGGTGAGAAAACACATCCATTTTTAAGACGGTTAGGATCGCCGGACCAGAGCCATTTCTTATTAGAGACCAATCAATGGTGTGGCCCGCAGGAGCGGAATAGGTGCAGCTCCGGCCTCACCCAACACGGTGCGGCCATTACCGTGTGTCCGATTAATGGTCGATCACCACTTTTTCCTATGGTTTGGTCCACCTGAGATTTAGATCTTCCTCATTTACATGTTCATACTCCAAAATGATCTAGTAAAACGGATGGACGGCGTGGATATTAATAGATGCATCGAAGTGGGCCCCACGGTAATGGCTGCACCGTCTTGGGTGAGGCCCCGGCCGCACCTAATTCGGTCCCGTGGCCTGCAGGATGCCTCAAGAGCTACCAGCCTTGTGCGAACTAGCAGGTGATGGTTCACCGCTATTTTCTAAGTTGGGGTGTCCAGTTCATAATACGTGGGAAAAAGCCGTGCATGAATCTAGGCCGTCTAAGTGGTTGATCCCATTGTGGAGTATAGCACGATCAAACAATCTCAACCATCTGTTATAACCTTCATTTGATTTTTAACTACTCAGATGATAGTCATTGATTTTATAGTTAGGATTGTTTAATTGCGTCAATGTCTGACTGTGCCCCACATGAGATGGGCCATATGGATTGCACGGTTTGGATTGACGTTTTTGCATGCTACATCAACGGCGGATGAGAAATCATAACGTTGCTCATCTTATTTCCATATCAATGAGTTATTTGGCCAGGTGGAGAAGCGTAGGAGATCTGAAAGGGTACTCATGTGGGACCCACCTTGGATGGGCAATTTCACAAAATTCACACCGAAATCTCTCAACTTGGAAGATCCTAACCCTTGAATCAATAACATACGTATAGACAGCTGAGAAACAAAAGGGAAAAGGATCTAATGAACAAGCTCTGGAATATACTAATCTCAGATATTTTCGGTTCATTAGCATTCACTGTAGTCGCAACCAATCAGCAATCCTGATCACAAAACCACTGGCTCCACATGTTCAATCCCAACTTACCAGGTAGTCTTTGATCAAGATTGATCGAACCAGATCAGACGCCGGCAGCCAATAGGCAACTATTCAACGGTTAAGATCATCCGATTAGGTAGTAGCCATCCCAACTACTCAACATGTACAAGATTTATATAGCATACATATCAAGTTTCAGTGTATAGCTTGGATTTATTGTTATTATCCTTTTTTTTAAAAAAAATCGACGAAAAAAAAGAAAAACCTTGAATGCTCATTTGTCTTATATAGAAAAGGCTGGGCAAAAGAGTAAAGAGGAGGAGACCATGTGCCGTGGAGAGCAAGGATAAGGTGGCCTGTGAATAGTGACCATTGCTTTACGTGGAAAAGCAGGCGCGCCATATCTTAATATCAACAACATCCCCGCCGCCACTCTCACCACTTTGCACGCGTCTTGCTTCCACCACTTCCAGCTTATCTTCGGTGTCTTGTTTTTTTTTTTCTTGTTTTCTTTCTCTGATGTGGGCGGCCGAGTACTAATGAGGACTGCGTACGAAGTAAAAACTTTAGGGCCCACCCTGATGTATGTGCCTTATCCACGCCGTTCAACCGCTTTTAAAGCTCATTGTACATCTTGAGCCCAAAGTTGAGGCAAATCCAAAGCTCAATTGAACTACCGAAACTGAAAAAATGGGTTTTGAATACCTACCGTTGAAAACTTCTCGGGGCCACTGAAGTTTTCAATCAAGCTGATATATGCGTTTTCCCTTCATCCATGCCAATGTAACCATATGAATATGTTCGATGACATATAAACATAACCGCGGTCAATAGGAAGATTTAAACGGTGGAAATCATTATTCCCACCGTTTCCTGTTGTGTGGTCCACTTGAACTTTGAATATGCTACAATTTTAAACGAACTGAAAAAACGGAAGAACGACGTAGATTCACGGTGGCCCCACAGAGTTACTCAGTACGTTACTGAGTAACACAGTACGCAGCCCGATTTCTAAAAGGAGCTGGAAAAGCGGATGATTGCATGGATAAGATGCATATATCACGCGTGGGCCCCGCACAATTTACTCAGTATGCAATCCGTGTTCGAGTGATGGGATTTTTAAGGGGGTGAGAAATGCTCCAGTAGTCTCAGTTTTAGCGTTGCATGGGGGCAGTTAGACAATTCCATCCATCCATCTGAACCGTCCAAAACACGTTTCTTCGGCAACCATGCAAAAATCACAACAATCGGACAATCCAATTTGATTTAAATGGCGCTCATTTTTTTCTTTAGTCGTAGATCGGATGCCTATGATGGCCTAATAAAGGGGACTCAGATTGGGTAATGACCCCTCCAAAAATCTGTGAACCCCACCATCATGTATGTGTTTTATCCACGCCATCCATCCATTTCGCCTGGAAAATATAGAGCGACGACGTTGGGTGTTGAACGTTTCTCGGAGTGAATTGGTGCTGGTCACCAATTCAAGGGTTCAGATTCTTCCAATGTAGGGGCATTTTCAGCTAACGGTACCATTAAAAGTGGGGACCACATTTCAATAGATCGGGTCAAAAAAGTCTATTGAAAAAAAAATGCAAACACAACTTTTGGCTGAGGGATATTTGAAACGTCCAATCAATGATTTTTACACTCGACGGGACATAGGGTCAAAAAAAATTGCAAAGGGAATCAAGCGGCTCTTGTTGATGGCCCATCTTAATCTCAAACTAAGTCATCCTGTCTTGGACTTGAGGTGTCCCTAACCCTCTGATCAGTGGCCAAAAATTGAGGGATAAGAAAGCATAAAGTCCATAAAAATGTCAATGATTCGATGGCTAGGATCTTGTAATATTCATACTGATGTATCCCATATCTTGTGGCCAGGAACGCCTGCAAAGCTGCCTATTTTTTGTGTTGCGGCCGGGCCCTGAGTCAGGTGGGCCACAATTGTTGTGTGCCGTGGCCTACAAACCATGATTGCCCAGTCATCCAATCGGCCACTTTGTACACTGAATCTGAACCTGTCAATCTCAGAACTGCCCATTTTCCCATACACATGCAGCCCACCTGATGACGGGCCTGCCCTGATCTCTGGGCCAAGGCACACGCACGGATTGAACACCTGGGATTCAATCCACACGTTTAACATTGGCACGTGGGGGGAATTGGTTTACATTCCAAAACAAAACCGAATGCAATAGCACTAAAAAGAAACCAAGAATATTCTAAATTCCAGCTTTGCCAAGGGTAGATTAGATGGGTTAGAAAACTTCATCCAAGTTTTTCAGAGCTGTACATTTGTTTTGCTGTGGCCCACCTGACCAGTATATCAACCTGATTCTTGGGCTAGGGCATAAATGTAGTGGTGCCATTCTGATGGATGGATTGCGTCTCGAACCTGTGTGCCATGCTAGCACGTGTAAGATGCACATGAGCTGTATTGCACGTGTGGCTTAAGAAAGCTCTTCTAATTCTGGAAAAATAAATAAAAACAGGAAAAGAAAAGGGGGGAAAATGACAAGGAAAATAAATTCTAACAGTTGGAGATGTGCTCGGCCCGCCATGAATTGAAATGCCGGTGTTTTCTAAAAACCCACCTGTGGCTCTCTTTTTGCCCTACAAAAAGAAAAGTGGGCCCCACAAAGAGAACAGATACCTGCAATCCTACAAAAGCTGCATAATAATAAATATATAAATAAAATTAGTATAATATAATCATCGTTTACAAACAGCTGAAGCAGATGTACTGCACCTCTCAAGAGCGCCCACAACATAACGAAGGAAAAACCGCTATTTACAACACAGGCATTACCGAACAAAGTCAATAACCTGATTCCAGCATGCGGCAATAAGGTAAATACCCGTAACTGAAACAACACAAAATAACCTGACCTGCAAGGGCGGCCCGCTAATCGAGCGGCCATATTCCACCTACAATTAATTAAGCTGACAGGCTGCTGAAGATGCGCTTCAAACTGGGGCATACCATCCGCAGCCTCCCCATGCCCGCACCATAAACCTGCTCGAAAGAGAAGAAAATTCAACAGAACGGATTTTAAATGTCTTGTACAATGCAGCAACTGTAGACCTCACATGGGTGAAGGGGGTTAGCTATCTTACCTTTGGGCATAATCGGATATCGAGGGTTTCCAGCATGCTGCAGTGTGATATAGCAGCTTCAACTTCTTCTTCTGCAATATTGCAAGACTGCAGATGCAAGTTGTAGGAGCAAAATCAGAGAGAGCAAAAGAATAGACATAGCTTTCAATGAATCCTTGTTAATTAAGCATGTTCACTACTCAAATGCCTGGTCTACTACATGTCACTATTCAAATGCCCGGCTTCAATTCTGGATAGAATTTTCTGTCATGGTGCGCAGGGGGGGAGGATCATCTGTAGAAATGGGATGAGATTTGTAGACCTTATGAGGAAGGCGGAGCAGTGATTAGGAAGCTGGAGGTGACAAACTCTGCCCTGTTGGGGAAATAGTTGTGAAGATTTGAATACGAGGAAGGGAGGCTTTAGAGAGAGGTTATAGCTAGTAAATACAGCACTTTGGAGGGCAGTCGGTGTGTGAAAAGCTCCTTCTACAAGGCTCCTGGTTTGTGGAAGGGATTCCTCAGATTGACAAACAAATTCAAGGAAGGTGTCCAATTCTCATGCAATGAAGGTAAAAGGATTAAATTTTGGGAGGATGTGTGGATAGGGGAAAGCAGGTTGTCTGAAGTCATTCCAAGATTAGCTAGTATTTCCACGGATCGGGACATGACTATTGATCAGTGCTTCTTGATTGTTGGAGGGGATATAAGTGCTGTTTCCTCCACGCCCGAGGAGCTTATTGGATGATGAGGCGGAGGAGTTGGATCATCTTCAGGAGCGACTTCCCTGCTTCAAGCCATCTATGGGCAAAAAGGATTCCTTTATTTGGTCTCGTGATTAGTCTGGCCAGTTTTTGGCTCACTCGTTCCACAAGCTGTTAAGCCATGCCCCTTTGGATGAAAGTAAAGGCATCATCTCCTTTGTTTGGTCCTTCCGTGCTCCTCCCAAGGTGGAGACATTGGCAAGGTTGGTGGGGAGAAACCAGATTCTCAATATAGATAATTTGAATAAAAGATTGCATGTAATCCCGAATGGCTGTGTTATGTGCTTCAAGAGGCCGGAATCGGTGGACCATCTTTTCATCCACTGCTCTTTCACTTGTAACGTGGGGGAGAAATTTCTGGGGGGTTTTTATGTCGTAGGTCATGCCAAGGATGATTGAGGTTTTGTGTGTGTGTGTGTGTGTGTGTGTGAAAGAACTTGTAGGCATTTTCATAACAAAAGCAGGTCAGAAGAGTCCGTATATAAGAGGATTACAATGGATGTAATTGGATGGGTGTCATGTTCTAATGATATAGACCAAAGTGACTCGTCAATCTTGGCCAGTTGTAATTTAGTTTTGTGAGCCTTTGCGCTCTTTAATATAGTCGCCGCCTCTCTTTTTTAAAGTTCACTTAAAGGAGAGATTGCAGAGATGATTCACAGCAAATATATAATTAGGGCTGTCGACGGGTCATGTTCAGGATGGGTCCTATAGTACTCATACCTGGCCTAACCAGATTCAGGTTTCATTCCTGAAGACCTGGATCTGATTGGATTCAGGTACCCGTCAGGTAACCATTGGGTTTTGGATCCAGGTTTCAAGTGGGGTTTGGGACAAATAAAAGCATTTACATAGTTGGGCCCACCTGGTGGGTATATTAGACACACACAAGTGCCACTCTGACACATGTGTTCTGTGTAAACAGATATAGATGGGCTCTCTTACATGCATGTGGCTTAGGAAACCTCCTTTTTTGCTAGTATAATCAACACATATTTAATGGTACTATCAAAACTAACTAGACCTGATTTGACCCACCACTACCTGATTTAGCCAGGTCCAACTTTAAGGACTTGACCCAAGACTATACTTGATTTTTAACCAGGTCGAGAAAGGTGAGACCTGACCCAGTCCCGATTTTTTAACAGGTCCAAAGAAAGGGATGCAATCTGTTTAAAATGGGACGGGTTGCAGCGAGTACCTACAGGTCCAGGTGCCTACTGACAGCTCTACATGGTTGTCTGTGATACAAGGCATTCATCAGACAGACACAGCCATGAACATTCCCTAGCCCAAAAATCAGGCAGGTCCACTCATCAGGTGAGCCACTTACACATGACAAAAGCAAATCATTAGAAAGACCAACAGTGTGTGCATGACATACACGTGTGGTAAACCCAAGAGGAACAGCCTGATTTTCGGACCAGGGCACGTTCATGGTTGGATAACACCACCTGATGACTGGCCACCTGAACGGTGAAATTGCCTCTTAAATATCTTCTATAGCATGAATTGCCTCATTATTTCATCTTATGATATGGAGTTTTTATAACTGAGACCCCAAACCATGCTTTTCTGGTCGGCAATTTCTGACTGGTAGAGATCTGTAGTCAGAATTTTGGAAAGACATAAAAAGATTTGTGCAATAGTACATGACTAAAACAGAGCTTTGCTAAGCACACATGCCTGTGCAGCAAAGCACATGTAGATCCCCACATATGTGCCAGCATGGCACGTATGTGAGATCCAATCCATCCATTAGGTTTTTCATGCTTTGTACATATTTTCCCAAAAAAGAAAATCCAATCATAATGTGGACCCCAATATTGGAAACAGGTGGATGGGCTAGAAAACTTCAATACGTTTGTTTTGCAAACTGTAGTCCACCAAATCAATGGATCAACCTGATTATTGGATTATAAAGTGGTGACCTTCTGATGGATATATTGGATCTTGGACCTATCGTGTCATGCTAGCACATGTGGTGTATCACAAGCTTTATTGCACACGCATGGGCTTAGCAAAGCTCCTTAAACATATTGCAAAATTAAACATACTGCAGAATAACATGAGAAGAGGAATATTTGGAGATCTTGCAAGAGATTCAGAGGCTTGATAAAAAGAAGAGGAAGAGGCGACTAAAGAAAGGGCATGGAAGGAAATTCACAGGGCAAAGTTTGGGGTGGTTTGCGCAAAGCTCCTGTCCCGGATGGTTTTCTGATTGCCGTTTATCATAAATTTTGGAGCGAATTTTTTGAAAAAAGATACATAGCGCGAGAACTTGGGGCAACATTTGTGGTACTAATTCCAAAAAAGACAAAAAAAAAAAAAAAAAAAAAAAAAAAAAAAAAAAAGGTGGAGAGTTAGAAGGACTATAGACCAACTAGCCTTTGGGGAGGTCCTTGCAAGATTTTGGCTTCAATGTTGCGCTTAGTGCTAGGTGAAGTGATTTCCAAATCTCAAGAGGCTTTTGTAGAGGGTTGTTGGATTGTGGATAACGCATTGATAGCCAATGAGGTCACTGATGCATACAACATGAAAGGAAGGAAAGGGGTGGTATGCAAGTTGGACATTGAAAAAGTGTATGATCGGGATTGGGCGTACCTAGATTATGTGTTGGGTCATTTGGGATGTGGATCAAAATGGCAATCGTGGATTCATATTTGTGTTAAAACAGAAAAATTCTCTGGTTTAGTGAACGGGTCCCCAAATGGCTTCTTTCATGCTTCAAGAGGCTTGCAGCAAGGCAATCCATTGTCCCCTTATTTGTGGTGGTGGTGGAGGCTTTCGGTGGGTTGTTTGATATAGGCATGGAGGTCGATTTAATTAAAGGCTTTAAAGTTGGTAACTCTCACTTCCAAGTATCACACCTACAATGTGCAGATGATATGTTGCTCATGTGTGATGCGGATGTATCTGAGGTGGATAACCTCCATATGATTATTGTATGTTTTGAAGTTGTATCAGGTTTGAAGGTGAACTCGGGTAAAAGTGAAATCATGGGAGTAGATTTGTCGAGGGAAGAGGTGGGTTTGTTTGCCAAGATATTCGGTTTTAAAGAAGGTTCATTTCAGACAACATATCTTGGGCTTCCTTTGTGCATAGGAAAGCCACCTAAGTACATGTGGGATAAAGTAATTCAAAGATTTGTTAGTATGTTATCTAGTAGGAAGAATAGACACTTGTCATTGGGCGGGAGGCTAGTATTAATTAAAACGGCAATGTCCAACTTACCGGTCTACTACTATATGTCCTTGTTCTAATGCCTGAAGGCAACGGCAGATAAGCTCGAAAGAATTAGGAGAGATTTCTTACGGAGGAGGGCAGAAGATAAACATAAGTTTCATCTCATGAATTGGGAGAATGTGGGTAAGCCATGGGGTCAAGGGGGGTGGGTCTTCGGGTTTTAGAAGTTATGAATTTAGCTCTACTGGGGAAATGGGTGCGGAGATTTGGGGTTGAGGAGGGTAGCTTATGGTGATAAGTCGTAAGTAGAAAGTATGGTATACAAGAAGATTCAAGGTGGATTAAGGCATCATCTCTTTAGAAAGCGGTGGCCTCTTTAAAAGATAAATTTTGGATGAGTGGGTTTTTCATTGGGTAATGGGGAGGAAATTAGATTTTGGGAAAATATTTGGTTAGGGGATCAAAATTTGAGGGAGAGGTTCCCCTGGTTAGCAGGTACTGCTCAAAAGATGAATATAGTGGTGGCAAGATGTTTTTCGATCCACGGCGACTCAGTTGTATGAGCTCCTCCTTATAGGAGGAATTTATATGAGGATGAGGTGGAGAAGCTTCTGAGATTATTGGAGTTGTCAAGTAAGGTTCACCCGGTGATCTCGCAAAGCGAATCGATGAGGTGGAGTTGAGACATTTTTCAGTTAAATATGCCTACCAAAGATTCAAAGGTGGGCCAAATGTCTTGAGGTTAGCCATACAACATTTGTTTGGAGATATGGAGCTCCACTGCATGGCTAGTGGGAAGGAACAAGGTGCTTATGGTCGACAACTTATGCAAGAGGGATGATTCTTCCAAATGTATGTCTTCAGTGTTACGAAGTTGAAGAATCGGTGAATCACCTTCTCATTCATTGCGAGTCTGCAACGAAGATCTAGGTGGAGTTCATTGGTAAGCTTGGGTTCCATCGGGTATTGCCAAGCTCCATTGAAGTATTTTTCGCATCTTGGCATGGCGGGGGGAAGGGGAGAAAGGTAAGAAAGTATGGCGTCTCTGTCTCCCTGCTGGAATATGGGTTCTGCGGCTGGAAAGTAATAGTCACTGCTTTCGAGTTTCGAAATTGGAAAATCTTCCTTGGAAGTTTGCAAAATGGCCAAGGAGCTGGTTACGGAATGGGCAATCGAAGCAAGGAATATTGTGGCTGATTGGTTTTCTATTATCTGGATAGAATTGTAATTGTTGTGTGTCTTTTCTGTTCTTGGTTGGCTGTATACTTTAGGCTTTGGCCTTTAATCAATAAAATTGTCAATGTTATATATATATATATATATATATATATATATATATATATATATATATATATATATATATTATTTTAAAATTTTTTTAAAAAAAACATAGAGCAATTCAAAGTTATAGTTCGAAAGGTGAACAAATAGCAGCCATTCCTTGGGGAGAAAAAAATCCAAGCACTCCAATCCAACTACGATATCATCCTCCAATCTGCAAAACAATATCCAGAAACTTGACGGCAGATTTCTCACCTGAAGGGAGAGACTGGTCAATCTCGGACAATCGAGCTTTAAGATCTCCAAGGAGCAACAATTGCTAAGGAAAAGGAGGGGGAGAGTCAGCAGACATCAGAAAACATGAAACAATGGGGAAAAAACCACAAGCAAAACAAGAGACTAAAGAGTATAACTCAAAGGAGAACACAAACCTCAAATTGAGAAAGCTGAGATTAAAGCAGGCGAGATCCACTTCCTTCAAATTGGCAGACAAAGAGAGGTTTAATGAAGACAGATGGAAACAGCGAGCCATTGGAGGAATCACTACTTTTTTAATGTTCTGGCACCCGACACAGTTGAGGTTCTGAAGCAAACGGTCAGGATGCTCAATCAAGTCATGGTCATTTGGTAAAGACATGCACCCAGGTGAAATGTTGTCGCTTGATGACTCAGAAAAAGTGGCACGACTTGAACACCAATCGAGGTCGTGCATGTTAATGCAACCATTCAAGCTCACATGAGTGAGATGTGTGCAGCAAGTAAGAAGCTCCTCTATGGCAGACTGGCAGATGGTCCCATATGATAAATCCAACTCACGGAGTGCCGGGAGTGCACCTTCTTTATAAAGGGAATCCAAAGAAGAGTTAGAGAGGTATTTGCACGCCTGCAATTTCAAAACCTGTCAAAAGACATGGTCAGAATTCAAATAGTACACATCCAGAGGTACATGCGAACATAGCAATGTGACGGTTCAGTGAAGCGCATGTGAAGACTTCTTCTAGGGGCTGTTTAGGGTGAGGGATTTGGAGCAGGGATTTGTGACATCAGCAGATTTCAAAGCTCCCCCTTTTTTCTGTTGGGATGCCAAATCCAAATATAAACCTCCATAAATCCATGGTTTGGGGCAAATCCAAATCCCCACAATAACTAAACACTTGGCAAATCCTCAAAATGAGAGACCTTTTATAAGCCAACAAGGTAATTTCTTTGTAACCAATGCTCTCCAAATTCATGGATTTGTCATTTAGTTCCCAAACAGTGGTTCTGAATTTGCCAAACCCAAATCCATGCATGACAAATTCATGGATTTATCAAACTCATGTTCTCATTTCCTTGACCCCCAACAGGGCTTTAATGGACTCACTGGACTTCCCAAATTCTCAAGATATAGGCATCGAACAAGGAAAGGATCAGGTTTGGTGGACCCCAAATTCTTAGGATAAGACTGCAGCAAGGATTGGTTACAACTCATGTAAGTATAATCAGGTTTTAAAAAATCCGAGAAAAAAATATTCATGAGTACTGTTCAAAGTCACAAATTAAATAATAATTGCTGGAAAAATATATGAAGCATGGATTTTAGGATAATGGTGGGGCAAAGATTCAGGACAACTCGTAAGTTGAAATATTCCTTTTGCAAGTTGGACTTGATGCCTTTCACGAAAACTAAATTATACATATTGAAAAAAAAATGCATATATGTGTGAAAAATAGAGATTTTCCAATGGTGGCAGTGGCGGTGGTGTGTGTGTGTGGATGTGTGTTTGGTGCACAAGTAACAGTGTCCAGAGACTTACCTTTAACTGCAAACAAGATTCAAAAACAGGCTGCAAGTTCATCAAGAAAGTGTATGATAAATCAAGGTAGGTCAAATTTGGAAGCCGACGCAAAGAGGAGAGCCCGTCAGGGCCAATAGACGGGCACGACATCAAAATTAGTGACTCGATATATGGGCATGAAGCAGTTGTGGCAGCCAAGCAATCATCCGTAAGCTGGCTGTATAAGCAAACATAATTGTCAGCCTAGGTACATGAAAGGAAGAACATGATGTCAAATATAGGAGTTGAAAATATCACCTGCAAAAGGAAGCATCCAGAGATGTCAGGCAAGGACAAATGATGGATGCTTGCGACAAAACACCACAACCCTTCAGCTCCAGACATGACATTTGTGGCGCTACAATCTGCAGGCTACTCAACTTGGGGCATATCCCCAGATTAAGTGACCGAAGACCGACCTACACAAAAAGCTTCTTCAGTTTAGAATGAGCCACGCAAGATCCCCAATGCATTAACATTGTCTAAAGCAGCATTCAAAAGTATTGGACTTAGTGGCATTCTAAACTTGCAATTGTTGGTATTTTGAAATACACATGCAGATAGTGCAATTTTTCCAACAATTTCCAAGATATGAAACTAACAGCATATTCAATACACTAAATTATATATTTTTTTTATATAAAAAAAAAGAGCATATTCAATACACTGGCAACGATGGAGGGGTCTTGGTGGGAAGATCCTTCATTACTATACAAAAGGGAAAATTCTTATGCATGCCCCACGGGTCACATGGTGTGATGGTCTTATTTTGCTGTCATAGGTCAGAACAGACTAGTTGTTAAGTAGACTTGAAATTGCATACCACTGGTTGGATTGATCTGGATGTTTCAGGGCCAAGCAGAATATGTCCCCAAATTGGACTGACATGCTTTCTTGAGTAGAACTGTCCTACTTTGAACTGGAGCTCTTGGAAAACGGAAACCAGACTAAGAAGAAATCCATTTCCACACTTTTCATGCCCCAAATATCAACTGGATAAAAACGGAGGTAAGATCCCATTCTTATCTGCATCCCAACCAACACTAGTGGCTCAAGTACCGAACATGTGTCATACATGTATGTCAATCCAGGCCATCCATGTCAATGGCCCAGTGTGGACGGAGCACAGGCTGAAAATCACACTTACCATTCAATTGGGGACCATCACATTGGAAGGTAAAAAGGAAAAAATCTTACAATAGTCCAAACCCAATGTCTGGTATCAAATGGTTATGATTGTTTGATCGGTGTGATTTTGGGCTATGCTTCATCAAGATGGGGCTAACAATTTGGACAATTTGAATTCATGTACATGTATGGTTGATGGCTCACCACCAGTGTTGTCATTATCGTATGATTCGTATCATATCGTATGGTCGAATCGTAATCTAAAGTGAATCGTATGATTCAGATATGGATCGTACAATTAAAACATGAATCGTACTATTTAGATGGAATCATACGATTCAATAATGCACTCGCAAAACCGGAAATGCCCGGTCAAATTTTCAATTTTTTTTCTTCTTTTTTTCTTTTTTTTTTTTGCATTAGGAATTTCTGTTTTAAAGTGTATTTAGGCCCCACCCGCATTAGAAAAGCATATCTTTTGCAATAGGTAAGAATACATGTAAAATATTGAGTTATTCCTTTCTATTTCATTTCTTTCATATATTGGTAAAAATATGGATTTTTCGAAAAAGAAAAATAGAATATTTCGATTTTTTTCAGCTTCTCCAAGACCGCAAAGGGGAAGCATGTTCAAGACATAGTTTTGGTCGATGTAGATTTTTGGCCATTTATCAAGTTTTGCTTGAAGATCACTCCCCATTTGTCAAGGTGCTACGACTAGTTGATTTAGATGAGAGGCCGGCCATGGGATATATTTATGAAGCGATGGATCGAGCAAAAGATGCTATAGCAAAAAACTTGGGAGAGAATGGAGATGAGTGTCCATTCGGCTATATGAAAAAATGTGGGTGAAGAAGCGATATTCGGCTCTATGAAAATTTATATAGCAACAGCGGAATCTTTAGTTGAATAGGCCCTTACATGCGGCGGCTTGTTTCTTAAATCCTAGATTTCAATATGATGACAATTTTCATCCGGAGTTAGAGATCAAAACCGGGCTATATGATTGCATTGAAAAAATGGTCCTTGATCCAAGGCAGAGGGACATCATTGATGAGCAGATGGATAAGTTCAAAAAAGGCCTATGATTTATTTGGAAGAGAGACAGAAAAATTAACTAGAACAATGAAGCAACCAGGTAATTTTACTTACAATTATTTTGTTTCTTTGAGTTTGATTGTGTGCCTATTGTTTATATAAATTTTATATGATTGTGTTTTAGGTCCATGGTGGGAGAGTTATGGAGATTAGTGTCCGGAATTGCAGAAGCTGACTATTCGTATTTTAAGTTTGACATGTAGTGTTACTGGAGCACTTTTGAGCAAGTGAGACATTATTGAATTCATTAATCAACTTATGAATTCACCATGTAGACTGTGCTGACCAATAGCCTAATATTATTACATTCATGGGCTTGTAGATACATTTAAAGAAGAGGAATAGACTTGAGCAACAGAGATTGAATGCACCCGTCTTCGTAAAATATAATCTCCAACTCGAAGTTTGTCATGCAAAGAGAGAAATGACCAAGGGCTTGATCTTATATGCTTATCAGATATGAAATCTGATGATGAATGGATCACGGAGAAAGAAGATCATGCACTTCCTACAGATAACAACACCTAGATGGCATGGGTGAATGCTTTGTTGGAGGCATGGAGAATGTGCAAGGTGTAGGCGGAACCACATCAAGACCGGATGGGCAACTTGGTAAGACTCGTATTCTTATTGTTTAGTCTTGTAGACTTATAATTATTAATTAATAGTCTTATATTATAATGAATTTTGCAACAAATATTTTGTAGTTCCTAGAAAACTTGCTATTCGAAGCAAGGCGAAGGAAAAAAAAAAAACAAAAATGATAGAAGTAGATGAGGAAGATGAGTTTATTTCAACATCAAATTCTGAAGATGAAGATGATGTTGATAATGTTGACCTCATTGATGATGAGGATGATGATGATGGCGCAGCCAATGAAGAATAGATTTGTTTGGACTTTTTTCCCCTTTTGAATTATAGAAACGAGTGAATAGAAAATACATATACATTATGCATGTAAATTAGGACGGGGAAAATGTTATTTTTTGAATCAAATAGAAAACTTACATATATGTTGGATGGGAAAAGGGATTTTTTTTTAACTTGATTATGACATGATGATATATACATAATACATCTTTTTGTTTTTTGCATATTCATGATAAAATAGATGATTAATGTGTTTTTTTAATTTTTTATTTATATACAATTTTTATATTTTCTTATGACGTGTTTTTTTTACTTCGAAAAAATCTTACGATTTACGATACGATTCAGACCCCTTTACGATTTACGATACGATAACGATTATGACAACATTGCTCAACACCATTAAATATTGGTTGAAAACACAGTAGTCTAGTGCTTGATGATCATGATAATCATCGTCATTGTTATGCCGTCGACGTTACGATCCATAGTCTAGAGCCTGAGGTAATATTTCTAACAGATCATCATTTGATGAAACGACTATAACACGTACCCCATACCAATTGCCCACCAGGATGCCCTTCTATGTTCATAATTAATAAGCCATCATAACATATCTCATCCCTCAATGAATAATGTCATGCCACAAGAGTTGAAATACAGGGCCAAGTGATAGCTTCTGCCACATGACTATAGAAGAACCAGCTGAACACCTTCAATTGCTATGACTATGCCCGTGCAATAGTAACTTAGTTTTCAACATGTTTAATACTTAATTGTTTTAAAAGTTCATTTTTCAGCTGAGACAATACAATATGCACAACCATAGCAAATGAGCTAAATTTTCCATTTAGTGAACCCAGAGAAAATACGTAAGGAAAAGATAAAGGCCAATATGGCTGCCAGTGAAATCATTGCCATTTGGATGCCAACAATACAAGACACTCTCAGTCTAGATCTGAACCTCCACACAACTCTATGGCATCCATGATCCAACCAGCAACTACAATATACAACTGAACATCGAAAGCAGCCCCATTTTTTAGAAGCTCTGAACAAGGACTCTCACAGAGCAACTATTATCCTCCTCAAAGTTAGAGGTGGCAATGGACCAGGCCAAGCTCGGGCTTGAAATCTAGGCCCGGTGTCCAGGCCAGGGCAAGCCAGGTCTAATAACTAATGGCCCTGGCAAGGCGGTTGGCCCAGTCCAATAATCAAGTGGCTTTATGTTATGCAAAAGGATGGATGATCGGAAGATGCTTGTTGGATTCCCATTTTATTTTCATGTTTAGTTCTTAGGCACTTTTTGGATCCTAGATCATGTTTCTATGATCAAAACCATTTATAATGGGACTCGTCATGGGTGCAATGGATACCGAAAAAAATTCTCAGATTGAAATTTTTCAAAACCCTTGATCATGTCACTCTTTTCCTTACAAGGCCGGTCCTGTAGGGGCAAAGCTAGAGCCAAGGCCTTATAGACCGATTGGGGCCAGGGCTGGCCTAAAGCTGGTTGGGACAGAACCTAGCCCGATCCATTGCCACCCCACTCAAAGTGCTCTCATAAAGCACCTAAACCATGATAATGTCAGCAAAATTCTCCACTTCACATATGGTTCCATAAGGAGAAAAATGAAGTATAACTTCCGTACATAGGAGCAGTGTTCAAATTATCTCCGATATTATCTTTATCTCCAGCTCAGCGATACCAATAATGTTGGTAGTATCGGAAATTCCAGGCATTAGCAATATAGCTAAGTATCGCCAACGTATCAATATCGCTAATGTAATCATCAATATATATATATATATATTGAGAGATAACAGAGACTTTCATTAAAACGAAAAGGAAAACTAGGAGGAAACCAACCCACTGAGATAGCGAGTTAGTTGTCTCCATACAAAAGCAAGTTACAATCTTTTAAAGGCATTACATTGGAGGCCCACTCGAAAATATAAAACTAAAATCTTTTCACAATGGAACCCATCGAATTAGAGTCCCCTTTAAAACATCTCCCACTCCTCTCTTCCCACACCGCCCACCAAACTGCCATAAGGGAAATTCTCCAAACCATAGATCTTTGCTTTCCAAGGGAGACGTTGTGCCAAGCTTTTAGCAACCGCCCAGTCGAATTTAGGAATACCCAGGAAACATGAAACCAGGAGAGGATAGAAGACCAAATCTGGGATATGAAAGGACAGTATTGTTTGTATTGCCAATGCATCAATATCACCAATGTATTACCAATATTTTTTATCATGTAAATTCTAGGTAATGCTTGTATCATAAGTGTATCAACGATATTTCGATAATATCGCTAAGGTATTGATATAATCAAAAAAAAAAATTTATTAGAAAAAAAAATTATTTTTTTATAGGCACATGGTTGTATGTAGTGTTCAATTTGTTATTAATAATATTGATAATATCTCGATATTATTGATATCGCAACAAACGAGATATTGAGATCACAATCTTTTGTTTCATTTCCAATTGTTGATGATTTCTTGGTGAAATATCATGTGGTGTTGATATTTTGCAATATCGATGGATGTTTGGATGGAAGGTTGGATGGTTAAATAGGCTGGAGGGGATGGTTGGACTGATTTCTTACAACAACACATGCTTTTAAGGTCCCATTAAATGGAAACTTGTTATGTATATAGTCTTTTTGCAAATTTTTTATTTCTAAATATGCAAATATGTCTATTTTAACATCTCTGAAGTTTCGCTGAAAATTCCATCATTTTCCCCATGTTTCCCCACATTCCCCACATTTCCGGTTATCAACGATATTATCGGCGATATAGATATTATTTTTGTATCCTTGGCCAGCGAAACTTGTAGCAATACCGATACTTCGAACACTGCATAGGAGCACCTTAAAGTACTAGTGATATAAAAATATAATGTTCACACAAACTTCAGAGAAGACCTGCTCACTTTTCTTTTTTATAATTCGGAAACCTATTAAGATAAGAAAAGAAGAAGAAAATAAAGCAATGGAGAAAATAGATTGCAGCAATATACCCTCACGGCTAACAAAAACAGAGGACTTCCCCTGGTTATACTTGCTCATCATAAACCACAATAAGCCTTGGAGGGTTGATGATGAAAGAATTTTATAGTAATGGGTTGGGAATCAAACTTGCACCGGTACAGTGGTACCAAATTTGAAGCAAGTAGAAAGGAAAGGGAGGGAAATGAAGAAACTGTGTTGATGCTAAATAGAACCAAGTAAAAGGATGAACATAAGCAAAGAAGATAACCACTGGGGACTCAGCCAAAGAGTGGGGGCTGGGACTCACTCCCCCAAAGAGAGGACTAACTCCAACTCTTCATTGTCTTCAAAGAAGCTACATGGCTTATAAAAGTTAGGTAGAAATGCTTGATTACCTTTGCTAGGCCTACACTAGGGTACATATAGAAGATGGGTCAAAATAAGGATAACTGTGGTCATCAACTACCACATTGGAAACTAAGGTCCATGTCCAAGCCTGTGCATCCAGCCCATTATTTCTGTCCTAGTGAATTTATTCATGGGACTCATAATGCATGGCTTCAGGAATGCATGGAAAAAGAACCAAAAGTTTGACATGCATGCATGTCTTTTGAATGGCATGGAAAGTTGTATTTTGTTTTCGAAATTTATAGTCCGCATTGGGAGCTCAATGTTGTTAACTAGTTATCAAATGTGTTTACAAGGGGTTGGTGTAATTGGTCTAAGGGCCCATTTGCAATGAGATAAATTCCCATTTGAGTTAAAATTAATTTTTTTTTTAGAACTCAAAATGGAATTTATTAATATTGCAGATGGGTCCATGCATAGACCAATTACACCAGCACTCACAAAGAGTTTGCTGTAAACAACACAATCTTGGTTAAATTAATGATATATCTTACAGTAGATAGAAAAGCATGAAGTTAATCCACTTACAGGGCAAAAGGAGGCTCTTTCAAGATGATCACAACCATCCAAATGAACTTGCTCAAGATTAGGACATGCAAGTTCAAGAGAGGTCATTGCGCGACAACCAACGAGCGAGAGACTGACCAAAGAAGTGCTATGGAATCCCACCATCATCAAACTCTGAACAAAAATGGCCACTCTCAGTTAGGAAAAGCAAGTCCAGTTTGTGCATATTAAAAAACAATAATTCATTGAATTAACAAAAAAAATGCATATTAACAAATGATAGGATTTAACAGGTAACAAAATCAGATGGCAGAACAATCTAAACACCGTCAGAAAGCAACACTTCCTCCCATTTGAATCAGAGACACTAAACAATATTTCCCTAATAATATAATCATGTTAAATATTTCTCTAGCAACATAGCAAGCTGTGTCCGTATCTCAAATGGTACACTTCAATCTCAATGCCTAGTCATTTTGAAGCTCAATGTCCCAGTGCATGTAGAGTTTATGCCTCCAGGGGAGATTCCTAATCCTTCACCCATATTGAAGCATCCAAGTATCCAACTCAGGTATTCTAGTATTTTGAAGGATCCAAGTATCATAGGCAACAACATTTACCACGAGTCTTCTCTTTCTACAAGACAACATACAATTTCCACTTCTTCTTGGACCAATTCAACAAAGAGTGAATGCCATGTGGTTGCATAAACACATTGTATCTCCATAAAGCCTCCATTTTGGCAACAACAACAAAAAAAAAAAAAAAAAAAAAAAAAAAAAAAAAAAAAAAAAAACCATCACAGATAAGAGCATTTAGAAATCCTGGATACCGGATATGAACAGAAACTAATTCACAGATTTAAAACTATGCAGATCGATTGCAAAGGATTGCAAGAATGTTCAAAAAAAATCGCAACGGATTGCAAGAATAGTGGGCCATCGAACCTAATTAGCAACTCAAGCACGACTTGCACAAACACACATACATGCAAGCAGCTGACTTTGTTTTGGAAGGCTACAAAAATCTGACTAAAACCTAAAAGAGAGATGAACTAAGAGGATATAATAAGGAGACTATAGTGAATGACTGTTTCCCAACTTCCAACCTAGCAAAAGGAGAAATGGGCTTCTAAGAAGTATAGAATCTATACGCTTTCAGAAAGACAGGGCAAAAGCTTCCAAGGCACCAAATTTACACCAAAAAACCATTGAAAATATGATCGAAATGTCCCTCAATTGCTCAGACAAAGAGGCCAAAAGTAGACAATTAGCTAATCACCTAGGCCAAAATTTTATAAAATCAAAGATTTGTATTAATACTTGGAGACAGACCAAAAAGAGTTGACCGAGGAAGTTCTAAGTGGGATAGTGAGTAAATGTCACTCTAAACCCACTTCTGAAACTCCAGGCAACAACCCTCTTACACATCTAACCCCATAAAGGTGCCTTTTGCACAGTCATTGACACAAGCATCAGCACACTTTTCAAAGTTTAGCCATTCACCCCAAGGGCTTCGCCACATCTACCCTATGCATCAACTTCACATATAAACCTGGATGCTTCAAAAGCACTGACATCTATGGGAAAATAAACATAAATGAACTTAGAGGAAGATATACATGATGAAAAGTGCAGATATAGTCCAATACAGCCAGTACTTAAGTTTCTCCAAATGAGGGAGGGGAGAGGGGGAGTGGAGTATATTCTGCAAAGTATATTTGAATTTCAATTTAACCAGAAAATAGCACACAATTAAAAAAAAAAAAATTTAAAAATTTAAAAAAAAAAACACACAACACCGTAAAAGAAAAAGATTCATACATCGCAGTTGTCAAGAACCAATGACCTAAGCATCGGACAACCTCCACCATCACTAAAAACTTCACAAATGGAATTCGTCAAAGATTCACACTCAGTAAGGTCCACTTCCTCCAAGCTAATGCATTGCAATAACACAGTTACCAAACTTTCCTGCTTTTGCAGCACCAATTTCTGCATGACAAACAAAAAATTCTCCTTTAGTTTTTCCATTATTTATAGAATATAGAAGTGAAATAAGAAGGAAGACTGGCTCATTTGAATAAAGACGGACCCGAAGCGAGTTTGATGTGATGTTGATGCGGTGGAGTGCAGGGCAATTAGAAATGGTTATAGATGAAAGCATAGGACTTCGCAAATTTAAATCAACGAATCTGCAGAAAGAAGAAGCATGCTATCATAATTCAGCAATTGTTCCACATAAGATGTAACTGGATGATGAAAGACAGGTACAATGAGCGATACTTGCGGCAATGTACAAGACTGATGTTTTGCAAGCGTGGGAGATCCAAGGAGACCGAAGTCAATAAGCCACAGCAATCAAGCACTAACTCCTGCAATCAATCTCATGATTCTCAACAAAATGAAAACTTGCTGAAAGCTGAACGAAGAACGCATAGAAAAAGGAAAAATTTGAGGTGCAAAAAGCAAGTTCAGACCTCCAGCATAGAACTATGGGATATAGCAGCCATTGAAGCCGAAGTTATACCCTCACACGTATGAAGCTTTAGATCTGTCAACATTGGCAGTCTTACAGACTTCCAGCAGAGTAACGTAACCATGTAAGCTGAAGACCAAGCAAATGAATCAGTACAACAATGAAAGATCAAAAAATAGATAAGACTGACCTCAAGCGAGATGTTTGGACAGAATGATGCATCAAGAACACGAAGATAAAGACAAGAAAGGGCTATTTCGCGTAGTGTTTCATCACTAACACATGAACAATTGGACACATTCAACGATGCCAGTAGAGGGCAGGATGTTGCTGCTGAGCGAATTCCATTGTCTGAGAGCTTGTGGCAGGCAGCTATGTCCAACACATGTAATAGGGGACAATTAAGGATTGCATGTGTCATGTTACTGCGCTTTAGGGACAAAGTTTCAAGTTCTGGACACCTGCAAATTACCATAGTTCAGTACGGAACTTGGCAGTATGCATAAAAGTGGCAACAATACCAGGCATAATTCAGGCATCCGAACATAACAAGGTTTTTACCTGACTGAGATACGAAGCACGCGGCACCTTATAATATGAAGATGACGCAACCTGTCATGGTTCATAGGTATCTCTTGAACACCACTACCAAGAGATGCATCACTAATACTCAAAAGGTTCAATGCTCGACAATCGGCTAAGGAATGGAAAAAAGCATCGCCCAACTGCCCTTTACCCAAGATTAAGGTCTCAATATTCCTGGAGATCAAGCAGCTATATAAGCAACATTTAAAAGAAAATTTATTGGACGGAGATGAGATTTTTTTTAAAATGCAGTTACCTTAGAGATGACAATGCTTCCGTAGCAAGCACGTCAACAGCAGGAGCACCCAAAATATTTACCTCAGTCGCATTCGGGTACCGGTGGCACATCTCTGCAACTGCAGAAGCATCGAACTAGTAAAGATTTTCGATCCAGCATAAGGATCTCCAAATATTAGGTTTCAAAAAATGCTTTGCATTCCCTTCAAGGCATATGCAGATGTTTGTAAGTGATTAGGAGGGGATTATTGAGGAGGCATGTGAGGGGAGTGTCAGGCAATGACGACTTGCATGGACTCAACGGATTTCGATGTCTTGCAGGGACTCACTGGCTCAGATATCAGAGAATTGGAGGGGGGTTCGCTCAAGGAGAGGGAAAGGGTTCTTTATGAAGAGGGACAAATGTTTTGCTTTTACCAGACCTGTTGGCAGCAAATGAACGACAGAAGCCAAGTTCATAGCATTGTGGAAAATGGTTGGCCAAATTCCAAGGCATGCTAAGGATTGAATGATATTCCGAAAGTTATTGAGTGGTTAGGAGGAGCTATCTCCCTCTGTGGTGGGTTGTGCCATATCACATTCGTGACCACCTTTGATCTTGGGAAGTTGGAGGTGGGGGAAATCAGGGAAAGAAGAGATGGAAACTTGCTTTCCTGGCTGGGTGTTGGTCCCTTTGGCTTTAAAGGAATAGTCGCTTCTTTGCGGATAATTCCTCTTCCATGGGTAGGACCCTTTGTACGGCGACTAATTGTATTAAGGAATGGGCTCTTTAAGGTCCTTTGGTTGGGGTTTCAGAGTTCAGGAATTCTCTTGTAGGAGTGTTGTTGGGCTATCTTTTCTCTTTCCTGTTTTGTTCCTTGGTTTCTGTGTCCTGTTTGTTTCTTTTTCTGTTAATATAATTTCACCTTTCAAAAAAAAAAAATCACCCTCTGTGGTAGCCATTAGTAATTTTTTCCATGTTTTAGGAATCTCTCAAACTCAGCCGAGGTCGTAACTTCCAAAGAAAAATGGCTGGTGATCGAATAGGCTGCTAATGTTGCTGTTTTAAAAGATGAAGATTTTCTTTTCCTAGGAGCATAGCGTTTTATTCGCTATCTCAGCGATTCGTTCCCTCCTTTTTTTCCCGTTTTGCTTTTGCATTTTGCTTTGTTCTGTTTTGTTTGTAAGTTCTCCTTTTTCTTAATATACTTCAGTTATCTTTCAAAAAAAAAAAATCTCCCTCTGTGGTAGCCATTAGTAATTTTTTCCTAGATGGAATGCAGCATATCTTTCTTTTTGGCACGGAGGAAGGCCTCCTGGATGAAAAACTCATAAGCTTCCAGGTAAAATGTGGTTGTTTAACACTGTACTATCCAGTGCCACACCCCACATATGCAGTTAGTTTTAGAGTGGCATTGTTAGAACTGACCCTGTAACTTCTTTTCTTTTAATATATTTAGTTTTCAATTAATAAAGAAGTTTTTTGAAGTGAATTATCTTAAACAAGAGGGAGGTAGAAGTAGAAGACATACACTGAAATGAGGAGATATTCCGATTTTCAAAATTCAAACACCTCCAAAAATCTTCATGTGCACTAGCTGCTCGCCATTGTCTACAGACCCTCGCAGCTCGACAAAGATCTATTTGGACCAAGAACGAGAAAACCTGCAATTAAATGATATAAATCAACAAACCAAATACAACATAAAAAGCCAAATAACAATAACATCCTTTATGAGATGAGCATGTTCTTACCATGTGCAACAAATCATCCGTCAGATCCATCCTGACCTCTAGATCTTCAATTTTTGAAATATTCGAGCCATCTCCATCATCGTCCTCTCCACCATTGGCATCAGTAGGGTTTCTGCCACCAACATCATTTGATACTGAGCTAAGGTTGAGGACCATCTCGTTTTCAGATGGAACAGACGAACCCTGAGAAATACTATTGTGTCCATCGACAGCAGAAGTGGATGCATCAGCACCTGAAGCCATAACAGCATAATGGCATGCCCTGCAAAAAAGCAACAGCAATTGATAGTGCCCTAGAAAGAAACAAAAAATAAATATATATCGTGTGAAAGCATTAAGATAAATGTTCAACAAAGTTCTTAATCTAAGCGCCAACTTTACATGTTCTCTCAACCTCAAGTACATACAGTACATATGTGTGTGCTCCTCTAATTGATTCATTTGTTACTTATTCACACAACTTAATAACAAATGAATCCTTTAGATCATACCTATCAAGTTTGGTGTTTGTGTTGTGAGCACATGCACACCAAGCTTACTAAGTTTGTGTGTGAGCATGCACTCCAATGGATTCATTACTTAATGAGTTTGAGCTTGTGTGCGCGTTGCCATGGTTTCATTAATAAGTATGAAAAACATACTTTTAGTTATCCTTTTGAAAAAAAAAAGGTTCATTACTTGTGTGTGTGCATGTGGGTGGGGCATTGCAATCACACGCACATGTGAGTGCATATGGTGGGTGATCCGCAAGCTCATGTATGGGTGTGTGCATGTATGTATATATGCATGTAAGCACATAAATCAAGCACTAAATTACTAAATGGTAACAGCAAAATGCGTGTACATGCACGCGTGTGCGTGTGGGTATGTGAATAATACTTGTTGTTTGAAATATCGGGTATCACACCCTTGGGATATGGAAATATCGTGGAAACATCAGAAAAGTATTGCATGTATCACATAATGTATCTTGATCTAAGGGAAATATTGGGAAGCTTTAGGAAATTGTGGATTTTTTTTGTGGAACTTCAGGAGATGTTAAAAGACACATGATTACACACTTGGAACTTGAAACATTACCAAAAAAAATGTGTGTGTCAGGCAGGTTGCCAGTCATTGAGCTTTGCCAAGCAATCATGATAAGAATAGCTGATCCCTAAATAGTTGGGACAAGGCATGGCAATGATGAATGATGATGAGTTTTCCATTGTGTAGGGAACAAAAGCTATGCTATCATATCCAAAAAAGAGTTTATATCATTCAAACGTCATACAATTATTAAATCAATACAACCAAACACTAAAAAGAACCAAAAACATACTTCAGCCTTAAATCTAAATACAGTTGCAAGGCGGATTGAAGTTGCCATCCCTATCTATACCAAAGCTGTCGCCCCTATCTGTACCAAGGCAATTATAATACTGATGCTCCAGAACTACTATAATGTGCCAACTCATGATATAATGATTCCATGTCATGAATCTCTAACATATTGACGGTAATCATCCTCAGCAATGTGCACCAGTATACCCATCAGTGGATACTGAGTCATTACCATAACTATCACTTTCGCTCCCAGTGGCGCTAGTTGTAGTTGCAGCTGTGGTTTGGCTAGGCACCTTTACATCCATAGATGTATCCTTAATACATCTACCAGAACCATACCTATGCTTGTATCTATCAGCATACTCATGACCGTAACCATAACCAGATGACAGCGAATGGCTGTCGCTATTGTTGAAATCCTCCACTCGTAGCCATACGAAGTGGACCCATATCCATAACGCCGTATGGAAGTGAAGACTCTTGCAACATGACAACTAGTGACTTGGTTGTTGGATTTTTGTGAAATGCAGCAGAATTTTAAGGTTATTTCAAAAATCCAGATTTAGTGATTACCCCTAAAGATCCTTGTCTTTGATACCTTTTTTATAAAAAAATCCCGACCCGTGATCTCATGTGCCGAACAAGTGGTGGACCATCATTTCATCATCAAGTGTGACCAAAGCACTTTTAACAGTCAAAACAAAAGTAATGGTTAAAAACACTTGTGAAGCCTTTTAAAACCTTTTAGGTGTTGGGCTTAGCAGAAAAACCGCTTAATGAACCTCTGATCTTTCAGATCTACGCCATAAACAAGTCCCTAGGAAACCAGTGGATCCATTGTTGGCCCATGCAAGATCAACAAACCTTGACAAATGCATTGAACCGCACCCACACATTGACCTCATAAAGCGAGCCAATGCACATATAATCAAAACCTTGGCTCACATCCTCAACTTTTAAGGATTAATCGGATTCCAATACACCCTCAAGTCTATCATGGTCCAAGCCAGTGGGCCCCGAGACTAGTAACTTCGCCTCGATCCACCAATGCAAATGCCCAAAGGCTCAAACCAGGATCACGTATCCGTGGCACCCTCACAGCTCCCATATGGGTAAGGCCAAGGCATACCAACTCGAAGTCATGCCCGATGACGAAGACTTTCTATACCGACTCACGTTAGTCCCCTCACACAAGATGACCATATCCATCACCATGCGATGATAATAAACCACACGACTATCCTTAAAACCTATTAGATGGTCATGGTATACAGGGTACAGACATCCATGGACCTCGCCGTAATGCGCAATCTCAAGTTCCCAAAGACAACCAGAGGAACCCCTCTTCTACTTCACCTATATATATTCATGTAGTTTAAGGTACTTCCACATATTAATTATTTTTTTTTTTTGAAAGATAACTTGTATTAAAATGGATAAAAACAAGAAAGGAACTGCTGAGATAGCAGAACCGATTAAGCCTCAAGAAAGGCTAGATCAACATTAAACCCATCCATATGGGAAACTCATTCAGCAATCAAACACTTAACAAAAGAGACACTAAGTGGGAGAGCTTCTCGTTCCGAAAACACCGGTTGTTCCTTTCGATCCAAACAGCCCACCAAGTCGCCAAAATCGCCATACGCCAAAACTGAGATATTGGTTTGCCTAGTCTAACACCATGCTAGGCCTTGAGGAGTGTATCCACGTCTCTAGAGAAGCACCAATTGACCTTGAAACAAGAGAGAATGAAGTGAGGGTGGATCAGCAAATGGTCCACAGTTTCTTCAGCAAACAGGCAGCATATGCAAACATTACGAAGGATCATTCCTTTTTTCCTAAGGTTATCCAAAGTAAGGATTCGACTGTTCCCAGCCAACCACCCGAAAACATGTAGCTTAGGGGGAACAGCATACTTCCAAATGAAGTAAGGGTGCTGAGTAGAGGTGTCACTGTTAGAGGCCGATAGATGCTTGAAGAAAGATCTAACCGTGAAAACAGACGATTTGTCTGCTTTCCAGATAATATTGTCTTTACAGGCCTGATTAGGGAGAATGTATTGAATGCAATCCATGAGTTCCACAAATTCCCTAATTTCCCAATCCTCTAGGTTTCTTCTGCATTGAATGTTCCACACCACTTTGTCTGCTTCTATCGAATAGTTTTCAGCTATGGAGCTATTTTTCTTAGCCGCCAACCGAAAAATGATGGGGAATTTGTCTTTCAGTGGAATTTCTCCTAACCAGGTGTCCGTCCAAAATCGGATGCAGTCTCCCTTGCCAACTTCGAAACCAATCCTTTGGCTCATCTCAACTTTCATGCGACATATGCCTTTCCAGATTGCAGAAGCCCTATACAAGGAGGACTCTCTGGTCCACCACCCCCCTTCTGAACTCCCATATTTACCTTTGATGAGTTCGTTCCACAGGCAATCCTTTTCAGTGCCGAGTCTCCAAATCCATTTCCCTAAAAGGGCCCGATTCATCAATTTTAAGTCTTTTATACCAGCTCCTCCATCTTTAATCTGCTTACAGACCTGTCTCCACTCCATGAGATTGTATTTCTTCTTGTCGTCCTTCCCCCGCCAGAGAAAGTTGCGTCTGAGGGAGTCTATGACCTTGAGGACCTTAGCAAGGCACCGAAACAGAGACATGTAATAAGTAGGGAGATTAGATAACGCTGCTTTAATCAGCGTGAGACGGCCACCAATGGATAGATAACGGCATTTCCATCCAGACAGGTGGTGATGGAATCTCTGAATAACCTTATCCACTGGTGGGATTTGGGCAAACCAACGCATAAAGGAAGGCCAACGAAAGAAGTTGGAAAGGATCCCGAAGAGCACCCCATTATCTCTGCGAAATCTCTGACCTCCTGAGAATCCAAGTTGATTCCATATATTTTGGATTTGACCATATTCACCTTTAGTCCTGCAACTGCTTCAAAACACCTGATAGTTATTCGCAGATTGGCAACTGTTTCTGTGCTTGCTTCAGAAAAAATAAGGATATCGTCCGCAAATTGCACGTGAGAGATCGGGTCTTGGATTCCTTTCATTGGGATTCCCCTGAGAATACCTTCCATCTGACCTTTATGGAGCATCGCAGATAATGCCTCGCCGATAATGAGAAAAAGAAGGGGAGATAAAGGATCTCCTTGCCTTAGGCTACGTGAACTTTTGAAGAATCCCTTCGGCGATCCGTTCAAAAGAATTAAGAAATGAGCCGAACTGATACATTCCTCTATCCATCTCCCTCCATGTCTCACCAAAACCCATACGCTTCATCAGATAGAGAAGGAAGTCCCATTCTACATGATCATAAGCCTTCTCCATGTCCAAATTGCAGAAAATGAATTTCTTCTTAAAGCGATGGCTGGAGTCCACACATTCGTTTGCAATAAGAGCTCCGTCAATGATCTGTCTACCCGGAATGAAAGCTCATTGATTAGGGGCGATGATCGACCCAATCACTCTCTGCAACCTGTTTGCAAGAACCTTGGCCAAGATCTTATATAGACTGCCAATGAGACTAATAGGTCTAAACTCCCTAAACTCTGAAGCTCCCGAAAACTTGGGGATCAACGTGATAAAAGTCGCCCCAATGTTTTTTTGATAGTCTTCCTCTGTCATAGAATTCATTGATATAAGCCATCACCTCATCCTGAAGAAGATCCCAAAAGGACTGAAAGAATAGGATTGGATAACCATCTGGGCCGGGGGCTTTGTCTCCACCTACGTCCATCACGACCTTTTTAACTTCTTCCAAGGAGAAATGCATTTCCAAGGAAGTAGCATCTTCTTCGCTGAGACGTTGGAACGATAGATTATCCAACCGAGGCCCGGACCATCCCTCGTTCTGAAGGAGCCTTTGAAAATAGGACATGGCTTCTCTAATAATCGACTATTTGTCTTCGATCCGATTACCATTTATAATTATGCTACTGATACGATTGTCCTTTGCATGCATGCTGGCTACGCTGTGAAAGTACCTCGTATTCCTATCTCCTTCCTAGATCCATTTCGCCCGGGCTTTTTGCTTCCACGAGATTTCGCCTTGAAGGACTTTTGTTGAGAGGAATTGAATGAGTTGGATTCTATTTGCCAGAATTTCTTTCGACATTGGGCTGCGTGCAGCGAGGGCGTCAATCTTCTGGATTTCTAATAAGATGGAATCCATCTCCTCTTTCGATCTTCGACGTTCCTCATTTGACCACTACTTAAGTTTTTCTTTCAGCATCTAACTTGGAACAGAGACTGTGACCCACAAAGCCATGAGACTGGAATTCCTTCCACCATTCAACCACCATAGATTTGAAATCTACACCATGGAGCCAAGAAATATCAAAACAAAATGGCTTGGAACCCCAATCTACCTCCTCAGCAGACAGGATAAGGGGCCAATGATCTAAAGTAGTCCTGGGGAGGACGGATTGAGAGGAGGAAGGCAGGAAGGCCAGCCATTCGAGAAAGATAATAAAACGATCCAACCTGGATATAATCGGATCAAGTCTCCCGTTCGTCCAGGTAAAACAAGAGCCTAGTAAAGGAAGGTCGATCAGACAATTACTGTCGATCCAATTGGAGATTGCAACTATATGAGGCTTCAATTTGCTCCCCGAAGATTTCTCTCCCGAGAACCTAATGATGTTGAAGTCTCCTGCAAAGCACATTAGCCCGCTGAAACTCTGACACGCTAAGGATAGCTCTTTCCAGAATTCATCTCTCAAATCGTTGCTAATAGGCCCGTAAACTGAGCAAATGAGAAAATCCGCAACCAAAACATTGTTTCTCAGAGTAGCCGTGATGGAGAAATTGCCCACTAAGCTGTTCAGAAGAGTCCAATAAGCTGATCTCCAAGCAATCAGAATTCCCCCAGAGCTGCCCGATGCGTCTTTTACCACCCATTGAGCGTCCGAGGCCTTCCAGAGCAATCTCATCAGGCGGTCATCGAACAGATTCACTTTGGTTTCCTGGAAACAGATAATGTGGGGGTTACATCTACTACAGCAGTTCTTAACGAGTCTTCTTTTTTGCTTAGACCCCACCCCCGAACATTCCATGAGATAATCTTCATGATAGAACACCGCTTCCCCGTATACCCTTTGCACCTTCTTCGTTCATAAGTTGAGCTTTGGTTGGTGAGGTGATGACATTCCGCTTCAAGTTCCTATTTCTTCATGCCCTTGGGGTTCGTTTCTAGGGGGTTCTGTTTGGGTCCAGCAGTCTGCCGCTATTCTCAACACACTGGAAAAGGGCTAGAAAATCCTCCGGACAGTCACCGAACGATAGACCGAACAGTCTCCCTATATGTCCCATTGCATCGCGAATCCACTTCTTCCTCTGGATTTTCTTGCTCAGAGAAACCCTCTGCTCTTCCTCTATCAGCCTGACTTAGAATTTCCATTTATGATATGGAGGGGCTCCGCAATGATAACCTCTGTTCGTGAGGAATCTTGGAAGAGGGAGAGAAGATTAAGCTCCGAGTCCTCGTAAGATTGAGAAAGGCGATCTGATTTGGGAGACGCTGAGGATGATGGGGGATGCGAGCAAGAGGACATTTCATATTCAAGCCTCGGATCTTCAGAGGGGTCATCAAAGGGAATCAGCTGCAAGTGCAGACTCATATCTTCCTGCCAGGCGAACCCATTGCTGTTGTTGATACTCCGAAGGATCGCGTCCGACTCGTAACTGAGGTTGCTGCATGCGAAGAAGAGCTGGGGACCCGGGAGGTAAGGTGGTTAGGAAAGGGGACAGGTGTTCGGTTATGATCGAAATGGGTAGGATTGGGGTCAGCTGCAGGGGTCGGTTCATTTCCCAAAGTGGTTGCCTTGTAAGCCGACCGAGGTTCCGCCCCCGACTCAATCACCGAACCAGGGTCAAGACCGGTTTTAAAAGGTGCTTCGAAACCGAAGCAGAGAGCTGGTAATAAAGCATCCGCAAGGATCCCGCCACGTGTGTACGCCAGCTCTTCGGAGCCTTCATTCCGCTCGATGCGAGCTGCACGTGTCGACATCTCCTTATTCGAGATATCATCGCGAGATCGGAGAGCGCCATCCGTCGCACCACGTGTTACTCTCGATCCGGGCGGACTGACAGGCTGAGCGGCTCGAGGTCGGGACGCAGTCGGATTCTCGCCGCGTGGCGAGCGATCTGCGTGACTCGAAACAGAGCATTTATGGCCTCCAGCTACAGCTCTGAAATTGTTCGATACACCGCGGGTGGATTGAAAGCTGATATCGTCTTCTTCCCTACCTTGAACGTTGCTTGATCCCGACGGTTGCAAATGCGATCTGCTCCGCCATAGGTCTCCCCAGCGTGGGAGGGGGGAGTTTGGCCCTTCCCTTTGGATCGGGAGTTCAATCGTCCTCTCATCCATGAGGACAGCAATGGATGTTGGGAAGGGCGATCCCTTTCTTCTATTAACTCGGACTCTTATCACCCCCATCTCCACCCCTCGCTTAGTCTTCAGATCCAGCTCCACAAAAGAGCCCAGGCACGAAGCAGCAGCAAGGAAAAACTCTTCATTCCATAGTTCGAGTGGAACTCCCCAAATGAGGATCCACATGTCCTCGTCGCCGAACGCAGAGAACTCGTTCAGGACATGACACTCCTAACAGGTCCATCCCTGTGGATTGCCCCCGCCACAAACAGAGCGTCCGGATTAACGCCCGGATCGCCTTTAACCCAAACCTCGTCGTAGCCAACGGGGCGCAAACTATACGAACCGGCACGGATGTTTGTGCATTCATCGATCCAATCATTGATTTGAGAAATGGTGGCGTCCTCACGAGCTAAGATTACCACCGAGTCTTTCAACACCTCCTTAGCTTTGAGAAGGTCGTTATGTCTGATACGGATGGAATGGGGAAGGTTCGTACCTTCATCGGGGAGATTGGTCTTCCTTCCTGAACACGATTCAGGTAGGGATGGTGGTTGCCTAGGTTGCCGTTTGACATCAGATGATCTTACCAACGCATCCCGGTAAGATGTGGATGGAGTGAGAGCAATGGTGGAGTGGACTGATCCGTTCTTAAGATGTGATCGGGGTTCAAATATCGACCTCTTCAGATTTCTCTCCGACCCAAACCTTGCACGTTGTACAAGGAGTCCCCCCCCCCCCCAAGCTTTGCCCATGTAACATAACAACAGCTTTTGAAAGCTCTTCCTTAGAGCTCATCCTGATAAGTGCGAAACCCCTGTATTGACCGTTGCTTTTGAATCTGGGCATAATCACATCCATAACTGCCCCAGCCCTCCCGAAAACTCTTTCAAGGTTCAAGGGTAACCATCCTGCCAGTATCCCTTTACGAAAAAAGTTGGCAGAGAATCGTATTTGGTGTTTTTCTGTTTTCGATCCTGCGATTTCCTTCCCACCTAGATCCAATCGTTTGATTCTTCCCTTTTAGAGTCGCCCCATCTTCCCTCTCGTCATTGACGCACAGATCACCTTTAGGTCGAATGTCGTCACCTTCGCCATCATCGTCACCGTCATTCTCGCAGTTCGTCATCGCAATCATTCTCTTCTTGCCAAGATCAAAGGAAAAATGTCCTAAAAAACCTACCCTTGCCAACTGCCTACATGCTTTTCAACACAACCCAAACCCTGGTCATCATGATCTACGACTAAAATCATAACTATCACGTCCACATGGCCAATGGATGAGGATCACATTGGTCCTCAATTTTCTAGGGCACGACTCCAACATTTGGCTCTCCAGCTCATGGGCGTGCAATTGTGGGGCAAGCACCATGGTATGGGTCCTCAATGGTGTCACCAAATTGCCTCTCCATAGTGAATGAATTAAGAGGCTTCTAACTCTAACTCTACCTATGAACATCATCATTAATACCATCATCTCCATTGCCATATGGGGATGAAATCTAATCAGCATTCTTTAAATCGCTCAAGTGCATGCAAATGATGCGCCATGCATCATTTATGCCTCACCCCCCCACATTTTGGGCCCATGGGGTTCCTACTCCTCATCAATGCATCAAACCAGTTATCCTGAGGCACCACTGCTTCAGCCCCAACTTTATCTATATCAATGCCCATCTATATTGTAGTTGCTACCATCCTGGGATCAAGGTGCCGATCTACCTCGTCCAAGTGAGCCACTTAACCCACCAAAAAATGGGTACTTGACCTCCTCATCAATAGCATCCCTATGATGGCCATCAATTCCAAAGGGAGTCACGCCTTGCTCATTACCTTTGCTACCCACCGCTACCTCAATGGCAACTTCATGATGCAATCACATAAGATGAGCTTTTGGAGCTGTGTATCCTAGCATGTTTCTTTTCTTCATATTGATGAGAACCAACGTGTTTTAGTTTCGCTCGTGTGGCTATGACTTCAAGCTAGTACATGGACCATCAACAGTTGTAGGGTTGGGCAGTTAATTTCATACTTAGGCTACCACTCACCTATCAATTTTTCCTGTATGGTTGTGGTCACTAATACAAGTGCTTAGTAACAAATTAGTAAATTAACTTTTAGGCATATCCAATATACTCGTCACAGGGCATCATCATCATCCTTGATGCCATTGCAGCACACCACTCTTCTCTACATGCAACATCAAAACTTAGCACATCCCTGATAGGCGCTTTCACCTCATTTAGAATATTAGGGCAATCCTTTACGTTACAATACCCCCCTAGCCAATGCTCCACCAACTGGGATACTCCACCACTCTAAATATTACACTAGTTAAATATGGATCCATATTTCTTCCATCAAAAAAGGATTTACATCCGATGTCAAGCCGCCTTCCTCCTAACATTTAGAGCAAGAGAAGACAATAAGAGTACTAGAAATAATAATCAATATCATGTCTAAAATTGTCTTTTCATAATTATTTTCATCAGCATCGAAGCCTCATCCAACTAACGGGAGTTCAGCATTTTTATAATTATTTAATTAAATTAAATACGTCGGTGCAATCTAGTTAGTCAATGAGATCTCGAAATCCGAATCACAAAAAATTGGACAAGAGTACACCCACAAGAATATTTGAGTAGAGAATGAGAAATAACTTTATTGATATCAACTATCTTCCCTTAAAACACTTGAGAAAACTCACAAACCAGAAAATTTGGAATGACTACCTCCTAACCCCAGCAGACCCTAAAGACAATCCCTACGAATCTTTATTGTAAAACCCCCAACTATTGAATTGAATTCAAATCAATCTAATCTACCTAATATAGCAACAAGCCTAACAATAATAAAAGCAAATCTAGGAAATAATCATCAAAATCTTCAATCACATCTTTAAATTAGCATCCATATCTTCCACAGATAGTAAATTGCAGTTCTTGATACGTAGGCCGTAAATCTAGCAACATACAATCCAAAATCAACACATGTTCGCCCCTATGGTGGGCTGTGGACCTGCATCATACATTCAAATGAGTAGAATGGTGGAATACAATTCATGTATCTGATCCAAATTAATTGGGATAAGGCTGATGATGATGAATTGAAATTTTCAAGTGAACAATATTTTTAGCAATACAAATATGTAATCTCTCAAAAAAAAAATACAAATATGTAAGGGTAACCACATTACATATCTACAATATAGCAGCCAATGAGAATTTCTCTCTTTCTTTAACTTTTTAATAGAATTTATTTTTAATTAAACTTTGTTTTTAAATGAACTAATTCCTTTTGAAAATAATAGTGCTCAGATATTGAATAGAAATATGTTAGAGGTTACTCATTGCATCTATCTATTTTTTTTAAGTGTTGTTTTTTATTATTTTACAAATAATTCTTTTCCAAAAAAAAAATTGAAAGTGTGGCCAATCTGTAGGTCAGCACGCACACATCATCATCATCAAAGACTTTCCCCAACTAATTAGGGTCAGCCGGTCGGCTATGCACATATCATGTTGATGCATGTTCAACCTACAAACATCAACATATTTTTTTTTCCACAAACATTCTGATTTTAAAGAGTGAAAAGAGAGTTTCTTCCACTGCATAGAGTAGCTAAATAAACATATATAGCATCTTGTTATTAAAAGGATCGAAAGCGAGATGCAGGGAAGAGTAGATACCAACTATAGGGGGCCACATTGCTCTCATAAAATGACCCTCTAATATATCACTTCATGTCCTTATTTCGGCGGGTGGTGAACTAGATATAATGGTTGGAAAGACTACAAAGAGATTTCCTCTGGCAAGGTTTAGAAAATAAGCACAAATTTCAGCTAGTGGAATGGGGGAAGGTCTGTAAGTCTCAAAAACAGAGAAGTGGAGGGTTAAAGATTTGACGTTTGTGAATTTAGCTCTTAGAAGTAAATGTTTGTGGATAAACATGGAAGAATATGATAGTCTACGAAATAAAGTGCGAATAAAGTTGAGAACAAGCACATCAAGGCCGCGAAAAGCAGTTTTTTAATAGTTGAGAATCTTTTCTCCAAACGGACAGTTTAAAGTTCTTGGAAGGGTGACTGTATAAAGTTTTGGAAGAATATGCCGTGTAGAGAAAAGCCGTTATATCAAGAATTCACTAGATTGTAAAGGATGACTCCTGTAAAATAAATTAAGCTCAGTCAATGTTACAAAACCTCAGGCAGCAAAGTAGGCATGGACTTGAGGGACAAGGAGACAGCTAAACTCATGGAAATCTTGGTAGAGTTGGAAAGGGTGACACCAAACCTGATCATGCGAGACGAAAAGAGATGAAGTTTCTGTATTAACAGACAGTTTTTCAGCAAAATCACTCTGTAACTCATTTTGGCAGAAAGAAGCAAGAGTTGTTGTGGCGATGACAACAAATCTTGGTCATATAGGAACCTCCAAGAGTTCTTGCATTTGAATGCTTGTTGGCAAAGATAAGGTGCTACTGTTAAATCATCTGAGGGGCAGAGAAATGATCATAGCGAATGATTTTATTGTATGCTTAAGAAATGAGGAAACAATGGTCCAACTAATTAACCATTGTGCATATATGATGGAAATGCAGTGGGGTTTCTCAAGTTATATGTGGGATGGATACGGTGATGACTGAGCCAGAGCATTGATTGAAGAGTGGAGCATGGTCGTAAAGATAAAGGAAGTTGATTGTTATGGAGGTTGTCCATGATGCTAGAGTGCGGCAATTGAGAAAGAACAAAATAATAGAATGTTTAACAAGTCGGAGTCAGCAGGTAAAGTGCTTCGCAGGGCCAAAATGACAGTTAGTTCATGGGCCACTCTTTCAAAAAAATCTAGCCAGTGCAATAGGAATTTATTTATTTTTTAAAGCTATATGTGAGACCGGGTGATAACTGAGTCAATCGGGCATTCATAAAAGACTGGAGCAGATCCTCAAGATAAACAGGGTTCATCGTTATGGAGGTGATGTTGGCAATAGTGGCAATCTAGAAAGAATGAAATAATAGAATGTTTAACAAGTTGGAACGAGCATGTAAAATGTTTTGCAGGGCCAAGAGGAGGGTCATTTCTTGGGCCCATTGTTCAAGCGTTTTTACCTAGTGATGATTCCTCATCATCATGATTTTGTAGCTTTGTATCTTTCCTGCTTTTAACTTTAATAAAATATTGTTTTGTGTTATTTACACAAGAGAGAGCCAGGGAGAGAAGAAAATCACTCAACGAGGGAGGGTAAAGTGATGCAGCCTGGGAGATAAGTGCATCCCATGCAATGGGCCAAGGGTAGGCCTTACCCAATCACATGAATGATGGGTAACCCATTACCCATTTTTGCAAAAAGATAGATAAATACTACAGTGTGGTTATGGTGCTCACTACAATATCACTGCAGTATGCAGACTATGGTATAGCTACAATGATGTGCTATGGTAATGCTATTTCTTGAAACTCGGTTGAGGTAGTTTTTTAAGAAGCTGTTTAGATCAGAATGAAAAAGAGAGTTATACAGTTGTATTTAGAGGTAAGCCAGGGCTGAGAGGTTCACTAGGGTCAAGTGTTAGGGTACAGTCAGGGATTCTATAGCATGAACCATCTACCTAAATGCTGGTCCAACTTCAAACCATGCTTCACACAATTGCTCCCGCTTCGTAGCTGTTTATACTTGCTAACCTTTTCAAGCAGACGCTTCCCCACACCCACACACCAAATCTGCCACCACTTGTATGAAAAGGCTCTCTTTTAGAAGCCGGTGGATATTTTTTTTCTTTTTTCTTTTTTTCAGATAAAGAGTTTTTTAATTGTAAGTGTAATTTTTTTCCAGAGGTAAAATCTTCATATATTAATTCATTCCCTTCCCTGTTATTCTCATTAGCCGGTGCAATAGGAATTTATTTATTTTTTAAAGCTATATGTGAGACCAGGTGATAACTGAGTCAATCGGGCATTCATAAAAGACTGGAGCAGATCCTCAAGATAAACAGGGTTCATCGTTATGGAGGTGATGTTGGCAATAGTGGCAATCTAGAAAGAATGAAATAATAGAATGTTTAACAAGTTGGAACGAGCATGTAAAAGTTTTGCAGGGCCAAGAGGAGGGTCATTTCTTGGGCCCATTGTTCAAGCGTTTTTACCTAGTGATGATTCCTCATCATCATGATTTTGTAGCTTTGTATCTTTCCTGCTTTTAACTTTAATAAAATATTGTTGTGCGTTATTTACAAGAGAGAGAGCCAGGGAGAGAAGAAAATCACTCAACGAGGGAGGGTAAAGTGATGCAGCCTGGGAGATAAGTGCATCCCATGCAATGGGCCAAGGGTAGGCCTTACCCAATCACATGAATGATGGGTAACCCATTACCCATTTTTGCAAAAAAATAGATTCATAATACAGTGTGGTTATGGTGCCCACTACAATATCACTGCAGTATGCAGACTATGGTATAGCTACAATGATGTGCTATGGTAATGCTATTCCTTGAAACTCGGTTGAGGTAGTTTTTTAAGAAGCTGTTTAGATCAGAACGAAAACGAGAGTTATACAGTTGTATTTAGAGGTAAGCCAGGGCTGAGAGATTCACTAGGGGTCAAGTGTTAGGGTACAGTCTGGGATTCTATAGCATGAACCATCTACCCAAATGCTGGTCCAACTTCAAACCATGCTTCACACTCTTGCTCCCGCTTCGTAGCTGTTTATACTTGCTAACCTTTTCAAGCAGACGCTCCCCCACACCCACACACCAAATCTGCCACCGCTTGTATGAAAAGGCTCTCTTTTAGAAGCCGGTGGATATTTTTTTTCTTTGTTTCTTTTTTGCAGATAAAGAGTTTTTTAATTGTAAGTGTAATTTTTTTCCAGAGGTAAAATCTTCATATAGTAATTCATTTCCTTCCCTGTTATTCTCATTAGTCTGAATCTCAGCATCTCTACGTGGGTCTAAACACGACTTAAATGACTGATCAGCCCCCATAGTTTGTACCTTTAAAGCCTTGGAAGTTTCCAAGCTGATGAAGATTCTCCAACCCATAGATCTTCCAAAAAGAGGATTCCATCACCGAAACCAATTCTTAACCACACCCTTAATGGGAACTCCAAATTCTTCCAAATGAAAGGATCCATTGCAACTCGCCACACCACCCAGATTCCAATCTCTATTTTTTAACCATATTTGCAGGCTATAACCGCATTTTTAACTAGATATAACCTCAATCTTTAACCAGTAGCCTCTATCTTTGACCACTCGGGCATGGCTAGGATTACGAGCAGATTCCATATACCAACAACCATAAGAGAACAGAAAACCAGCATTTTTCAAAAACCAACATCACTTAAAAGTTTTAGGGCTCGATTGCAATCCATAGTGTAAACTAAGAATTGACGCTAACATGTTTTCCACCATCCAAAGATGATTGGCAGTTATCCGATTTGCATTTCAAGATGGTATATGAAAAAACAAATCTCGAAAAAATGTTCCAGCACAACGATCATCGCCGGACAGTGTGTGCCATGTGTTCACACAATCGCTTCCGATGTTCTATACCACGGAAGCAAGCATCGGATGGCTACTCAAAACATAATTTCCAATAAAAATCTAGACAAAAATGCCCAAGGCGTGAACAATGTGAAACCCAACTCGAGCAATCCTATGATAAACCACCCAATGTGTACTTCGAAACAAAAACAAACGGGGAAAGATACAATTTTGACTGAATTACGAACTAAGAGGGGAGGGAAAGCTAATTCTTTCAAGAGGGGAAAAGAAAAGAACTCACTCAGAATGGAAAAGAACTTTCGCCCTCTTGTGCGTGAAATCCCAATCGCAATCGACTCTCTTAGACCCCAGACAAGCCATCTCTTCTCCGTCCGAACCGCATCCGATCTCTGCCAGAACCTCCGGCAGCCCTTCCCTAAGGCCCGCCACCGACCCATACCGCTCAAAGTAGCTGGAGCGCCCGATCGTCTGCTCCCACCCCGACCGCTCCCCCTCATCATGTTCCCTCGCCGCAATATCTGTCTCCAAACCGTCCGATCGTCCGCCGGGGCCGTCCCTCCACCGAGAAAACCCTAACTGGAGCCCATCCGACTCGACATTCCCCATCCTTCTCTCGCTTCCGTCGGCCATATCAGATCGTACGGCCGAGATCTCATGCGATGGAGCGGGATCGGAACCCTAACCCTAGCAGAAGAGCGAAAGGCGCGAGCTTTCCAAAGGCTGAATCGAGAGCTCCTCCTTCCCTTCAAATGCCGGAAACCCTAAAACGTTCGGAAGAAAGGAATTGTGCAACGCGACGGACTGAAATCTCTCCCGCTCTCTCTCTCTCTCTCTCTGTGGTATCTCTGGTTAGATCACGCGTCGAATGCAGGGATGGAAGAACGTACTTATACGACTGTGATGCTGGTGGGACTGGAATTGTGTACACCGCCTGTTCTAAGCAATGTGTAAACATGCACAGGTCTGTGGGACCCAACATGTTTTATTTGTAAAATCCATCCCGTCTATCATCTTCTATACTGTATATTGTTTATTTTTTTAATTAATTAAATATTTTAGTCACTCAAATGGACCACATCACATGGAACAATGGAGATGGGATGCCAACCGTAGCTTTGTGTGTTAGGCTGCCATGGGGTGTAACTTTCATCAAATCCGTTAATAATTTCTAATTAACTACTATGAAGGCAAAATTATAACAATAATCTTTAAAATTAACTCAGGTCGTCTATAACCTTTGAAATTAGATATTATTTTAGCAATTTTACACTTTTCTATTGGTGTGGGCTATAGGAGTTCTTAATCTGGAATATATATTATGTATGTACCGTTAAAATAATGGTTATCACATGATGGACGGAGTGGATTTTCAGATAAAATGTATTGAGCCATGCCGAGATTGGGTGTTTTACGCGTTACGTTAGTCCGGTGTGGTTTACGGTTCCCGTCTTTGGTGGTGGCAGCTCAGGCTGAGGTTGATGAGAGAGACTGAAGGGAGTGAGGTGATTCGCGCGAGGGGATATTCTGGGAGTTGTCGATGCTGTGCCTACGTTGCACGCGTGTCTGCAATATTTAAGTAGAGATGGGCCGGTGGTGGTGAATATTTTCTGGCCGTAGATTCTAAGAGGTCCACGGACCACTCTCATCGGTTGCGATGTGCATTTTTGTATATTAGCTGTTGTCATATTATCAACTTGCACGTGCCTCAACCTGGTGAGTGTGCTAGTGTGAGATTGAAATTGAGGATCTTTTACGGTGTTCCTTGCATGATGAACGGACCAGTTTCTGTACACATATATTTCTCAGGTGACTGTGCCGCGATTCACCCGTTCAATCCCTCATGCGAGAATAGCCTTGATGGTTGTACCGGAAATAATGTCTCAAGAGAGAGAGCAAGGTACTTTTGAGAGCGATTCGCGCGAGCAGAGAAGCAGGGGGCGATTCGCAGCTTTCTTTCCGACCGAACCGATTTTCCAACGCGTCCTCCAATAAAAAGAAGGAATGGATCGGGATTAGGTCGGGTCGGGTCGGGTCGGGGTTCATGACCTTTTGATATGCCCTAACCCACTTAAAAATTCATAGTCTGACCAGACCAGACCAGGGTCGTTTGGCATATGTGTGGTGGGTGTGAATTTATATAAACTACAGAAGGATCATTTGTCTGCTTCTGTGAATTGGCATGAATTCGAATCCAACTTTCATTGAATCTATAATTTTAAAATTTCTCACAAAAAAATGTGATTTTAATCTTATTTAGCATCGATTTCTCTAAGGGCGTGTTTGATTTTACGGTGAAATAGTAAATGCCGTGTAGAAAAGTAATAATTACTTCCCGTGCATTAACAACTTACCTGATTTGACCACTTACTTTTAGACACGAAAATCAAGAATATTACAAAATATCTGTGGGTCCCACTGTGATGCATTTCAATTATTCACACCGTTCATCCATTATTTCAGTTGAATTCATAGGAGTAAAAAATTGAGGCATTTCCAATACTCAATTGGACCACGTCATACAAAAAAGGGGATCGAATACTTACCGTTAAAAACTTTGTAGGGCCACTGTTTCTTTTGGCATGGGCTACTTGAGTGTTGGATCCGCTTCATTTTTTATCTCATGCTCCAAAATATTGTAATAAAACAGATGGACGGAATGGATATATCATAAGCATTACCTTGCAGTTCAAAAATTAAAATTACATCTTTTGAACCAATTTCACAGGCACAAAGTCCCGCGAATTTCCAAACGCAGTGAAAGTGTAATAATTACCATTTCTCTTGTATTTCTCATTTCTTTGAAAAACAAACAGGCCCTAATGGTCATCGGAGACGAGGGTTTTAAAACAATTACACATGCCCGTGACATGTAAGTAGAACTTGGGCTTGAGTGCGCCCCACTGTAATATTTACATGAAATCCACCAAACTATCGAGTGAGTCACCCCATGATGGACCCATGGTACAAAAATTGACATATATTTGTGATTTGGGTGGAGTCGGTGGACCATTCAAAGAGAAGTAATCTAGAGGAGACGTCTGCCCTTTAGGGGGCGTTTGGCACATGGTATTATATGGGATTATGTGAGATGGAATTGCATTTGGTCCCGTGCCAATTCCACTCAATGTTTCGAAAGACAGTGGGATTAGATTAGATGGAATTGCATTTGGTACCGTGCCAATTCCACTTAATGTTTGCAAGTTGTGTAGGTCCCACCATGATGTGTGGGCTATATCCACACCATCCACCCATTTTTCGAGATCATTTTAGAGCATGGGCCAAAAAATCAAAAAGATCTAAAGCTCAAGTGGACCCCACCATAGAAAAGCAGCGGGGATTGAACACCTACCGTTGACAACTTCTTTGGGGCCACATAAGTTTTGGATCTGCCTCATTTTTAAGCTCATGCCATAAAATGAGGTTACAAAACAGATGAATGGTTTGGATATAACGCATATGTGTTATTCTTAATAGTTTTAAATGATGATGAGTATATCTATTTCTTGTCCAAGAAACCAAATAGTGAATCCCACCTCATTACAAACATAGCATGGAATTAGGCTTAGCCCATGTTAACAGGGGACAATCCCTGTCACATGTAATAATTGCATTTTTTGAATCTCATCCCACCTAATCCTTCCTAATACCATGCGCCAAAGCTATGATGTTTTTGTGAAAACCACGCCAACATTAAATGTGTCGGCCCAACTTAAGTCTAAAGCGGAAAAAAATAAGGATAACCTTGTTTCATTTGAGCCACGCTAAATGAAATGGTTGGGACAAAGACATCCACCTTTGAATTTTTCATGGCTCACCATTATAATTATATGAAATTCATTCCAACCATTATATGTTACTCTAAAATTTATGCTCAAATACCAACTATATGTGTGTGTGTGTGTGTAATACGGCCCATCGTGATTCAAGTAGCCCAAGCAAAGGAAAATAATATGAGGGGAAGCATTGTCTTGTAAACTATTTCAAATCACGTGGTCCACCTAAATCATGGATGGTTGTTAGGCCTAACATGGGGTGACACGCAAGGTGGTCCACTCTTATGGTCATCTAAAGCTCACCAACGGGTTTTGCAGACCATCAATGGGTGGTCTAAAGTTAGTTTGGTTAATATGGCCATTTTTAGATTAAGTTAAGTAATAAGATTTTCCGTATATGGCGATTAGGGTTTGAATTATCTAAATACATAGTGCAGTTTATTCATAATTAGCGAAAAACAATGATTTAGTCCTAATCACCCTAATCAAGATTCCTGTTTTGAATAAACTATAAATTTTCAGAAATAGTATGATATACTAAAATTTAAAAAAATCTTAATTTAATCACACGGTATGATTCCTAACATGATCATGAGCAATTCCTAAGAAGACGTCGAATATTAAAACTCTAAGATGAAAAACATACATCCGGTCCATTAACAACTTGCAGTTGCAAAAATTTATAGTTTCAACAAGTCAGTTGCCTATAACACCTTTTTCACTTTTATTTTGTAGATTATTTTAGTAATTTCTATAACAACTTATCATCGAATATAGTTTAGCCCCACCAAATTTCATTTTATTTTTTAGTTCCAGAAAAAATCTTTAAATTTCAGAAATACTAGTTGCCTGAAACCAATAAATTTTTATATAATTTACAAAACGTCATAAAATCAACCTCCTTTGAGTTTGGTTTTTATTTTATATTTGTTTTTTTTTTATTAAAGTATACTTAACGATCTTAAATATGGCTTTTGAATCACCTCAATTAGAGTTGTATAAAAAAAATATATGAATTTTTAATATTAGCACGTTGAAATTATCAATTTAGAAACATTGTTGTTCACTGCCGAATAAGGGGTGATGGTGTCACCATTGATGCAATAGTGACACCATCGACCGCAGTCCATTTTTTTATGGTGACACTATGGAATGCACGGTGGCACCGTGGAATGTTGTCCACTCTTTCCATAATTCAAACTCTCACTCAGTTGGGCGGTTTTAATGGACCCAAAATCACTTGTTTTTGTCTCAAACATACGTGAATACATGCACTCAAATCGAGAAATCAAATATAATTCCCAATGATATTTAATTCCCAAGTTGGCAAAATTTTAGGGCATTACACCTAATGATGTTGTCTGTAGCTAGCAGGTACTGGGCGACGCTATGTAGGCCCCACCATGATGTATGTGTTGTATTCGCCATGTCCATTCAATTTTTCCGAATCATTATAAGGCACGAGCAAAAACAAATTAAGGCATATACAAGTGTAATGTCCCGAAAATCGGTGCATGAGTACATAAACTTCAATCTTGAGTTCCATGGTATTAACTTCATAAAATTCACATGTGTCCTCGTCCAGGTTCACATTTATTCAACACATGAATAATCAAAGTATCACAATTCAACTTAACAGAACCAAAGCGAGGTAGCTATAATAAAAATCCATAAATATATGACTAAGAGTAAAAAATACAATTCCGATAATGGTGATCGCCCAAAATGTATATTATACAAGCCACAATAAACATACGACAAAATTTAGACATAAAGCATACCCGATCGAGGGCTTTAACATATACATGTACAAAACTAAAGTAAAAGCAAAGTTTTCCAACTTCGGCCGACACTCTCAAGATAACATGGCGAAAGTGCAAGCCGACCCAAGCCTACCCGCCGGAGGCCTCGATAGCACCTGCAACAGCAATGACGCATGGTTGATTTTTTTAAAACACCGTCCCATGTAGGAGTAAGTAGCTAACTCAATGGTTCCATTAGTTATAAGTTACACATGTTATAAACTCAATTAGCATAGTTAATGATAAACAATAAATCAAACATTTTCTAAATACTCTTATTAAGCGCATGAATGAAATTATGGAACGATACATGCGCCTTATAATCAAACACTCCATCACAAGCCGCTTCAACGCCTATTTCGCAAATGAGAACACTCTCTCATGAGTGACTCTAGCACCAAATTACAACTTATCCTAGCATATGTTGTAAAACTCCTATTAGGTGGGCCACACATAATCATTAGATCTGACCGTTGGATTATTCAAATTGAGCGATTCAGTGGGCCCCACTTCAGTTGTGATCATTATAAATAGGTTTGGGGCGGGACGCTTGAACCGATGTCCCTATACTCGATTATTAAGACAGATATGGAAACCTACGGTGTGGAGACCCTAGAGGGAGAAATGTGATGGGTAATCTTCTAGCCCCTCTTCTTATATATAGACGTCTTGGTCCCCTCACCAACACATGTGAGAAACCCTAGTCCCATTGAAGGTTCTCCTAAAGGTGTAAGGTGCGGAAGATCAAGATTCCTGTCGGCGAATGTCTTCCCAATCAGGTACGCTTTCGGTTACAGTTTTGAATCTCCATTGATTGATGCATAGTCGATCCGTCAATTCCGTAATAAAGAAACAACATTTGGTATCAGAGCTTCCTATGCATCAACATGGTTGATTTTATTTTTTTTTTAAACCTGTGGAAGCCATCTAATGGTGTGATTTCAACAATCCTGATTCGAGGAGAGCCAAAATCAGGTATCAAAATCATGCAAATGTGGCATCGTATGATAGACCTAATTCAGCCTGATTAACAGTCTTTCCAATCAAATCGGTAAGCTATATGTTGTTGGTTGTTGGATTTCAAACATATGAGTTAGGCATGTGACCTTATAGTCATGGATTTACAACCGTTGAACCATCTATGATCGACGGCTGTGAGAAGCCATGGTTTTATTGCTAAGAAATCGAAATGGGAAATCGTTTTCTGCATCTGCTAGCAGTGTAGTCATTGCCGAAAATAGCAAACTGGTAATCTCCATGATCCACAATCAGATTGGCCACTACCCCTGGTCAATTTTAATTTTTTCCTCAATCAGCACCGCCGGCAGCCATTAATGGCTACCGCACCAAGAGATACCCATCTCCGTTTTTGTTTTTTTTTTTTCAATCATCCATGGTTGATCACTGGCCCTTTACCTGTGCCATGGAAGTCGTCCACCATTAATGCCGGAATGCATCTTCCCAATCAGCGGCAATGGTGGATGTCGAACCATCTCTGTTGTCGTTGACGTTTGGGACAGGAGCGATGGAGATGGTGGTTCGGGTGGCCGGATCTTGTAGCTGTGATTCGGATTTGGAAAGTGGAGGAAGAAATTCCATGCAGTAGGATTTCAGGCTGGGATTTTGAACAGGGATTAGCTCTTGGGGCTGAGAACGGAATTTTCCCTTCGGAAAGGGTTTGCCTTTTTTGGAGCAGTCCATGGTTGTTGCTGTAAAAAAAAAAATATTTTTATTTTATTTTTTATTTTTAAAAAGCCAATGGTAGCTGGCGTTGAGCCTCTTTTCGGCAAATCTAGAGCCCCAGTGTTGGGCCTATTTATTAGCTCCTGCACATGGATTCTCTGGATTCTCTATTGGGTATGTTTGACATGTTCGAATTGGGCCAGCCTTTGGGTATTTTTCTAGCAATTTGGGCCCATTTGTAGCATGACTTGGGTTGGTTTAATACTCATTTTAGGACCACTCTTGGACTAATGATTGTATTGTCTCTTTGTAGATTATGTAACCCTCTTTGGAATCTTGGGCCCATTGTTTAAGATTATCCTATCATTGAAATAATTACTTGAGCCATTTCAGATCAAATAAAACCTAAATAAGAATAAGCAGATGGTTGGTAAGTTATATTTGTTAAACGGCCCTGGTAATTCATGAATATGGTTAGATACATCATTATGTCTTGATTTGACCCCAAATATGGACATTCCCATCTATTTAGGACTGATATTAAGTTATTGACCATCAAGAACTCAATCCAACCATTACCTTAGAATATGCTTAGCCTACGGGCGGTCAACATCAGCCAGCTTTTGGGCCAAATCAGAACTGTTTCAAAATGGTCCGTTATGGGCAGGACCATGTAGCGATTCTTGGGTCTGGGAGTGAGATTGGAACTGATTGTGTTAGCCACCAAAGTGACCTCAATTCGCAAATTTTTTTTTTTTGCTTTCAGACTTCAGTTTATGGAATTTAGTGACTATCCATATTAGGATTGCATTTAGTTGCGTTCATTTCCATAGCGAGTGGTGGTCAGAACAAAGAGGTATCATCACTTGGTAGGATTTGAGCGGGGTGAAGTGATTGGTGATGGTTATATAAGTTTGAGAGATTCATTTTGCCCAAAGGTGATGAACGTCTTAAATTTATTTCACTAGCACTGGTCAGCTTCATGTTCAATAGAGCCTCCTGTATGTCGTAATTTCGCCCAAATGAGGAATCGCGATGATACACCGGGCTTTTGCCAGAATTTGATGACTATGTCCCATCATTATCCTGGGTCATTTGATTGAAAGCCCAAATCAATCGAATGTTTATACATGCATAATGTTTGTGGTTTACATTCATGTATTATTTTGTGGGACTTGTTCATTATGTTAATGTGAGTGTTATACTTTATTTATCCAGCCATGATTGTTTCCAATGTTCCAAACCAGTTTGATTGCATACCTTTGCTTACTGGGTCCGACTTTAAGAAAAAAAAGCACTAGTTAGGAAATCGTTCTTTAGGTCCGGCAGAGGATTGCACACAATTTAAAGAATGGGTTGTTTCTAAGGGAAAAAATCAAGTTTTAGTCTGTTCTGAATCTAATTTAGCTGATATATCCACAGACTCCTGGTGGATAGACTCTGGTGCAACCATTCACATATGTAATTCTACGCAGGATATGCTCCAAAGTCGGACACCAACCGATACAGAAAGGTCGGTTTATATGGAAAACGACATTAGAGCAAACGTGGAAGCTATCGGGGTCTGTAGACTTAGGTTACGTCAGGACACTTTCTTGATCTAGTAGATACTATATGTGTGCCTTCTATAAGGTGTAATTTGGTTTCCATTTCCCGTTTAGACAAATTTGATTATGAATTTAAATTTAGAAATGGAAAATTAAGTATTTCCTATGATTTGGTTATGATTGGTTCTGACACTTTAGTCAATAACCTTTATCAGTTAGATTTGGATGTTTCACATGTCTACAGTATTAACTCATCATATGGAAACACTAGAGGCATTAAGCGAAGGTTAGATTGTGAAATTATTACATGCTTTGGCACAGGTGATTAGGCCATATCTCTCGTGAGAGATTGGAAAGACTTGTGCGTGAAGGAATTCTTCACTCTCTGGACTTCTCGGGCTTTGGGGTTTGCATAAATTGCATTAAAGGTAAACAGACTAGAACTATAAAAAAGGGTGCCACTAAGAGTGTAGGACTCTTGGAAGTGATTCATACAGACATCTGTGGACCGTTCCCTTCAGCATCTTGGAATGGGCAGAAGTATTTTATCACTTTTATAAATGACTACTCTCCCTATGGGTACTTATACCTTATTAACGACAAATCAGATGCCCTGGATACATTTAAGATATATAAAGCTGCAGTCAAGAATCAACTCGATAGAAAGATCGAAGTCGTCAAATCCGACCGTGGTAGCGAGTACTATGGAAGGTATGACGAATTTGGGCGTAATCCAGGACCATTCGCTAGATACCTACAAGATTGTGGCATCGTTGCCCAGTATACCATGCCTGGTACTCCAGAGCAAAATGGTGTAGCGGAAAGACATATTCACACCCTAAAGGACATGGTGCGGTCTATGATTAGTAATTCAACGTTGCCAGAATCTTTGTGGGTGATGCGTTGAAAACAGTTGTGCATATCCTTAATAGAGTCCCTAGTAAGGCTATACTACAGACTCCATATGAATTGTGGACAGGGCGAAAGCCCAGTTTACGATACTTTCATGTATGGGGTTGTCCTGCAGAAGCCGAACCGTATAACCCTCATAAAAGAAAGCTTGATCCTAGAACGGTTAGTTGTTTCTTTATTGGATACCAGAAAGATCCAAAAGATTCAGATTCTATTGTCTATCATATTCCATGAGAGTCATTGAGACTGCGAATGCTATGTTTATTGAGAATACTGAAGATAGTGGGAGCACGAACTTAAGAAACATTGTATTTGAGGAAGAACGGATTGTGATTCCCACCACAATCATTCAGAGTAGCGTGGTTGTCCATCCAACAGTGGACTTTGAGATCCCTATGGATGACCATGTAGAGCCTCAAATACAACCTACTAATGAGGAAACAGAAAACCCAATTCAGAATAATGAGTCTTTAAGACGATCACATAGAGAGAGAAGATCTGCGATTCCAAACGATTACATCGTCTATCTGCAGGAGCATAACTTTGACATTGGGGCTGAAAATGATCTCGTATCCTTTTCGCAAGTCAAACAAAGTGTCAATTCTTCTCAATGGTTTGATGCCATGAAGGATGAATTGAAATTCTTGAAGGACAATAAAGTCTGGGACCTTGTTGAATTGCTTAAAGGGATTAGGCCGATTGGTTGTAAGTGGGTATTCAAAACCAAACGGGACTCTAAGGGCAATATCGAAAGGTATAAAGCCAGATTAGTTGCAAAGGGTTTCAGTCAACGTGAGGGCATTGACTTTAAGGAGACCTTCTCACCTGTATCCAAGAAAGACTCCTTTAGGATCATTATGGCTCTTGTGGCTCATATGGATTTGGTGCTACATCAAATGGACGTGAAAACAACGTTTCTCAATGGAGACCTTAGTGAGAACGTATATATGTTGCAACCAGAAGGTTTCAAAGCCAAAGGCTCAGAACATCTGGTCTGTAAGCTTAAAAAGTCCATTTATGGGTTGAAACAGACATCATGACAGTGGTACCTAAAGTTTCATGAAGTTGTTTCTTCATATAGTTTCATTGAAAACACTGCGGAAGAGTGTATATACGTGAAAACCAGTGGGAGTAATTTTATTATTTTAATCTTATATGTTGACGACATTTTGTTGACCAGTAGTAACATTGGATTGTTGCGTGAGACTAAGAAATTTTTGTCTCAAAACTTTGAGATGAAAGATCTTGGTGATGCATCATTTGTCATTGGCATTCAGATTAGTCGGGATAGATCTCGTGGACTACTTGGCTTGTCGAAGATGACCTGTATTGATAGGGTTCTTGAAAGGTTTAACATGCAAAGTTGTGCTCTTGGCCAAGCACCTATCGTGAAAGGTGACAGGTTTGACCAATTTCAGTATCCTAAGAACGACCTAGAAAAGGACAAGATAAAAGATATTCCGTATGTGTCAGCAGTAGGGAACATCATGTATGCTCAAGTTTGTACGCGTCCGGATATTGGTTTTGTGGTTGGAATGTTGGGCAGGTACCTTAGTAATATAGGGATGAACCATTGGATAGCTGTTAAGAAAGTATTACGCTACCTGCAAAGGACAAAGGACTTCGCATGCACGTATAAGAGATCCGACCATTTGGAGCTGGTTGGATATACAGATGCAGATTTTGTGGGCTATGTTGACAGCAAGAAGTCCACCTCAGGTTATGTATTCATGATGGGTGGTGGAGCCGTATCATGGAAGAATGTAAAATAGTCGATTACGGCATCTTCTACTATGGAGGCAGAGTATGTAGCTTGTCATGAAGCCATGAGTCAGGCGATCTGGCTTCAGAGTTTTTTCTCTAGTTTACGGGTTGTGCAAATGATCCCAAAACCATTGAAAATCTATTATGATAGTTCAGCTGCAGTTAACTTCTCCAACAACAACAAGCATTCATCAAGGTCAAAACATATTGACATTAAGTATCTTGTTGTGAAGGAGAGAGTGCAAAATCGTTAGGTGTCTGTAGAACTCATGGCACGAGGCAGATGATAGCAGATCCTCTCACTAAAGGTCTTCCTATTACGCTCTTTAAAGAACATGTGACATCTATGGGAATTGTAGATCCCAATGATGTATTTCAGTAGTGGGAGTTTTTTTTTTTTTCTGTTTTGATCCGATTATGTATAGACATTTCAGATATCTCTTTATGCATTGATGATTCTGTTATTCAGTTTATATCTTGCTTCTTCTTCAGTGTACACTTTTAGTTTTTGAGTAAGCAAGAATTTGGTTTGTATCTTCGTGACACGTTCAGACGGACCACTTGAAGATAGGCATGTGTGATCACATTAGATGTGCGATCTTCATACCACACCCCATATCCTTGATCCATGTCGTTGAGGTTATTGGTATTCGTGACCGTGATTTGTCGCACTTCGAAATGTATAAATGTTGTGTCGACTACCACGATTCAATATCCATAGTCTTGATGGACCGGATCTGACAAGCATTGCTCATAATTACCCAATGGTATTGTTTTGAAATTCAGTAGGGCGCCCATTAGGAACTTTTCAAAAGCAAATGCATTTTCAAAAAATTGTTTTCACAATTAAAATATTTTTTTTCCTTTCAGAGATCAGTGTAGCCCAAGTGGGAGAATGTAAGACTCCTATTAGGTTGGCCACACATGATCATTAGATCTGACCGTTGGATTATTCAGATTGAGCGATTTAGTGGGCCCCACTTCAGTTGTGATCATTATAAATAAGTTTGGGGCATGACGCTTGAACCGATGTCCCTATACTCGATTATTAAGAGAAATATGGAAACCTACGGTGTGGAGACCCTAGAGGGAGAAGTGTGATTGGTAAGCTTTTAGCCCCTCTTCTTATATATAGACGTTTTGGTCCCCTCACCAACACGTGTGAGAAACCCTAGTCCCATTGAAGGTTCTCCTAAAGGTGTAAGGTGCGGAAGATCAAGATTCCTGTCGGCGGAATGTCTTCCCAATTAGGTACGCTTTCAGTTACAGTTTTGAATCTCCATTGATTGATGCATAGTTGATCCGTCAATTCCGCGATAAAGAAACAACATATGCATGATTAGCCAGGTGATTATTAATTTCAATTTATACAATAGATTGACAAAGCTAGGATACCGATGTTAAATCACGAGTCCTTACTAGATCACGTTACTGCTCCTCACCAGTGTCCTTTATCCAAATTTAGGTATCACCCGTTTATCTCATAAATTAACAATTCCAACGGTACGACATGATACCCAAATGTATGAAGATCAACTCAGTATGTGTAGTCACCTAAACACTGAGTATGATTACTTAGTTCCGAGGTGCGAGCTTGTTACATAAAACCAAATCACCACAGGGAAATGACTCATCACCGAAGTTCACTCACGTCTAGGTCGTTCAAATGGTACTCTGTCACGAAACTATCGGCCAAGTAATTTGACGGGGGTCATTCGAACAACGATATTTCACATCCATCAATGCTCATGGGTCACTACGGGGAGGTCGTCACCCCATCGTAGGCTAACAGTTCGGACACGGTGTCCTATATCACCATGCCCAACTCATGAGTCTTAGTAGGATCGTATCGGACTAACGGTTATGAATTGACTCATCAACTGGAAACACGGTATCTTATATTCGATTTGGTCATGTCATAAATTGTGAACATACATTATCAGTTGGCTAGTGGACTAATTTGATTGACCTGGGAGAACCCTGACGCAACCAGCATTGGGTGCAAGCATCCCGTGTAGTTCCGCTATGGTCGGTCGTCCATGTTCGACCCTGAGTCAATCGAACAAGCCTGTGGTGGCCGACCTAACTCACCTAACTCGGCCCACCCCTTGGTTCGGGTGATTTAACGATTGACCCAATATCATAAGCAATTTTAAATATCACTAAGGGTCAACAATTCGCTAAGCAATCATGATAAGATTTCATATAAAGCCTAAATTTAACAACAAAATCACTCAAGCATTTCAACGAACATGTGAGCATCAACGACACAGCACAATTGCATAAGCATTTAATTGAACACGTGAGCATCAATAACACAATATAATCATATAGGCATTTCATCGAACATGTAAGCATAAATAGAACAACACATTTAATCACTTAGGCATTTTATCAAACATGTGAGCATCTATAAGCAAGCAATAACATATGTTGCGATCAAATTGAAACATGAACATTTTAGCATACACCAACTTATTTACAAACAACAAAATCATTAATTGAGACCCTCGATGGTCGATAAATGACGATATAGGAATAATGGTTCATACATTTACGAAAGAATCTTCGATTTTGAGCTCCTAGGGTTGGGGCTTCGCGAGACGGTTTACTAATGCCCTACACTAGTACGGTTAGCTTGTAAGGATTCATGCATCCAACTTTTAAGACTCAATTATCTAATATGGACTTGCTAATTACCTCCAATCGTCGTCAGAGCAACTCCGGCGATGTGGTGCGGTTGTGATCACGTTGCCGGTTAGCAAGGACGGGGCGTGACTCTTCCAACCAATCCCTCTCACCCGCACTTCCTCCCCATTTTATCCTCTCCAGTTGTAATGAAAAATTCGTATGAGAGTGAGAGGATGAAAATTGAGGGCTATTTATAGTGCCAAAATATGCACAAATAGCTTCAGTGACTCTTTTCTTAATAAAGCTACCATGGGGGAGGTTGTTCTCAACTCATGGGGCCTTTATGGGCCCCATTGGCTTATTTACACCATGGGTAAGGTGTCTTGCTACGGGATCTATGTTTGGATACAACCAGGTGGCGATCGGACACTCCGATCAGTTATAGGGGGCTCATTCTTGATCGATGGTTATTGATGATCGATCGGGGCCGCGAACATACGAATATGTGCAGGAAAATATTATTAACACGCACCTCAATTTTGGTTGAAACTCAGCGATCACAAATTGACAACTTCGCGAAAAAAGTAGAGAGCCCAATTTACTCAAAATTTACAATTTATGTCTACGACATTTGCACATCCCATGCACCAGGCTGAAGCAAATTGAGTGATTATAGACACTATCCCGACTTGCCACCCACGATCGACATCGAGTCCGGCAAGACGTACATTATTCCATAGTTTTAAGATTAGTGGCTTACTAATGAGCGTTTTAGAGCTTGTTCGGATAAGCAGGGTGTTTTTATAATGAATTCTGTAGGGAGATTTTATTGGTTGCAAGTATTAGGATTTAGATTAGCTATGTTCATAATGTGACATATTCGAAATAGCGAAAATACATGACATTACAACAAATCTCATGTGCATTACACCATAATAAAATAGTAGTGATTAAACGCTCACCATTAAAAACTTTTTAGGGGCCACAAAAGTTTTGGATGAAGATAATATTTATGTTTCCCTCCATCTAGGTCCTTATGGTCTAATTAACATGTTTGATGGCAAGTAAACATTACAGTAAGCCATATGAAGTTTTAATGGTGGATGTTCATTCAATCACTATTGTTTCTCTTTTGGTGCGACTCAGTTGAGATTTAGATCTGCTTCATTTTTTAGGCTCATTCCATAAAATAACTTGAAAAAATAGATGGACGGTGCGGATAAAGCACATACGTTATAGTGGGGCCCACATAGCGCTGTCTAGTAGGTAATCCACATCTATGTTGAGAGGGGGGAAGTGTCAAGTCTAACCGTTGGACCACAAGGGACGATCCACTCGATAGATAACTCTCAAATTATTTAATGCATGTGAAATCCAACCATTCTGATGTGTTGGCCTTGCTATCAGATCACTTATTGCAAAATTTATAATTAAATAATCATCAAATGGTCCACGCCATGGAAACAGTGTGTAACTAATGATAAAAAAAAAATGTGCGATCTACTCTATGAGTGGATATGGCAAAAATTTACACAAGGTTATCCCTGTTTGTGGGATCCACCTATTGAACAAGTTGGATATGTAACGCCCCGAAAATCGGGGGTCGAGCAAAACTCAGGTCTCGAGTTCCAACGCATCACTTATGCAACATAGATAATGATGATTATGATGATTGCATTGAAACATGAATGTAATTAGACCAAAACAACATATCATACTCCAGAGACAGTTAAATTACGCAAGCGGAAGACTGTGATAAATATATAAAATTTATAAATTGTTGTAAGTCTCCAGAGTACGAACATGTTACCAGGTTAAATATAAACATGTATACACAAAAAATGAACAAAATGAATATACATGGGTGTTCCAAAAGTACAAACTAAGGTGTAATGACGTCTAATCAGCAATCCTGTAATCCCGTCGATCAGAAGATGGTCTACATAGACCCGCCTGATAGCTGCGCACAAGAGAAACCCTCATCATCATAAAAGTCCAGCTTCGCTTCGCAAACATCGCCATCATATGAAACTAAGACAGGGTCTGGTTAGTGTGTACAACACCGTCCTGTAACGTGGGAGTGAGTGATCAACTCAGTGGAACTATAAAGCAGAGGTTAACATGTTATCAACTCAGTCAAGCAGTAATGATAAAGCAGTACAATCAAACATTCCTAGATACTCTTATTAATGCAAGGATGAAATGTATTCATGATATATGCCCCTCGTATACACTCCCTCGTGTGACACCATCTTACGGTCGCGGCATGCTTTCTTCCCTCTGTGCTTTTCAACCTGGGGCACATGCAGTGCGATGTTATGAGCATGATTACCAAGTTTTTATTAGTCCTTTTCATACAGCGGGATTGGAAAACTAATGTATCTCCCTTATATCAATACCCAATAATGATCCATTCTAGGGTCGTCAGTCCTAGTAAATCTCACACGATGTTTCGGTTCTAGGTCGCCGCAAAGGGCTCGTCACTTAATCAGTCCAAGCCTAATTTATACTATTGTTGCTACAGAAGGGTTGTCGCCTCCACATAGACTCAGAGTATGCTCGAGGTCACTACAAAGGGCTCGTCACCTTATCAGTGTAGGCCGACAGCTCGAATACAGTGTCCCATACCACCGTATTCTGTTCACAAGCTTTGGTTGCTCACTGGTCACTAAGGGGAGGCTCGTCGCCCCAGCGTATGCCGACAGCTCGACCACAGTGTCCCATACCACCATGTTCGGCTCATGAGTCTTAGCGGATCGAGGTACTATGGTTTAACGGAGTTTCACTGGTGAGTTTGGTACATTAGGTTCAAACATTAGCGTCCATACATGGTGAACATACAATAGGCAAATCGGAATACTTGACGAGCTCGACTAGTATGAGCGCACATCGAGCTGATCGACATAAAGTGCGTGAGCACTCCGTGTGGCCTAACCACTGTCGACAACCGTAGTACGACTCAGATTCGTCAACACATCCTTTGTGGCAAAACAACCTCAGCCACAAAAACAGAATCTGTTACCGATTGCCTGGACTACTTCATAGTCTCAACCACACTCAATACTAACCAGAATTCATGTTAGATAATCAAGCAGTAAGTCAAATCCTACAACCGTTTGAGCATTTTATGAATATAATATAAACATGCATTCACCCATATGCATTTCATAAGTAATCAGACAATATAATATAAGATATACATAGAAGGATTTATACGCATAGTTAAGGTAGTTGAGAACCTTATCTCAACGCCCATAGACAGTACAAGTCACCAAATACTTACTCATACAGACATTTTATCAAACACTTATACTACACATATTAACATTCATGACATATGTTGATTTGTGTCATATACTTGGACGAAGCCTTCCAACAAGGAGTTATCACGTACACAACCATCATGTACATGCATTCCATAGCCACGATAGGCATAAATCATGATTTCATCTTCATTCAGTCATTTCAACAAACACTTAGACTACACTTAATAACATACACAACATATGTTGATATAACATGTATTAGGGCTAATTCTTTCGCTAAGGAGTTGTTACACGCATAACTAGTATATACACACAGTAATTAATCATGGCAAACACACTTTCAAATTTTATACGTATACGGGACTTTCTACAAATACAAAGAATACGCTAAACTCTACATAATTCGTATATAATTGAAACACAAAACAGACATCGCATTTTGCATGTAAAATAGCATCCACGTCAGGAATCTATCATTAACCGACATTGAAAGCTTTGAAAACCATAACCTATACGTCTATAGTGCGCACCTTACGCCGGTAAACGCGTAACGGATTCGTTTTAAACACGTAGTCTTTGTCACCGGTAGGATGACAACTTATAACATGAACTGGGTTAGTTATTTCATCATTTCAACTATTTGAAACCTTAGAACAGATTAGGGGTTGAATTTCTTACCTAAGAATGGGATCGGTAGCGCCGGTAGAGCGGTACGGAAGTGGTGGTAAGGCACGTGGAGTGATGGGATTGAATCCCAGGGATGAACTCCAATTCTCTTTCACTTTCTCTCTCTTTCTTCTCTTCTCTCTCCTAGGGTTTTTCAAATTCGTATGGGATGAGAGAGTGAGGGCTTAAGGCCCTTATATAGGCCTAAAACTGATGGAAATGGCCCCAGGGCCAAGGTATACTTAGGTTATAGCCAAATGAGGTTTGTTCCGATCTAACGGAGCACTTCTGGAGGCCCCCTTTCTATGTGCGGTCGGACTTAAACTCCCTGACCATGGATCTAGGGCGAGTTAAGTTTTCGGTCCAATCGAATTTACAGATCGACCGCGGCGGACCAGTTTCAGTTCGACGGTCACCGAAACTCGATCAGGGCCACAAGTACACTGCCATGTATGGGAATTTTCTCCTGATCCGAGGGTGTATTTGGGTCAGATTCTGACGGTCTGAATCATTATATTCGGTCCGCAAGCTACAAGTCTCAGATTACTTAAATTCGGATTTCATTTCTAAAATATTCACGTTTCTCACACACTTCGCTCTGGGCTCAAGTTGTCCGTTTCTGGACACTATCTGGATTTGATTTCCGATATGGTAGTCAAGCTCAGCAAGGCGGTCATAATCGTTTAGTTTCGTGGTAATCGGACTTTCGACGTGCGGTCCAGTCCGATATGAAGTTTCAATGTGCTCCTGAGAGCAACTGGGTAATAAGATTAATCCTATATTAAAGGGTAACGTAGCGTCGATGATTCTGCAAGTTTTGGGTCTTGCAGATCATATTTAAAGTAATTAGTGCGAATTTCACAAGTAAACTAGTTTATCACTAGCTAATACTCGCCTACTTTCTAAATGATTTAATCCTGTATGATTTCAGCCTGAGGTGGTACTCGGGCCTTTAAAATTTGTATAGAAGGTGATTCAAGCTATTAATACTTGATTAAATTACACCCTAATCATGGCAGAATAAGGTCCTAGGGCAGTTCTACGTCCAAGGACGTCCATTACCAAGTTAGAAAAAATCTGGGGTGTTACAGGATTACACACGTGTGAGATGTCAAAAGACATCCACTGGGTGGACCGGAACTTATGGTACAAACTGTTGGGCTTGATACTTCTTAAAAAAATAAGGCCTAAAAATCAACAAAATGAATTGCACCATATAAAACAAATGAATGACCGAGAGAAACGGTCATGCCTCAATTTATTTGCACTTGTATATAGACACCCAAGTTGTATTATTTGTTTGGTTTCAGATGCATGGAGTCTACACGGTGAGGATTGTATCCGATATAATTGATTTCCATGCCTAGGGATGGGTGTCGGTGGAATATAATTGGCACTTAGTTTAACTATCTATTGTGGATGTTAATCGCGTGCGAAAGCCTTTGGTAGGAGTGGCCTATGACGGTAAGTTGGGTGGGGGCCCACTGTGATGTTTGTGATGAATTCACCCACTCCATCTGCTTTTCTGGATCATGTTAGGGCATAACCTAAAACTAAGGCAAATCCAAAACTCAAGTGGGTCACGCAACAGGAAAAAGTTGGTAGAAAAATGCCTATTGTTGAAACCTCCATAGGGTCCACAATGATGTTTATATTCCATCTATACTGTTCAAGAAGCTATTTCTACTAATATGAATTTGAAACATAAAAAATATTAGTGTCATTCAATACTTTCGTGGCCCCGCGAATGTTTCAATGGTGGACGTTCGATCCTCACTTTTTATAGTCGTGCAACCCACTTCGAGTTTTGGATTTGTCTCATTTGTTAACCCATGTCCATGATATGAAAAAATATATAGATGGATATACTCCTCACAAACATCACAATGAGCCCCACCTAGCTTTTTGTCTTGAGAAGTTTTACAAAAGGCTTTCTTAGGTAATTTGTCTCGTTTGTTTTGGTTTGAAATGCAAGTTATCCATGTCAAAACTGTGTGATAATTATTGCATGTGATTTTGAAAATCTTTTTCAAATATCATAGAATGCAATGCACCACACGCTCTCAACATCATTTCAAAAATTTCAAAATATCAATATAAATATAAATATTATATATTATTTTCATCATAACATCATCATGAAAAATACTAAATGCGAATGTGTTATATAGATATATATTTAGGATTTAAATATATTTGATTTTTATAATAAATATTTTATTGGTGATAATTTATCTGAAAGCCTTCAAATTTTGAAAGTGTCTAATAAACTTTTGAGCCTTAGTGTTGGCAATAACGACAAAGGCTGTCAACAGACTGGGCCAAGGTGGGTTTCATGTTGCTCAATTCAACCTATAGTCCTTTAAGGAGCCCTTGTCAAAAAGAAATTTTAAAGCCTTGCCACTATCCAACCTACATGATAGTTTTATCTGCTATTGATTGAGTTAGCTTAGCTCATGATCATCTACGTTTGCTTAACTTGAATGTAAAATGAAGATATTAAGACTCAAATTAAAATCTTAAGTTATTTTAATCAAAGTTAAATGAGAATATTGTAATTATTGTTTATACTCATTTTTTGGCCATCCAATCTGACTAATGAGATGTTGTCGCGTGTTAGCACTATATACTAAATGATGGACGGAATCTTACTAGCGTATCGAGGATATCCTTTAACTCATACTCTTCAGTGCCACATCACCTATCAAAAGTAAATCAAATGATCCATATGACACCACGTGGTAGTCGTGCCAAGTGTGGTATATATGACTTTAAAGATGAGTTAGAGACATGAGATAAAGCTTTAAATGCTACAGTTGTATAAAAATTATTATCAGTAAAAGGAAAAAGTCTTATTAAAGTAAGCATTGTCTCAACATTAAATGTCAAAATCCTATGAAAGCAAATATCTATGTAGCATTAAATGCCAGAGTCATGTAAAAAACAACTCTCTATGCATACCAAAGACAAGTGATGCGAGGATTTCACCGACTTTCCTATGCAGCAAGAGTCCAATAATATAAATACTATAATTGGCGTGCAATTCGAATAAGTGAGAGTATGTCTCTTATAGACATAGCCATACGCGATGGGCTACATTTATGTGGATAATCAAGAAAATTTGCACGACTGATCATCTAAATCCTTCACGATGTGGAAGACTACGCAATGCCATCATCTCCCATAAGGCTATATAAACAACACGCAATGAAGAACTCCAAACGTTATATCAACACACCTATATCGAACTTTACGTTGCCCATTTACCATAGACATTTATCTTTTTTATTTCATTTTAATTTAACCCTATCGCCATGCATAGTATGGAGTTATAGTTTTTAATTTTTAGTCTATCTATCTGCTTATTCATCCATGACATCTTGCTGGATTATAAGGAAGATTACTCAGTTTCAAATGAAAGGCTTTGAATATTTTGCCACTACGTGCTAGGTGATTTCGCTGGCCATCTTTCGATGAAGTTTGGTCCACACGAGATGATGAGCAGATAGTCAAATCTCGATCGTCTTGTTGCGTGCTTAGTTCCCGCCGATATCAGGAACAAGTTGTCGCCTCACTAACTATTTCATCACATAGCCCCGTCCCAATTGAGTAATGAACAAATTGTCGAAGACTCTCCTTCAATCAGCTGTCTCGTCACGAGGCTCGGTTTCGATTAAACAATAAACGGACGACCATCTCACACATCATGGTTGTCCCGATACAAAGCTCAATCCATAATTGGGCAACCAACGAATTGTCGTCCCTCAAGCCAATCACGAGTGCGTTATTATAAAAATCATTAATTAAATAATACTTTCGACTTCTATCTTCTTTTTCTATTATTTCATTGCTGAAATACGACTGTTATCGCATTGAAAAGACAAGTCCTTATTACATAAGGTAAAAAAGAATCCATCAAGAATGACTAACTCGTACCATTTTGTAAATTGCATGATCGCTGTGACAACTACTGGCTAACGAAATGCGGCTAAGTCTTGTAATTCGATCTTAAGCGGTCCATCTTAGCATAGGAGTCACCAACGTTTAGTCAAACATTGAGTCGAGTGTGACTTTTGTGCGCTCATACTTTATTAGTCACACAAGTAAACCAAACACAAGCCATATTAATACGTGTGGCATCGTGTTTGATTGAATTGCACAAATAATTTGAATTAAAGCTGATATTGCATATTATATCAAGCTAAAACCTCATTCCAATCAACAAGTGCTTCCAATGAGCTGTGCCTCTATCTTGCATGATCATTTGGTTAAACGATTCACGGGAGCTTAAATCCTATGGGTCTCACATATATAAGCATGTATGTGTGTGTGTGTGTGTACACACACAGACACACATACACACACACATTTGCATGTGCACACACACACACACACATTTGCACGTGCACACACACGTAAATATATGTATAAATGTATACGCGTGTGTGTAAGGAGAGAGAGAGAGAGAGGATGCTCACTTGTGCACCTTTTTACATGAGTACACGTGAGCACCTTTTCACATGTGTTATGGGCACAAAATCTAAACGATCCACGTGATGTGGCACCCCTTGAAAGTCTATGGGCCGAAATTCCAGCCTGATCCAAAACTCTAGTGGGCCATAGCAAAGAGAAATGCAAATAAAAGGAGGAAATTGTTTCCTTTTACCATGACCCACCAGAGTTTTTAATCGGGTTGAAAGTTGGGCTTAGATGTTCACGTGGACCATTCAAATTTCATGCCCATGACACGTGCAAAGGTGCTCACGTAAGAAGGTGCGTAGGTGAGCATTCACACACACTGTGCATGTGTGTGTGTAGATATATATATATATATATAGGAAAACGCTCACCTGCGAACCAGTTCGTACGTAGCACGTACGAACTTTTTTTGAGAACCCATCATACGTGATGAATCTTGCAAATTTGAACGGTCCACATGAAGCAGAACCTCGTGAAACTTGATAGTACGAATTTGTTACTTTGATCCGAAACTTTGGTGGACCATGAATAATGTAAACAGGTTCTTTCTTTGATTTTAATTTCTCTTTGCTACGGACGGTATGTATATAAGTTTTAGATAAAAGTAAAACTTGGTCCTGGGGGGTTTCACTAGGTGCTGCTTCACATGAACGGTTCAGATTTTGGATCCACATCACGTATGATGGGTTCTCAAAAAAATTCGTACGTATTACGTACAAACTGGTTCGCAGGTGAGCGCGTCTCTCTCTCTCTCTCTCTCTCTCTCTCTCTCTCTCTCTCTATATATATATATATATATATATATATATAATATATATATATATGAATGCTCACCTGCGCACTAGTTCTCACGAGTGCGCACGAGAACTCGTGAGAACTTCTTCACAATTCATCACATGTGATGTGGGCCCAAAATCTGAACCGTTTTGTGATGCAGCACCCCATGAACCCCTCGGGCTTGACTTTCACTCCTATCTAAAACTTCGATGGGCCGTGGAAAAAGGAAATTGTTTCCTCCCTTGATTTTTCTTACTCTTTTGCCATGACCCACCAAAGTTTTGAATATGATAAAAGTTGGGTCCCGGGGGTTTCATGGTGTGCTGCATCACATGGACAGTTTAAATTTTGGGGCCCCATCACGTGTGATGAGTTATGAAAAAGTTTTCATAAGTTCTCGTGAGAATTGGTGCACACGTGAGCATTTCCTCCCTCTCTCTCTGTATGTGTGTGTGTTATATATATATATATATATATATATATATATATATATATATATATATGGAAATGGTATTATAAGGTTGACCTTACCATGAGGTCTAGCTATATGGCCCAAATGTGTAAGACCCGTATCCTAGTTCGTACCGTTCTATAGACTAACGCGATCCTCCCTGTCGAATTCCGGCAACCCGCGACCTATAATCGGCATTTGCGCACGACCCTAAGTTGCATCCCGTAGATCTGAGTCGGCTCGACTCGAAACTTGTACCTAGCGACCGCACCGTCGCTGCGGTTCCAATGCCGCATCTTGTGCACCGATGTGATACCCAGGCCAGGAGTTGTAGGCCCACGTTCATTTCGAGAAAAACGCCGCCCATTGCGAATTCTGAGAGAATCTATACCCAGTCCATCACATCAATCAATAAAATACATAACCCATCACACCCTTACCTCACATGTCACCTCTCTTACACAACCCACACTTCTCTTACACGAGCTACCCCCTAAAGTCAACCCTTACATCACTCCACCCATTACCTCTCTCTTACAACCACCCTCTTTCTCTCTCTCCCTCTCTCTCTCTCTCTCTCTCTCTCTTCTCTACCCATTTTCCAAGCAACCAAGAGGTTGGCCGTCCAAGCATTCCAGGAGAGAATAGTGTTTTGTGTGTGACCCACTTCCCCCCCCCAAGATCCCTCATCCTAGCCCTTCAATCGTCATCATCTTCCATCAAAGAGAGAGCCAATGAGTTTGGCATTCCATCGGACCAAGAAGATCGAACGATGAGTGTTCTTATAGGTTTAGATTTATATTTTTTTATGATGGGCCAAGTGGAGCCTACCGATTGATGGTACAGATGTCACTTTGGACCCTGGGTGTGGCTAATGGTCCACCATGATTCATATGTTCATCCCATGATGGGGCCATTCTCCATGGACCCCATCATGATATTTACTTTCCTTGTTTGAAAGGGTTATCTAGACCTTACATTTTGGTGGAGAAGGGATCTCCATGGTTGATTTTGATTGGTGGGCCCACATGTAATGGGACCCACTTGATGTATGTTTAGTAACGCATGGAAGGGAGGGCCCATAGTGGCGTGGTCCCTCCATCTCACCGTTCTTTCTCTCTTTCTCTCTCTCCATTTTCTTTTGATGATGATGATGATATATATGTGTGTGGCCCACCCAGTGTGATCAAATCTGGACTGTCCGGATTTTTTTTGGACGTCTAGCAATGGAGCCCATTTACTGCTCATTTCCGGGCCTTGGATGAGGTAAAAACACAAATATCAGTTTGATCTTAAACTATGGTGGGCCACTCATGTGGAACCCACCTTGTTATGTTTCATCCAGGCCCTCCGTCCAGCGTTCTTGGGCTTTGGACGCTGCTGTTTTTTAATGTATATATATATTATAATATTATATATTACATATGATGGTGGGCCCTACGTGAGACCCACCCATGTGGAGCGGATTGGCTGGCGTGCCTTAAACCAGCTATATAGCTGCTATAGTGACGTCACCAAGTTCTGTGGGACCCACCTGACGTGTGTGGATTTCATCCACATCGTCCGTCCATCTGGACGGGACCCACCTGATGTGTGGGTGGAATCCATGCCGTTCGTTCATCTGGGCCAGCAGCTTGCTGGACCCACGTCAGCAGCCGTGTGGGCCCACCCACACATGCTGCACATGTGGGATGGGACCCACCTTGATGTATTTATTCTATATCCACTCCGTCCATCTGTCCAGGACGGTGGACCCACTGTATTGTATGTATTTTATACACATCGTCCATCCACACCGTCCAAATGGCTGGACAGTGAGACAGAGCTTGATGTACGTAGTTTACATCCACGCCGTCCACCTGTTTTGCATCCACACCGTCCATCCAATTGGCGAGCTTGTCTTAAGGCTTGAGACTAAAAATGAGGTAGATCTATCAGGTGGACCACACTACAAAAATAATGGAGAGTTGAACACCTACCATTGAAATCCTTTAGGGATCACAGAAGTTCTGGATCAATATGATATTTGTTTTTCCTCTTGATTCAGGTCTTTGTGATCGTGTGAACAAATTGGATGGAAAATAAACGTTATGGTTGGCCCTGAGAATTTTAAACGGCAAAAATCATTATCTCCACTGTTATTTGTGGTATGGTCTAGATGATCTTACGTTATGATTCATTTAGGTAATGCTCTAAAATAACCTCTTAAAATAGATGAATGGTGTAGATGGTGCGGCCCGTGGATGCAGCCCACTTGGTGTATATGATGCCCATTGGTGCGGCCCATGTGATGTGGCCCACTTGATGTATATGAGGCCCATTGACGCGACCCGTGGATGCGGCCCACTTGATGTATATGAGGCCCATTGGTACGGCCCATTGACGCGTCCCACTTGATGTATATGAGGCCCATTGGTGCGGCCCATTAATACAGCCTACTTGATGTATTTGAGGCCCATGGGTTGAGGTCCAATGTGATGTATATAAAGACCATGAGCGAGGCCCAATGAGACGTATATGAGGCCTTTGGGTGGGGTCGAATGTGATGTATATGAGGTTCATTGCGATGTGTGATCCCACCATGATATATGTAATGATGTTTATGACGGATCATGCCTTGGGAGCAATGATGGTTTGACGTCCACATTATAAGAGCAATGATGGTTAAATGTCCACATTGTAACTCTCCCTAGGGCCCATTATTAGGCCCATACTTGTTGTGTGTAGGCCGTTTAGGTCCATCTTCGTTATGAAGATAGTTCATCGCCATATAACATGCTTAGTATAACTTTATGATTAATGCCCATACACATCATATGTATGCTTGATATGAGGAGTGACTGATCATAGTATATGCCATTGGGCAGATTGTTTATGAGACTCACTGATAGGAGTTGCCTACATGAGCGTGCGGTACGCGCAAGATTGCTGCATGACTGGACATTGATTTATGCATTTCGCATTTGTGTGACATGATCATTGTACGCCCCAGCGACATAAAAGCCGTGGCCTCCACAAGTATATCGTAGATGGCCAGATTGGATACCAGAATACTTGGTTTTAACACTGTAGGCACATAGGATGTCCTTGGGTGAAAGTCCCATAACCTTTTTGGTACAAGGAGATACTCCAACGTCTAGACCGAGTGGATACACGAGCGCACAAGTGCTGAATACCAGTAGGTCGCGTCTCCCACTGTGTCGTGGTTTGTTGGAAGGGAGTGTGGCCTTATCCGCCCGAGTGAGGGGGTTGTAAGCTAGGCTGAGTTTGACCAGCTCGTAAATGGGTCCGCTATCGACGAGCCGGGTAGGTATTGATGGACTACTGGTCAGGCAGATAGTGTGGTCTCTTCCACTCGTTGTGCTGTGTAACTAGGGAGACGATAGTCAGTGTGAAGTGTATTAGACCCCGGTGATATTCCAGAAGGGAACTGTACTGATATATGTACTTGATGAGGACTGACATGCTTGTGTTACATCTCGCATATGACATTTGGCTACGTAGGCCTCGCATCGCATGACCTTGGTATGACCGATAGCATTCATGCCTTGTATCGCATAGCCTTGGTACGGCTGATAGTATTCATGGACATATTTCTGCATTACTTTGATATTACATACTTGACACTTGCCTTGCGCACACACTTACACCACCCTCTAAGCTTTTCGTAAGCTTATGCACAACCGTTGCGTGCAGGTGACGTTGGATCGCAACAACACTGAGGCGGAGTTTTGTAGCCGAGCTTTTGGAGTTCCGATATATATATATATATATATATATATATATAATATATATAATATATATATATATATATATATAATTATATATATTATATATATATTTGTACTTCCCTTTCCATATTGTACTCAAAGTTTTTGATACAGTGGATTTGTGATGATGTTGTTTTGTGACTTGGTTATGCTTGTGATTATGCTCCATTACAATAAAAATTTATATTGAAAATCCTCCTTATAGGATCCCAGGATTGGAATCTGGCATATGGGTGTCAGGAGCCGAGAATGGGGCACTACGGAGGCTGTCGGCGCCGGATTCAGTGATCGAAAATTCTGTGAGCCCGGTTTTTTGAATTTGAGGCGTAACACAACGTGTTGTGTGTCGATCATCAACCCCATCAGTCATATGCACCATTCCACGGCGGGCGATTAAAATAAAGTCAATCCATGACTTGGGTGCGCCATGCCACATAATAGAGGGGTTACCCTCCCCTTAAAACATCCATAAACATTTATTGGGCCCATCGAAATGTGGTTCACGAATTTAGCCCATCCATTGCGTGTGTCCAACCTAGATGAGGGTTCAAGTGGGCCCTACCTAGTGCTTTTATATGTTTTAGGCATGTCTTCACATGGTTTTAGATGGTATGGCTCACCTGAGCTTTATATGTGGCTGATTTTTGGGATATCCCATGCCGTGAAGGGGACTCATCAAATTCAGTGTTGATGTTCGACACACATCATGGTGGGGCCCAAACAGCTCAACCTCATAGGAAGTTCCTTTGAGGTCGACCTTATAATACCATTTGTGTGTGCGCGTGGGTAGGTGCGTGTACACGCGCATGCACACATGTGGATTTATATAGGCACCGTGCGTGACTAGTGATCCCAACATTAAACAGTTAGCTGATGTTGAAGCTCTGTAGCCCTATCATGATTTAAGTGTTTTATCCATGCCGTGCATTCATTTTGCTGGCTCATTTTACTCAAATCTTAAACCTACCACACCACTGGAAATAATGTGGATTGAATGCTTACCATTGATTTGTTTTTTGAGGGCTACATAAGTTTTGGGCAAACATTAACAAATTGATATTTGTATTTTCCCTTCATTTGGTTTGTGTGACCCTATGATTAAGTTAGTCAAATAAGCATGATGGTGGGCCCTAAGAAGCTTTTAATGGTGGACGTTTAATCAATATTGTTTTCTATGGTATGGTCCACCTGTCGGTTGAATCTGCCTCAAATTGGGCTCAGGCCCTGAAACAGAGAAAATTACCACTGTAGACCCCACCTTTTATCCAATATCTTTTATGAAGGATCCAAAACTTACCTTCCCAGCTTAGACCTTTTACGTACTGACAGAGCATTTGAGAATGAAAATACCTCTGCTTACGCTCTACAAAAACAAAAAATCACTTTGAAAAGCAGGCGTATTTTCGTCATCAGATGCTCTGTCCGTACATAAAAGGTCTAAGTTGGGAAGGTAAGTTTTGGATACGCAGGATAAAAGGTGGGGTGCGTTTACAGTGGTAATTTTCTCCCTAAAATAGGATGTCAAGATGGCTTAACAATGTGTATAAAACGCATACATGATGTTGGGTCCACGGAGCTTTGACTGGTGTTGAGTAGATGATGTTTACGGTTTAAATAATTTCCGCACGATACTGTGCAGACACCGGGCCACATCACTGTATGGAGAAAAAAAACTCTGATACTCTGGCAAAGCATGGTCTATGATACACAACCACTTAGAATTTTCTTTAAATGGAAAATGGAAAAAATCCAATGGTCCTATTTCAACAAACAAAGGTCCAAGAATCAGAGGTTATAGCTGTTCAAAGGACAACGGATTTCACAATTTAGTGTCTTGGTGCCTGCGTATCAAGCGTTATAGGCGGGCAGAGCATGTAAGTGCAACATCCAAGCCAGGAAATTGGTTGGTCCCACCATGAGGATCACCTTATGACATTGAAAACAGTTTCTAGCCATTGATGAATGAAAAAATATAAGTGTGGTCCACCTGACAAATGGATGTAGTTGAGTTTTGCATAAGGTAAATCCTTGTGATGGGACAAACCTACTGGACGGCTTAGATGTTGCAGGAAGATGACAGGTTAACAGTTATCTGCTGGGTGGGCCGCAACTTACGGTCCAACCGGTTGGACTCGAGATCATCTCACAGCTCCAAGTAACAGTGCTCCTGGTTGCATCGGGACACTGGACAGACCAATCGATCCATCGCTTCCATTTATTAGGTTCAACATACATTTCCTGGGCTACACCGTGAATTTCACACCGTTCGGACGATCGGATCATCCATAATTTCGTATTCTCATTACACTCGTCCATTTTCCAAGGCATGGATAGGATGGATGGTTAGGGTTCCCTGACAAATGTGAATCTTTGGAACCACAAGCTATCCATGATGGATGGATGGTTTAAATTGCCTGATGTGTGTACATCAAGTGGACCACTAAATCTGTGATGATGTAATGGTCAGAGTACGTTGTTTGGTTGGGTTGTCCAACTCTCCCAATGCAGCTAGGAGCACAGTAACTTATAGTGCTCTAAAAGTACATGCCATCAGATCATAACCGTGAAATCAGTGGGCCTATATTGGACGAGCCATATGCAAAAAATCAACGTTGATTGGAAGTTCATTGCCATCACAACCGCCACCTGTTGTTTCAACGGCCAGGGAAGTGGAGGCTCCGTGTAATTTCCAATCCGTTGGTCTGGGGATCCCAACCATCCATCCAAAGAAACCAATCATGGATGCGTAACGCCTGAAGCTTTTTGCAGATCAGACGAGCTCAACCATTGGATCAGTGGACTATAAATGGACGGTGAGTGATCATATGGATAGATTCGTTCAATCTGAAATGTTTTTGGGGCATACCATATCCACAGTAGGGCGATCACATCGACGGTCCTCATTACCAGTCCATGGCCCCACTCAGTGCAAAATGGACGCATCCAGACCATCCAAACCACTAGTTTCAGAAAGAAATCAATCAGTTTGATTGAATGATAATAACCGTTTGATCTTGGTCTCCAATGTTTAGATTGGCTATCCCTCTTCTCTTCAACTTTCTGATGACCACCGCTGGACGGCCTGGATTGATTTTTATGTAGGACGTCAATGGTGGGTGACTGCTGTCTATAGCCTAGGTGGTTCTGATGGATTCGTGTGTGGGCCATCTGCATGGTGGCGCGTGATTGAGTTTGATCCACCATCTTCCTCATACACGTGGTATATATATATAAGAATCAAGCAAAAAAGGAGAAATGCCCAACATCCAACGGGTGAAACCTCACGATGATAGATGGCCCACCACAAAATTTGGGCCACGGCACATCCAATCAGAGGACCACCAGATGGACGGTCCCAGTCCCCCTTGCATGGATCATTGGTTCTCGTTGTCCATCTTAAAAGGATGTCTCAGATCATGTGATTGGATAGGTATTAGGGCCTGGCCCACCCCATGACGGGTCCATCACATCAACTGCTTTGGCTGCTGAAAGTGGGTCCCACCCTTTTCATTGCTGGGTCAAACAAGAGGACGCGGACTAGGTACCACCTCCACTGGGACCTCGCTAGAGACGGACGGTCCTGGCAGCGGATCTGTGGGGCCTACCATGACGTATGTGTGTTCATCTATTTTTAAGTATCATTTTAGAACTATATTGAAGGTCCAAGCAGACTACACCGTAGGAAAAAGTGGGGATTGCCCTCCCATCGTTGAAATCTTTATGAGGCCAAGTAAGTTTTGGATTAAGCTAATATTTATGTTTTTCCTTCTTCTATGTCTACATACCTTGTAAACGGGTTGGATGGAAAATAAATATCACGGTGGGAGGTTTCAACTGTGTGTTTCATTGTCAACACACATGGATAAAACACATTCATCACTATGGGTCCCACGGAGGCCCTGTGAGGATTGTCCGTCTCTAACTAGATACTGGTGGGATAGTACCCAATCTGCGTTGGAAACGAGAAGGGGTCACTTCTTGAGTTGTACATTAGCAGAGTTAGCTTGGTAACTTGCTCGACTCGGCTCGAAAAACTCGGCTCAACTCGGATCGAAACTCTGTTCGAACCGAGTTGAGCCTTTTTTTAGGAGCTCGGAATATTTTGAGTCGAGTTCGACTCGGTATTAATCTCGACTCGACTTGGATCGAGTTTTAAGTGTATTTATAAGGATTTTTAAAAAAAAATATCTCATTCACCTAACCTTACTCGTCCAACCCAGCAACCCTAATCCATTTCTCCTTCCCTTTCGCTCAAATCGCCTAACCCCAACCTATTTCTCCCTCCCTTTCGTCCAAATCGGTCATCCGTTTGCCCAATACGCTCGCCGTTCTCCACCGCCCGGCGACATTCTTTCTTTCAGTATCTGTTCGGACGATGTCATTTTCCAAAGTGAGTCCTCTCCTCCACTCTCTCCATTTTTTTCCGGCGAGTAGCGTCCATTCGAGTAGCAGAACACATTTGAAAACTCAGATCGAACTCGGCTCGGACTGGACCGATCTATTGGCCGAGCCAAGCACAGGCTGAGACTCTGAGCTATATGAGTCGAGCGAGAGCTGGGCAAAGCTCAGCATGGGTCGACTTGTGTACACCTAACTCACTTCTGTTAATCTAACTACAAATCAGCGTCAATCGAATGAGTCATCCGAGGACACGCTCTAATACTCGGGTTTTCGTTTGCTAAAAGCGGGGCCCATATTAACATATCCAGGCCGTTGGTCTGGTGGAAACCACTTTGGATGGCACAAAAATCGTCCGACGGCCTTTGCCTCGGGTGGATTCTTGTTAGATTTTCTTGCTTAATTGTTCTGTCGTGGATATTCTTGGGACATGGCCCATCAATGAAGAGAGACTAAGGAGACCAATGGCCTGGATCGAGCATGAGCGGAAAATAGGTTTTGAATCATCTTAACCGTCCCATTGCTGGAAATCAAATCCACATCTAAAATGAGAGGTCTTCATCCAAAAGTCAATAAGCAATCGCGATCGTCCAATCAATGCGATTTTTCAATCCATTTCCCATTAGTAAAACGGCCAGCTATTTGGACGGTTATGATTGGTCCACATGCATGCCACGTGTAGGTAAACCTCCGTTCTTAGAAGGAAATGCCAAGAATATTCGCGATAGGAGATATTAGAGAGGCATTCCCCACCCCAACTTTAAGGAGTTAATATCTGCTCCATTGGTTAGGTCAGGCCCACCGAAACTAAAAATGGGACTGTCCATCTTCTGGCAGGAAACAAATTTACATTGAATATAGGTCGTTGGTTACTATCTGATTGTTTAGTCTCCTCCCATATGGACCCACTTAACGAACAGACCAGCCTATTTCTGGGAACGACATGCTCCCTAAGTCTGGACGCGGTTTGGCTAGCGACCCACCACCCTCCAGCTAGCTCACGCCAAAGCTCTGTGGGCCCCACCATGATGAATATGTTTTTTCCACGCCGTCTACCTATTTTTCCAGCTCATTTTAGAGAATGAGTCAAAAAATGAGACAGGTCCAAAGGTCAAGTGGACCACATCACTGGAAAGAATGTGGATTGAACGGTTATCATTGAAAACTTCTTGGGGCCTACAAAAGTTTTGGATCAAGCTGATATTTGTATTTTCCCTTCATCCAAGGTTATGTGACATAATCAACAGGTCTGATGGAAAAAACACATTACAGTGAGCCCCAGGAATTTTTTAACGGCGTGAGTTCAATTATCAATGATTCCTGTGGTGTGGTTCATATCAGAATTACATCTGCCTTATTTTTGTCAGCATGCCCTAAAATGAGCTGGAGGAATGGATGGATGGCGTGGATAGAACTCATACATCATGGTAGGGCTTACGGAGCTTTGACACCAACTAGCTTGCTGGTGTTGGGTCAAACCGCGTCCGAGTCACTGAGCCCCACCTAATAAATGACCCGGATCCAGCAACGTGAGACACGTGAGCCGCGAGTGGATTCGCTCTTAAAAAAGAGAAATTTAGATACTCTGAAAGGGTGGGATGGATGATACGCTGACACTTAGAAATGTCTTGGGAGTTTGCATTGTGGACTACAAATTACAATCCAAGTTATGGTCCCAGTATAGATGCATCAGGAGCCACAAATTACTTTCATTTGATCATTTAATCGTCAGATTGGTGTAGATTTATTGGACGGTTAAAAATGAAACTATCCTATTTCACCAAACAAAATTTCATGAATCAGAGGCTATGATTTTCCAAACAATATGATGTTGGAAATGTAGATTAATAAAAGTAGGTTCTACAATTTAGACGGTTTAAATCATACCATTCGTGCAATTTATAAGTGCCCGAGCAGCAAGAGGCATATGCTGCCAGTGTATCACATATCATGCATTTTTGGAGTTGTAAGCGGAGTTTTTCCTACTTCACTCTTCACTTTTGAGCCATGTACCTTATTAAGCCCCTCAAAACTTACCTTCCAAAACTACTCCTCTGTTGTACGGACGCACTCTCACCGGACCAAAGTACCCCTACCTTGCCTTTTCAGAGATGCAACTTTTTTTTTTTTTTTACACACGCACACCCCCCCCCCCCCCCCCCCCACACACACACCTCACACACGCACGCCGTGGGATTTCACCACTGGTGGGATTTCAAAGATGCAGCTTTGAAAGCCGCAACTCCTTCAAAAACTTCATTTTTCTCTAATTCTTCTTTCTTCTTCTTGATCTTTCACCCTAGAAGAAAAAATTCCATTTTCTGATTACTTTTCCCCCCTTTATGACTGTCCACCCTAGCTTTAAAACCCTCTTTATGCTTTATTCCCCTTATGTGATTGTCCACCCTAGCAATAAAACCCCCTTTCTGCTTTCTTCCCCTTTTATGATTGTCCACCCTAGCAGTAAAACCCTCATGTTCGGTATACCTTTACTTTATTTGGTTGAGAATACATTCGCTATACATGTCTTTTTTTACTTTTATGGTAGAACGAAAATGGTCCCCCCATCAAAGAAGCTTTGAATGGCAGATATATTTCAAATTCTTACTTTCATTATGTAGACCCCCACCGTATTTTATATGATATATCCGCGCAGTTTACAATCCAGTTTTTTTTTTAAATACAATTTATGGTATGGCATCTCCCGATAAATGAGTAAATTCAATGCTCAAATAGCCCACATTGAGGCTTTTTTAAACAAAGAACGAAAACCGATGTGAAACCGCGAACAGAGTTAAAATGATCGCGAACTGAGTTAAAATGATAGCAAACTGAGTTAAAATGACCACGAACTGAGTGAAATTGACCGCGAACTGAGTTAAATTGACCGATGACTAAGTGAAATCGACTCAGAATTGCAAGAAACTGACATCTTGATCAAGAATTGTGTGAAATTAACCAATAACAGCTTTAAATTGACCAATAACTGTGTGAAATTGGCCGATAACTGTTTGTCACTCTTATCAGTCAATTTAACTTAGTTCGCAGTCAATTTCTCTAATTTAAGCTAGTTTGCAGTTAATTTCTTTAAGTCCGCGGTCAATTTCACTCAATTATCGGTCAATTCCATGATGTTCGCGATCAATTTAACTCAGTTCAAAATGTTAATTTGAAGTAGTTATCGGTTAATTTCACATAGTCCCCAATCAATTTCACTTAGTCCCCGATCAATTTCACTTAGTCCGCGATCAAACACAATCAATTCACGGTCAATTTAACTCAGTGGGCGGTGAATTTTAGTCTGTTCGCAGTCAATTTCAATCAGTTCGTGGTCAATTTCAGTTAGTTCGCGGTCAATTGAAGTGATTTCGCGGTGAATTTCAGTCAGTTTGCGGTCAACTTCACTCACTTCACAGTCAATTTTACGACGTTCTCGGGCCAAAATACAACATATAACTCGAAAAATTGACCGATAACTGAGTGAAATTGGACAACTTCACTCACTTTGCCGCAAACTTGCTGAAATTCACTTATACGTCGGGCACTTTCAATTGGAATTCTCCAAAAATGATGTGTTATCGGCAAATTGATACTATACTTTATGATTTTTCACCACAACAAGTCAACTTTCACAATATGGTTCATTAAATATTGAATGTTATTGTTGATATAATTTTTAATTCATCCTTGTAAATGACAGACCCTCGCGTAAGAGATTTGGTGGTACATTCCTGAACCCGTCATGCAGATGTTCATTGACATAGTGATTTGATATCGTGAAGAGTGGTTTGGAGAACAATGACAATAGATTAAATATATTTAGGCAGTCCTCATTCTTTTTTTTTTACTACACATTGCATCATTTAGGTTTATAGGAGCTTTGTTTCACTTACTTATTGAGAGATACAGAGGTAATCTTGTATTCGAGATACAAGGGAACCGTTTAAAATTTTTGGAGATGGACTTCACCCTAATAACAGGGCTGAAGACTGGTGACCTCTCCATACCCAATATTCATTGTTCCAATAAGTTAATAAGAGAAAAATAGTTCAAGGAATATCATATCCTAAAGAAACACGTACAGGAGGTGTTCAATAAGATAGTTGATAGCAATAAGCACGATGTAACACTCTGAATTTCGAGGGTCAAGCAAAGCTCAACTCCCAAGATTCCGAACATCACTTATGCTTTACGGACGCCGATTTCCCAATTACTTCTACATTGGCCATTTGAGCATGCATATAATTATACTAAACAGTGTATCATACTCCAGATTTAATGTGATTAAAGCAAATGTGTAAGTCCAAAACATATATTGTGAGATTTCTTCCAGAGTATGGGTCGACAGTTGGGTTCAATATATATATATATATATATATGTGTGTGTGTGTGTGTGTGTGTGTGTGTGTGTGTGTGTGTGCAATTCCCAAATAAACAAAATGTGGCAATATAACATCCAGCTAATCCTATGTATCCAGCACTACCTGTTTAGAAGTACGTGATCTACATTGGCCCATTAGAAAGCTAGAAGTAAGAGAACTCCTCATCCATGCCTGCTTGATCCAATGCATCAGCCTCGTTGGTCATTGCATCTATATTAGTGTCTGGTTGGTGTTTTAAAACACCGTCTCAGAGTGAGAGTGAGTGATCAACTCAGTAGTTCCATAAAGCATGGGTTACACATGTTATCAAGTCTATCAGTACAGGAATGATAAAGCAACGTGAAACAAACATTTCCTAATTACTTTTCTTAATGCGAATAATAGAGTTTATGGAATGATGTATGCCCTTACCATACAACACTCCCTTAACACGCGGCTCCAACCACCTATTTCACAAATGACAACACTTCCTCAATACGCGACTCCAACGCTTGTTTCACCACATTCTAAGCTAATGCAATGTAGTGAATGATTATGTTAACCGAGTAATTATTCATGCCCATTCATCCAACAATTTATGGAAGCTAGGACACCTCCCTTTTAGTCATTGGTTTTAACTGAATCATTAGATACAAGACGACTATAACGGTATTACGCCTGTAATCCTTGATATGTCTGGGTTCGTCACTCCCAGCTGAATACATACGAAAGACAAGTTGTAAAGTAATGCTCGCGGTCACTACGAGGAGGCTCGTCACCTCAGTGTAGGTCTAATGCCTTAAATTTCGAGGGATGAGCAAAGCTCGAATCTCGAGATTCCGAACATCGCTTATGTCCTGTGGAAGATAATGCTCTGATTTCTTTCACGTTGATCAATTAAGCATGCATAGAATTATACTAAACATCGTATCATACTCCAGATTTAATGTAATTAAGCAAATACGTAAATCTAAAATATATCTATATAAATATGTACATGTTTCACAAAGTTTCTTCCAGAGTATGAGTCCGCGACTAGGTTCAATATATACATGTACAATTCAAAATAAACAAAATGTGGTAATGCAAATGTAGTATCCAACTAAGTCCAGACGCCGAGCGTTCCCTATCGAACGGCACGTGGCCTACATCGGCCCGCCCGAGAGCTGTAAATAGGAGAATTCCTCCTCGTCCAAGAAGTCCTGCTCCAATAAATCAATGTCAACCGTACCTGCATTTATACTAGCGTCTGGTTGGTGTTTTAAAACACCATCCCAGAGTGGAAGTGAGTGATCAACTCAGTGGTTCTATAAGGCAAAAGTTACACATGTTATCAAATCAATCAACGCAGTAATGATAAGGCAATAATAAGCAATCACTTTCTAACTACTCATTTTAATGAAAGAATGGAGTTTATGTAATGATGCATGCCCTCACCCGTCAACACTCCCTCGACACGTGACTTCGACCACCTGTTTCGCATATGACAACACTTTCTCAAATGTGTGACTCCAACGCCTTTTTGCTACATTCTAACTAATGCAATGTGATGCATGATCATGTTAGTCAAGTGATTAATTATGCTCATTCATCCAGTAATTATGGGAAGTTATGGTACCTCCATTTTTAATATTGATTCAAATTGAATCACTAGGCATTGGACAACCGCAACGGTCCTACTACCGTGTTCTTGATTCGTCTAGGTTCGTCACTCCTAAATAAACACATACGATAGGCAAGTTGCAAGAAGTGATGCTCGCGGTCACTACAGGAAGGCTCGTCACCCCAGCATAGGCCGACAGCACGAACACAGTGTCCCATACCACCATGCCCTACTCACGAGTCTTGAGGATCGTAGTACTATGGTTAAAGTAGATTTTTGTATCATGAGGGGTACCTTAAATTCAAACATTTGCATTCATACATGATAAACACGCAATAGGTCAACTGGTTCTTTAGGCAAGCTTGATTGGTACAGGCGCATGTTAACGTAATCAACATGGAGCACATAAGCGCCCCTCGTGACCTAGCCACTGTCGACAGTCGACGTACGACCTGTATATTTCGGGTTTACCGAAGGTGACCAACAAAAATCCGGCCACCCAAACATGAGCGTTTACTGATTGCCTGGACTACGATTGTAGCCCCGTTCCTATCCAAATCCTGCTAACACCAACGCATAATATATAACTCAGCATTCGACAAGCAATCCTAGTGAATTTCTCATTTAGGCATTTCATCAAACACGTAGGCTGCGTTAACTACAATTTGCATTTTATCAAATTTTTACATAGAGAAATACACATGCATATGACAATAAAGAATCCTACCTTAACAATCATAGCAAACACAAATCCTTATCTATTTCTCATTTAGACATTTATCCAAACACATAGGCTACGTTATTTACCATTTGCAATTCATCGATTTATTCCATAGAGAAATAGGCATGTTTAAGACAACATGAGATCCCATAGTAACAATCATAACAAACATAATTATTAGCTATAATGAAAGCATTGATAAACCGCAACCTAAGCTTTTATAGTCCGCACCTTTCGGTAACACGCTCGACTTGGACTTGGTCCTAGGACTATGTATCCAATGAAGGAACGTCGGTCGCTTAAACGAGTAAACGGGTTAGCTAGGTTGGAGAAAAACTATTCGGGGACTTACATCACTATAGGGGTTAGTATTCTTTACCCTAAGTCGCAGCCGGAAGAGTTTCGGTAGCGAAACGTGGCGGTGGTTAGGCCCGTAGATCCATGGGAGAGGATTTCCCACAATTAAAAGCGATTTCCCAGACTCTCTTTTTCTCTATTTTTCTCTTTTCTCTTCTCTCTCCTTAGGGTTTGCAAAATTTGTATTTGGGAGAGAGGGGGTGAGTTGAGAGCTATTTATAGCCCCAGACGATGTGCAAATGGCCCCAGTGCCACTTTGTACTATATTTATACCTTGTGGGTAGCTATTTCTAACGAACAGGGCTCATAGAGAGGCCCACGGCTCATCTATGTCATGGGGTAGGCTCCCCGTCAATGGATCAAAGCTAGGACATGATTTCAGTGCGATCGGATAAGCCAATCGACCGTGGAGAGCCTGTGTCAGATCAACGGTCGTACGTGTTCAATCAGGGCCACAGTTATATGGATGTGTACAAGAAATTTTCTTTTCTCCATGTGTAAAGTTTGGTCATAAACTAACGGTCCGAAATCCTCAATTTTACGTAAGAGCGGACGACCCAATTCACTTAAATTCCAACACATTTTCTTAGGGTATTTGCATTTCTCATGCACTTAACTCACGGCTTAAGTTGGTCGTTTCTAGACACTATCTGGGCTTGGCTCCCGCGATGGTTGTCAAGCCCAGCAGGACGGACATCGTCCTATAATTTCAAGGTCAGCGGACCCCCGACGTGCGGTGTAGGTCCCTTACGAAGTTTCAGCGTACTCTCGAGAGGAACAGGCCCACGGGATTTCTCTTGGGCCTTCGAATGGCACTGGGCCAGTGGTACCCATGATTATAGCCCTTCCCATTTATGGAAAAGGCGACCCGAGCTTAACTCACTCAATACTTAATATCTAAATGAATCTCGTGGAAATTAAATAGACGGGCGTGGTCCTCGGGTGATTCCGCCCGAGGTTATACTCGGGTCTTTGTACGAGTTTTTTTGAGATGTTACAGTAGGCCAACAGCACGGACACGGTGTCTCATACCACCATGCTCGGCTCACGAGTCTTGAGGATCGCGATGGTAATGGTTAATAGTAAACATTTGCAATTGGTAAGGGGGTGTCCTAGATTCAAATAGTTACGATCATACATGGCGAACATATATAGAGTTAGTCGGTTCTTTGGACAATTTCGATCGATATGGGCGAACACCGACGTAACCGGCATGAAGTGTGTAAGTGCCCAGTGTGGCCCAGCCATTGTCGGTCGTCCATGTTCGACCTGAATCAGTTAAATACATCCGAGGTGGCCAACCTAATTTGGTCAACCCATATCCGAAAATTTGCCGACTAACCAAACTACTCTTGTAGCCTGACTTCTTAATCAAATCAAATCAACGAGCATTAAAGATGATTGGATTTACATTTAATCATTAAAATCAATAATCTACTCATTCAATCATTTCATCGAACACATAGGTGTCGCTATACTATAAATTGCAATCCATTGAACATAAATTGAAATATATGTAAGTTATCATGCACATACTACATTAGCAATCATAAATCATTAACTAGAGTAGTAGCATTGATAAATTGCAACATAAGCACTTATGGTCCGCACCTTTCGATAGCACACCCGATTCAGACTCGCTCACAAGAATATGTTTCTAAGGAAGAATCGTCGGCCGCCTAAACGAGCACACAGGTTGGTTAGGGTTAGAGAAAACCCATTTAACGACCTACATCTATAAGGGAGTTTGTATTCTTTGCCCTAGGTCGTAGTCGGAGAAGTTCCGGTAGCGGGAGTGGTGGTAGTTAGGTTTGTGAGTCAATAGAAGAGAATCACCCTTCGTAGTAAGCACCCCCTTCAATCTCCCTCTTCCTTATCTCTCTCCTTTCTATTCTCTTTCTCACCTTAGGGTTCCCAACTTCGTATTTGGAGGAAATAGGGTGAATTGGGAGCTATTTACAGCTCCAGATGGTGTGCGAATGGCCCTAAGGCCACTCTATTTGGTACTCATACCCTATGGGCGGTCATTTCTAACTAATGGGGTAGGTTCTCTATTAAGGGGTCAACGCTAGGACACAGTTTCGGTGCGATTGGATAAACATATCAGCTGTAGGAAGCCTGTGTTAGATCAATGGTTAGTAATGTTCAATCGGGGCCACGGTTATACAGATGTGTGTAGAGAATTTTCCTTACCTTACGTGTGAAGTTTGTTCATAAACGACGGTCCGAAATTCTCAACTTTGCGTAAGAGTGGACGACCCAATTCACTTAAGTTTTAGCTTCTTCTTTGAAGACATTCGTGCTTCTCATGTACCCGTCCTTTAGCTCAAGTTGAGCGATCCTGGACACCGTACATGCTTGATTCCCGTGATGGTTGTCGAGCCAAGTAAGACGGACATTATTTATAGTTTTGGAACTAGTGGCCCACTAATGAGCGGTTTAGAGCTCGTTTGGATAATCAAGGCATTTATGAAATGAATTAAATAGCAAGATTTCTTATGTGTGATTATTAGGTTTAAATTAACTATGTTCATAGTGTGGTCTATTCGTAATCAGTGAAAATGACAATTCAGTCATAATCACTCTAAACCATTAGTTCGTATGCTAAATGGATAATTGGGTCACTTTGGTTTGCTAATTATGGTTCAACCCCTAGTTGTCTCGGCTTTTAGTAGATCTTTAATTTAATTGTGGTTGTCTTGATTAGTCAGTAATAGGTCGACTAGATTTGGGCCCTATGTGAATAAATCACGAGGTTATACTCGATGTTTAAGTGATCGGGCGGATTCGTTAGCTTTCTACGGTTGATTAATCAAATTTGTGCGGTTATTTATTAATACCATCCGCATATAGGTTCACTTCAAGTGTCAAGGGTCAATAAGTGACAACATAAGCTAGTCATATCGAAGGTTTCAAGAGTTTTTTTGGAAATCCAGAATAGTGAAAATTTGAGATGTTACACACGAAGATGTTGTGAAGGTTGCCCTAATATTATGCGTAGAGTGGTTTATTAGGGGAAACCGACATGAATATTATGTACTATACGAATTATATCGACCTAGTGGACTCGTTGGAAGACTTTAATATCTACCCTTGGGGTAGTTTGGCCTTCCAGACGATGGCCGAAGGGATCAAAAGTGTCTTGATGACATCACATGGGTTTCACTACAATGTCAATGGCTGCATATTTCCTATACGAGTAAGGATTCTTTCCATGTCTATTTGAATTTATAGTTTATACGAAACTATATTTTTTTAAGACCATCTTGCTATTTCATTGTAATATATATGGGCCATTGAGAGAGTACTGACCCTTTGAAAATGCATCATTTCGTACATTCCCGGGTTCATGTAACACCTCGTACTTTCCAGTACTCGAGTATTACCATTTAATTTAATTTAATATAAATACAAAAAAATAATACAACCTAAATATATATTATAAATATTTAAAGTTTCATATTAAAATGACATGTAACTATAATCCATATTATATGCATATACTTACAACATCATTAATATAAATTACAAACTATAGAAATTGTATACATAAAAATAAAATATACTGAAAAAATTTATAATGAATAACATATTACAAATAATTTAATGACTTATATAAAATTTAAAACCTAAACACATATATGACCCCACATATATATATATATATATATATATATATATATATATATCTTTGCTTATTGATATTCATATAATTTATATATATTAAAAATTTTTGATAATATAAATTATATATGACAAAATATATAAAGGAAATAAATAATAATAGTAATAATGATAATAATAATAAATGTTGAATTAACACCAATAAAAATATTAATGTTCTAAAATCATAGAACGGGTGGCCCCAGTCACGTAAATAAATTCTTAAGTACCTTTTAACCATTGGTGATCAAATTGGAATCCATCTAACCGTCGAATTTCGACATGGGGAGCAAATATGGCCCCAAAAGGTGTGTAACGGCCCACCTGGGCCTCACCAACGGCACTTTGGATAAGGCCTCCAAAGCAATTGAATGGAATGGATCTAAGGAGACTGTCGCAGTGGACCCTGTACACAGTGCATATGCACAAAAAATTTCCCCTATACGAGATGCAGCAAACTACAACCATCGGTCAAAGGACCTTTGACCGAACCTATTTGCAAAAACAGAGAACCCATCCCGCCATTTCAAAATTTCAAAATAGGGGGATTTTCAAACCCCAAAGTGGGCCACCCTGGCCACTTTCCGGTCGATCCAAACCGACCATTTCGCTCACGTGGGCCCCCTGATCAAAACCGTATAGGGGTTTTGGCCCGTGCATAGGAACGAACAAGATGTGCTTGGGCCGTCCATTCCCTTAACATATGGCTAGGAATCGAGGGAAGGGACCACCTGAAGGTTTCTCCTGCGAACCAACCCCCCATTACCCTGGGGACTCAAGCTCTCCACCTGCCAACCTGGGGGAAATCCCCTCACAGCCACAAATGGCTAAGCAAGCCATAAAAGATGAAGCAGGGACTTTCCTTTTTGGGTTGAGGAGGCCGGCGACGCAACTGCCGTCCACTGCAGCCGCATTAAACCTACCCGCCAGCTCCTCTTCCCCCTTTTGCCTATAAATAAACACCCTGGCCTCAGGGTTGACACAAGAAAGAAAGTTGAGGGAAAGAAAAGAGAGAGAGAGAGAAAAAAACCAGAGGGAGAGTGAGAACGGGCGCGAGCACGCCGTCTAATCAAGTAAACTCGACCTCATTTCCTTTCTGATATTTTCCTTCATTCTCAGGGTGGATATCAGCCCTTGCATGAGCCACGTTTAGGGGCCAAAAATCCACCTAAAGCGGAGTTTGAAAAGGGCTGAATGCAACCCCTGTTTTATGGCTGAAAACGACCCGAAACCGCCTCTGTTTGAGAACGAACATGGCTTGAGTTCAGGCCCTGCTTGGGGCCAAACAATGACATGTAAATAGCCCCAACTAAGGGCTGAAACATAGTTCAGAAACGGCCTGCAAACGAGCTCCGTTTGAGCTGCAACACGCCCCAGAATCTGGCTGAAAACAGTGCGAAAACAAGCTCTATTTGGGCCGTTCTTTGGCCGAGAAAAGGGCAGCCACTGTGCCGCTAGTTGAGCTCTGAAATGGGTCAAAAAATGGCCTCAGGATGAGCCGTGTTTAAGCTGGAAACCGGGGCCGAAAATGACTTCAAAATGGCATGCAGCAGGGAGGCCATTCACGTTGATAGTTGCAAATGGGCTGCACTGACGTTGGGCCTCACCAAATTGCAGGTGGGCCGCACCACGACAACGTGGGCCCAACACCCACTGCCATGACGTCAGCAAGTGTTGTGGCCCACCATGATGCTGGGTGGAATCTGCACCGTCCGTACATGTGCAGTCCACCTTGATGGATGTATTCAAAACCCACACCGTCCATCCCAGCGTCCAGGTCTGGACGCTGGACCCTGTTCAATATATATATATATATATATATATATATATATATATATATATATTAAGATTGTATCATATATATGTATATATATAGATATATACACGTACATGTACATGGTGGGCCCCATGTGGGACCCACTGACTGGAGAGGTTTGGCTGGTTTACCCCACACAGCTATATAATAAATAAATAAATAGAGAAAAAAGACTGTTGTGGTGACGTCCAGGTGTATGTGCTTCATCTTTACTGCCCAAAGTGGTGGTTGTTCACTCCCAAAATAGGGTTGTGATGTAGTAATAAACTCGGTAAGATCGAGGTCGAATTCACAGGGATTGAACCTGTACGTTATCTGAAAATAAACAGATCTAGAACTAGGCTAAGAAAAAAAATCTAAACCAATTGTGATTTGAAGAATAATGGTGAAATAATTATCTAAAACTTAAGAATTCAGAGAAGGGAAACTAGGGATTCAGAGGATCCACTTGTAGAGATCAGGGAAATCTACGCCTGCTTCATGAATCATGGAAAATTGAACTTACTTGATATAGTTTTCAAGAGATGAAATGTATAAGAATTACGTATGATTCCATCACAAATCCATGTCTAAGAGACAAGGTAAACAACAGAACTTAGACCACTCCATAACCAATCAAAAGATGTATGAGTGTTAGGAAGGATTCCGTCATCCAACCATGCCCAGGAGGCGATGGTGAACAATAGGGCTTCCTAACCGCATAATCAGAATAAAGAAAAGGAAATACTTAAGCCATCGCAGATCTACTATAATATCAGTCACAATAAACCATAAACAACTAGAACATTCCTTAATATCAAACCAAAATCAACTCAATTCAGGATATGAATCAAACCAGTTATAAACAACTCGTCACATGGCAAGCTTCACCTCTTGGCCCTAGTCAAGAGATTCAGCCGATCATGGTCATGATCGGCTGATTCCAAAATAAACAAAAAGAAAAAGAAAAAGAAAAGAAAAGAAAACTCTCAAAACTCTCTCTCTCACGTTCCAACCAGTCTCCACGGCTCCCCTTTTTTCTCTTTCTCCTCTGTCTTTATAGCCGCTGTGAAAGGGCGGTGGAGCGGAAGTGAGAGACAGCTGCTTCCAGTTACGCAGCGAAAGGCGATTGCGCAGACCCTGTTTCCGCAAAACTTGGAACTGACTTGCATCAGTTAGGATTTGTGGCGACTGCTGATGAAGGATTTCCGATCTGGCTTCATGGACGAGGTCAGGACCCCTCCCCGCATGTACTGGACGGTTTAGATCGTCCAACCGATCACCACCATGCTCGCAGAATGGTCCATGTTGGCCGGCAGCGTCCGACGCACGCACTGCATAAGAAATCCGAAAATCAGATTTTTCCGGCGTCATTGGGACCCATGATCGGTGTCTTTTGCGAAATCCACTCCGTTCATTGCATTCGTCTCACAATTTCGGTCAAGAAAGGCCGATTTTGGAAGGTTTTATTGGTGTGTCCCACAAGACTTTCTTGTTGCCGTTCATCCTTCGTTGGACGGCTGAATTTCGATCCTCTTTTCTTCTGGGAATTCTTTCACCTAGGTCTTGGTAAATGGGCCCTTAGGACTCCGATAGACGGTCCGGATCGCTGAAATATGCAATGGGTGGGCCCCACTACTGAAAATCGGACGGGCAGCGTAAAGACGCTGCCTGTTTTAGAAATTTTTAAGCTTTTGTCGGTCAGCGCCTGCTGACCGACTATGACTGCATGGGTGCACGGCTGGTGCACGTTTACACTGTGCACATGCATTGCACATGTGGGGCCCATCATAATGTAGGTACAAAATCCGTACCGTTCATCCATTCTGTCATATCAATTGAGGCATTGAGTCCAGAATTGAGTCATATCTCGATGTCATATGGGCCCAAAATCGATGGTTTACAGGCTGATCTGTCCTTTGGGCCACTTCTACAGTGATCCAACAAGCGAATTTTGACACGTGCGGTTAATTTAGCGTCCTCGGACCCTGTATAACGTTTTGAGCCAATCAGATGGTGGGAACTCTGTAATCTTGTATTCTGGCTAACTTTCAGGCCTCTTCATCGTGAGTGGCTGGAATTTCTCTGATCTTTGACGTGTAAATCCTTGATCTTGGTCCCATGGAGCCCCATCCAATGCCTTGGTGATGCCCAAGCCTTAAATCCACGCTTTTAACACCATATTTCCATCCAAGCTTGTAAATACACCCTGCATCACAATTACGATTAAACGGGTCATTAAACAGTGTCATGCTCATAAATACAGGTAATAACTAGGGTCTGATATGCAATATTTGACCCTCAACAGTGGGTCCCACTTGTTGCGATGACATCAACAACCTCCTGGGGTCCCATCTCGAGGCAAGTTTACATATGAACCATCCATCCTCCTTGCAGGCTTGAGGCGGAAAATAAGACAGATCTATCCATCAGGTGGACCTCACTACAAAACCAGTGGAAGATTGACCGACCACCATTAAATCCGTTGGGGTCACAAAAGCTTTGGATCATTATGAAAATTGTTTTTCCCTTTCAGGTCTTCATGAACAGATTGGATGAAAAAATAAACGTTATAGTGGGCCCGATGGATTTTAAATGGTGAAAATCATTACCTCCACTGTTAATTTTGTAGGGTCCAGATGATCTTTAGATAAGATTCAGTTTTGGGGAATGCTCTAAGATGATCTCTGGAAATAGATGAATAGTGTAGGTATAATATAATGAAAATATAGAGTGTGGACCCCACCTTGATGTAATTACTGTATATCCACTCTGTCCAACCAGGGGCCTCGCTGCTGCACCATGGCCTATGTGATGCATCCACGAGGTCCAAAGTTAGACGGTGCAGATTTATGTAAACAACGTTTGGACGGTGCTGATTTACATGAACCATATTGGGACAATACTGATTTACATAGGCTATGCTGGGACAATGCTAACCATCATTAGTGAGCCATATGCCCCAATAGAGGATAGTGTACAGTGAAACACATATTATACGTACAACTATTGTAATGATTTTTTTTTTTGTAACCCAAGCTCTCACTTGGGCCCATCCATGAGGCCACCTTGTTGGATAAAAATATGGTGGGCCCGTTCCCTCTAACGAAAGTCTAAAAGGCCTTGTTATTGTGTCCCTTCGAACTCTCATATTAGTTGAACAAAACCGTAGGAATACTTGACAAATATAAACTATAATTTTAGGTGATTCCTTGGGTGACTTTGGGCCATAAGAAAACTTGGACCAAGAACGCGAACACGACCCTACAGGCGATGATTCTTCCCCTTGAGCTTTCCATTTTCCCATTACCTTAAGTTATAGTTTTTATTTTAACTTGTAATTGATATCTCCATTTCATGGTCACATGTGTTAGTTGTTGGAATTAAATTGCTATATTATATGTTTAATGTTTATCCTGCATATTTATTCATGCTTGTGGATTATTTGTGGATTGCTTATGAAACTTGAACTGGTACACTAGTGGAAAACCCCCACCTATATGTGTACACTCATACTTGGGATGTAACCCGACTGGTTGTGATAGTAATGGACATTCGGCTTAGTGGTTATTGAATTGTGGTTTAAATTAACCATTGATGTGGGCCTACCATCCAGGGTTGTTGCGTCTAATGGTTTTCAAGGATGGTCTTTATTCGCATGGTTTTGATACTCATCCTATATGGCTTATTTTGGTATTTGTTTTACGTGGCTTGTTTTGGTATCACCTTATGAGGCTTTGTTCTGGTATTTTCCCTACATGGGTTTGATGTTTTATACTATGCAACCATGCGATGGTAAGCCCCATGTATTGTAGTATGATTGACCACTAGTAGATGGGGTTCCATTAAATATCCTAAGATGGTAGTTTCATGAGTCGGGGATAGTGGTATGAGACCTATGCCCGAGCTATCGGCTTACGCTAGTGACGATCCCTCGTAGTGACCTTGAGCTTATTTAAATTGGCTGATTATAACTGGACTAATAAAAGTTTTGCTAATCATGCATTCATAGTATATTGGCGATGACGGATGGCTAATTATGGATACTGTAGCACATGCCCTAGAATTGTTGGGGTATCATTTCGCTAGCTCTCAGACCATCGACTATCGACCCTTGTTCCGACTGGACGATCATTCTCAGGTCGATGATTGCATGGGCGATGAACCCAAGTCCGATTGGATGTGCATCCCCAGGTAGATGTGCGTTCACGCATCCATACATTTAAAAAGACTGCATCATGTATTGTTTTGATTGCTTTGTTGTTTTATAACTATACTTACCTAATGCTGCGGTATGTAATCTTGAGGGGAATTCACACTGAGTTGGCCACTCATCCATAAAAAAATAACCGTACAAGTAGCACAGGTGGCTTAAGTGATATGCAGGTTCAAACTGATGAGGAGCCGTTATAGTGGTCAAGGACACGTGATTGTACCTGTCATGGAAGCTATGCGATCTTGTGGCTTTCGTTTGTGTTTCATATGCTTTTAAATTTCTCATGTGTTTAATTTTGTATTTGTTATTATGGAGACATTGGTTTGTATAGGTCATTATGGGCAACCTCAGTATGTTCTAAATGTAATTGCAATTTTTTCTTTATGCTTATTTGTTTATTCTACGCTCATTTGCTTACTCTGATAGTTGAAAAAAAAATGTATACTCGAACTTGACCATCCTTTAAGGTTAACACTCGGGTTTTTGGGAAACGGGTCATATATTAGGGTCCTGAAAACACGAGGCGTTACAGTTCGCCTTCCTCAACTCATGCAAGTACATCGGGAGTTCTTTGTAAGAGTCTTCATAAGACTCCATTACGCAATTGATTGTAATCTCTTTAGTGCACCATGCCTTCTTATAGCTAATAAGAATATTATACTTCTCTTGCATTGCGAATATAATGTCCATCGGCCTTAATCTCAGGCGTTGCTTAATGCGATTGATAACCAGTTCACTGGCTAGCATATTGCTTGTTTGTCGGTGATCACTCTTGAATATCCTCGCATCATTCACCCTTAGGGTTGTACACGAACCAGGCTAGCCCAGTTAAGTCGCTCGACTCGGCCCAACCCAAAACTGAGTTCGGTCTAGGACGGGTCATTTTCTTCAGCTCGGAATTGAGTTTGGGCCGAGTTCGAATAGGTCCCAGTTCAGCCCAACTCGGTCCGAAACCCGACTCAACCTGGCCCGACTCAGCCGTTTATATATATATATATATATATTATATAATATATATATATATATATATATATATATATATATATATATATATTCTTAAATCCTTATCCTAACCATTTGAGACAGAGAAGTGAGAATGCTGCTCGACCCATGAACTTACTGTAAGGTCCGAAATTAGCCCGAACGCGCCCGATTGTTGACCGGGCCGAGTTCGAGCTGTACATGTTGGCTCGGTGATCAGGCTGGGCTGGGTTTGGTTGGTGACCGGGCCGGGCCGGGTTGAGCCCAGTTCGACTCGGTTTGGCCCGATGTACACCCCTATTCACCCTAGATACGTGTACCCTCTGTTCATACTTATCTTCCATACATACCACAATGAATTTCTTGAATGTGGAATACAGGACCTTGTATTGAAAGTTGTCGCAAATTGCAAATTGAGTCAAAACATACTTACACTGGCTCTTATCCTTAAACGTTTGGTCAACAACTATATCAATCAGGTCATCAAGTGGATATGAATGCAGTGACGGGTCTGCATTGGTAAATGCAGAATCTTCGAAAGACACAATGGCATGCCCAATGATGAAGTCTGGTGTTCGAGCCTGCTCGGGCGATGGAATGTCGCTTCCATGTACATATCTGGTGTTGGATGATGAGGGCAAATATATTATTATACATGAAGGTGATACCGGTGATGCCGTATATTCACTTTTAAGCTTGAAGTCAGCCACTTGACTTGTCATGAAGTTTGATGTCCAAGCCGGCTCGAGTACTAAAGTGTTGCTTAGAGGAACCTGTGAAGGTAATGCCATATATTCATATTTCACGCCATGTTCCTCACCCAAACTTCCAATTGCTGGGGCATCATGTTTGAAACCACTGTAAGCCACCGGGTCTTCGAGTATTGCCTCATTTACGCGTTGCATTGTCTCGATGAATAAATGGATGTAGTGATCTGGATGCTCCGATTGTGCTACCAATAGCATTCTTACATCTCCGTCGTCTTTAATTACAGTTGGAGGGATTGATTGGTTTGAGCAAGGGTACAATGCTTTTAACATAATATCATAATTCTCAGGCGTACTCTTCGCAGTCCTATACATTTTAAATAGAAGCTCATCATATGTAGTCTCAACACTCATAATAGTAGTTTTCGAGTTTCTACTCTTATACGTATATCGATTGTTTTCGCTTACTAACTCCCCACCATATAAGCATGAGATGATTATCGAAGCCATTTTCTGAAAATAAACACAATGATATAACTCGTTTAGTATTCACATGTATAAGGTGAAATTGACCAAGTAGTAGGAAATCCACCATTGTACTAGGTCAAATATGACCGACTTATCGGTCAAATTTTTAAAGTTATCAACCAATCAATTGCAGGGATGTATTCCACTCAGTTCGCAGTGATTTTCACTCACTTCGCGTTCATTTTCTCTCACTTATAGGTCAGGTTCATTTCGCGATGAATTTCACTCACTTATCGGTCCTGAAGTGATGAAATTGACCATGAAGTGAGTGAACTTGAGCGCAAACTAATTGAAATTGACCGTGAAGTGAGTGAAATTGACTGTGAAGTGAGTGAAATTTGACCATGAAGTGAGTGAAGTGACCGATGAGTCGATCATATTTGAGTGAAAATGACGAATAAATGTGTGAAATTGACCGAGAAGTATATGAAATTGACTGAGAAATTCATTAAACTTACCACGAAACATCGTCAAATTAACCGTGAACTTCTTGAAGTTGACGGTAAAATGCGTGAAATCGACTGAGTAGTGTATGAAATTGACCGATAAATTAAGTAAATTAATCGGGAACTTTGTGAAATTTACCGCGAAACTTCGTCAAATTGACCGCGAACTTCTTAAAGCTCATGGATAACCGCGTGAAATTGACTTAGAAGTGCATGAAATTGACCGCGAACTTTTAGGTAAATTCTTCAGATTTTAAACATCCTTACCTTCCACAGCCGTCGTATCAGTGAAATCCGTGTTTAAGAAGAAGAAGAAGAGTACGTTGATGTGAAATATGATCTTCAGAGAAAAGCCTTCAAGATTTCACGTTTATCAATGCATCCACATCCTCTTAGAAAAAGAATGAAGGTAACCTTGAGTGGGATGGAAGATGGAAGATGGAAGATGTAATGTGATAGTAGGATAGAGATTTTATGGAGATTTAATGAAGAAAATGAATGAAAAGAAGGAATATGGATGATAGAGATGAGTTCTAGCGTGTATTTAGGTGTAAGGGAGAGAATGGAGTGAAATTGATAAAGTAGGGGCATTTTGGTCCTGTGAGGAGGTATCCTTACAGCAGAGGAGTATTCCTAGAAGTTAAGAATGGAAGGGCTTCCTAACGTGCGTGCTCAAACGTGAGGAGTAAAGTAGGAAAAACTTTCATAATCGCTCCACGAGGAAAGGTTAAAAAACATGGTGAAAAGGAAATCGGATTGCGTACTGAGTTACTCAGTACGCTTTTATCGTACTGAGTAAACTCAGTTGTGCCTACTGTGAATGTATGTCGTTTATCCACACCGTCCATACATTTTAAATGCTAATTTTAGGGGTTGATCTCAAAATTGAAGTAAATTCAAATGTCCAAGTGGACCATTACACAGGAAACAGTGTGGAATAATGATTTCCATCGTTGAAACCTTCCCAGGGTCCAAAGTAATTTTTATTTGTTATCCAACCTGTTCATAAGATCACAAAGACATGGATGAAGAGAAACCACAAACATCAGCTTGATCCAAAACTTTTTGGCCTCCAAAAAATTTTCAATGGTAGAGGTTCAATCAAACTGTTTTTCTGTAGTGTGGTCCACTTGAAATTTTAATTTTTTCATTTTGAGATTAAGATTTAAAATTATCTTTTAACATGGATTAACGGAGTAGATAAAATAAATAAATAACAGTGGACCCACACAGTTTACTCAGTACGCTAAGGGGACTGAGTTACTCAGTACGCAATCTGCTTCCGGTGAAAAGGGAAATGATCCGAGATATCCTCAGTACCATACACTTATGGTAACTCAATTTATTTTTCTACGAATGTATTATCCATATTAATATCGTATCCGTTCAAATGGTTTATATCATCATCTTGTATATTACTGATACTAAATAAGAGTTTAAAAAAAACATAATTTGGGCCACAACATCCAAATCAATTATTGGACAGCTATATGACAAAATCACAGGTATGGTCCACCACATTAGTAGACCAGACCTAATTTCTCATCAGATTATCTGCATAACTATGAAAAACCATGTACATCGATCTGAGGTACTGCACATGTGATAACTTGCCGGGAAAAAATGTGCAGCACGGCAATCTCACGGTACAGGGCCAAGTACCTAATAACTCCTCGGTAAAAAAAATAAAAGGAATTCCTCGGATTCTTCTTAAAAGCCATTATCTCCGTTTGTTTCAGGAATCGAGACTCGCGAGCGGTTGAGCTTCAGGAGCCGAATCGTGGCTCACGCGACAAAGTTTCACACGTGTGGTCCCGGAATCCTATCTGATCCACCCATCATATGGCCCACACGCGCAGGTTTAACAAAGACCGTTGATTTTTTTTTTTTTTAATCTTTTTATTATAACAGTCCATGTTAATAATGAAACTTCCTCGGCCCATCTTCCTCGCTTACGTGTCAGTTGTACAGGACATCTCATCCCTTTAACGGTGGACACACCATGAAGATTGCTTGGTAAGAAAAGTAAGCCGGTCCACTCAAATCAATTTACGGCGGACGTAGGTGCGGCCCAGCTAAGCCCCATCTTTTGTACCAGATCTTGTTAGAAAACATCAAAATCAGCATCAACATCATCTAAGCCTTGTAAAAAAATGAGAATGATCCAAAACTCAAGTGGGCCACGGCACAAGGAAAGGTGGGGATGGGATCACCCAAGTTTTGGATAGATTGAATTCTCACCGTTAAAAACTTTTCGTGGGCCAAAAAAGTTTTGGATCAAGCTGATGTTTGTTTTTAACCTTCATCCATGTCTGTATGACTTAATCAACAGGTTGGATGTCAAATAAACATTACAGTGGGCCCTAGGAGATTTTTAATGGTGGACATTCAATCACTACTGTTTTCCGGTGGTGTGGTCCACATGAGTTTTAGATCTGCCTCCTTTTTGGTATCGAGCCCTAAAATGATATTTAAAAATGAATGGACGGCGTTGATAAAACACATACATCATGGTGGGCCCACAGAGCACAGCGTCACTAGCCAAACGGATAGGTTGGATCGCTTGACGGTGGATCCGAGGAAGGTTTCAATGGTGGGCATCCCCATCTCGACTGTTCCCTGTGGTGTGGCCCACTTGAGTTTTGAATCGGTCTGATTTTCAGGCTCAGGCCCCACCACGGTCTGGCACAAATGATTGACGGAAGGGATTTTACGCAAACATCACAGCGGGCCCCACGGATCTTTTGTTGCACAGGCTCTAGAAATTCGGGTCCACTGTCCAGGGCGTGCTCATGGCTTGCCATTCGTAATGATTACGGCCAGCAATCAACCCTTTTAACCGCATCCATCGCGGATCACTGTAACATTTCCTCATCTCCTCTAAGAACCATCATCTCTCTTGGACGGCCAGCTTCGGACACGTGTCAGCTATCAGCCAACAGTTTGGTGGGCCACCCGCGGACTTTCCATAGTCCATCAACCATCTCAATCAACTGGTTGGACAGACTACGTCCAGAGACACGTCTTTTATTCATTTCCATACTCAAACGTGGACGCGGCGTGGCTAGTGACGCTGACACTAGCAAGGTGGTTAGTGGTCGGTGCTATATGGGACCTACCATGATGTATGTGTTTATCCACGCCGTCCATCCAATTATTCGGATAATTTTAGGGCTTGATACAAAAAATGAGATAGATCTGAATATCAAGTGGACCACACCACAGGAAAACAGTAGTAATTGGATGTCCATCATTAAAAACCTCCTAAGGCCCACTGTAATGTTTATTTGAAATCGAACCTGTTGATTAGGTTATAAGGACCTGGATGAAGGGAAACAACAAATATCAGCTTGATCTAAAACTTTTGTGGCCTACAAAAATTTTTTAATGAGGGCCATTCAATCAATACTGTTTCCTATTATGTGGTCGACTTGAGATTTAGATCTACCTCATTTTTAGTCCTCCAAAATAAAATTATATTTAAAAATGGATGAACGGCATAGATGAAACAATTACATCATGGTAGGGCCCACAGAGCACCGATTGGCTGGTGGTAGGGCATGTTCCACACAGATCCCTACATTCCACGGTCCCGATCCACACAGATCGCGCACGCGCATGCCACATAAGCACGAGAGCTGCTCCTCACCCATCCAATCTCTCCTCGCTCGTATCGCTGTAGCATTACTCCAAAGTCCAAAAACAGGAGTTAATGAGTTATAGGATACTCGGCCGGTCCATGACACTTGATACGCAGTCACTCAAAACTTGTACACGTGGAAGACATTAACTCCAAATAAACCGACAAAATGATGGAACAAGTTGTCGTCATAGCACAATCCCAAAATAAGTTTGGTTGGAAAATCCTAACATCTGATTCACGGACACTTGTTTGTTGAAATAGGACCCTTGGCTATTTTTCATTTTTAATCGTCCATAAATGTCCGCCAATCGGATGGTTGGTTAAAAAATCCATGAACCAACATTACGACAGTCTAATTTAACTTATGGGTATGACACCCATGCAATTTCCAAGCGCCTGCACATCGTCGCGTACCTCGAGCTAGAGTATCAAAGGAAAGTTTTCTCCATTACATCCCGACGTATCACAATGTGGTGCGTTGAAGCTTTCTCCATTGAATCTGGATCATATTACAGTGATCCAAACGTTTAAAAAATGATTTTTTTATTCTTTTTGGATATTAAAAAAATAAAATCTCTTATATTGGATTACGTAAACCACTTTTGAATGTTGGTAATTTTTAATTAAAAATGGACGTTATATAACCGTTTATAATAAAAGTTTTAGAATAATCCCATAATAAATGTTACTTCTACCGAAAAGACGGTTTGGATCATTGAAATAAACTCAATTCCAATCTCTATGGTCCCGGCGTTTCGTACTTCAATTCATCGGGATGTATTGAAGCAAACCTGAAAAAAATGGGAGCGGGATTAGGTGTTAGCCGGGTAACCCCGAGTGACTGTTACCCTTACCGTGGGGCCCACCGTGATGATTTTTCGTATATCCAATCCGTCCATATAATTCTCCCGAACATTTTAGTATCATATCCAAAATATTAAGAAAAAAATTATCTCGAGTAGACCACAACACAGGAAACAGTGGTGATTGAGTGATTCACCATTAAAAATTCCAAATGGCCTATCGTAAGGTTTTCGTAATGCTCATTTTCTTTACAACCAGTTGATAATGTCAAGAAGACATGGATGAAAGGAAAAGACAAATATCAGCTTGATCGAATACTTTCGTGGCCCGTAAAAAGTTTTTAATAGTCTTTCATCACTGCTTGTAGTGGTTTGGTCGATCTGAGATTTTGATCTTCTTAAAGTTTGGGATCGCGTTCTAAAATGATATTTTAAAACATATGGACGGCGTGGATATACAAAAAAATGCATCAAGGTGGGCCTCATACGGTTAGGGTAAGGTAACAGCTAATCCGCTCCCGAAAAAAATACTCTCTCTCTGTCTCTCATGTGGTTTTGTCTCGCAAAAACACATAGAGACGATCGCATGAGTTTGAACATTCGACGCCTTCGAAGCCCTTCCTCCATTTTTCTACTCTTTATTTAAATAAATATTAAAATCCTCTATATATATGCGCTTTCATTTCTGCTCCTCTATCTCTCTCTCAAAGCTGCAGAGAACCTTCCATGGCTGCCAGTTCTCTCTCCAAGGTAATATGACTTTGATTTTCTTTATACGAAGTTTCTTCCTCTCTGCAAGCGATTTCACTGCCAGTAATTTATTTAGTAAATTTCTCGATTTTTTCTCATTTTCTCGGTGTATTTTTTGAATCCGATGCTAATTTTTTCATTATATATATATATATATATATAAATCTCTGATCATTCGTTTCATCTGAAATTCTTGCTATTTTCATCGATTGAAGTCCTCGTTTGGCGTTCTTTGATGAAAATTCTGCTCTTTAATACCTTTTCCGAGGTTTTGTTTCTCAAAGCGTGTCAGCATACATCTTAAGATATGATTTTGTTATAGGATCTTGGCCTGAAATCGATGATATAGAATTCAAGGCGACGTAGGAAACGCTGAAAGAGGAGTTATTCGATACTCTGGCTGTGTAGGATGCTTGATACTCAGCACTTAGAAATGCTACATGTGGCGTATATTACCCCATATGAACCTGCTAAATTGTGGAATCCACTGTCCTTAAGTTACAGTATAAAAATCAGGTCAAATATATGATTCTATTATAGGATATTGACCTGAAATCCATGATATAGAATTCAAGGTGATGTAGGAAACACTGAAAGAGGAGTTATTCGATGCTCTGGTTGTGTAGGACGCTTGATACGCAGGCACTTAGAAATTTTACACTTGGCATATATTACCCCTAATGAACCTGGAATCCACTGTCCTTAAATTACAGTATAAAAGTCAGGTTGGTTGAACAATCTTAACCTCTGATTTGTGTACACTTTTTTTTTTTTGAAATAAGACCATTGGATATGTTCATTTCTAACTGTCCAATAATGTCCAGCAATCTAATAGTAAGTAGTAACCAAATTAGTGTAATTTTTTTGCTCATGATACATCTAAACTGGTGCAGAATTTGGATGGTTTAGTTTGAATGATTTGTATGCCACACGAGAAATTTCTGAGTAATTTCTAACTGCCTGACAGCCTGAGTATAATCCATCGCACTCTGCCAGAGTATCAAAGTATTTCTCATACTAAAATTTGTTGAAATTAGGCCTCTTTGGATTGAAATTAAGTTATTTAGTTTTGAAATTGGTAGATTTGGGTAGATGAATAATTACTGATCAGATGCTGTTTTATTACTTTTAATTACTCTTTTTAATATCAACTAAAAAAATCTTGTTTGATTGAGGGGAACGATTCTTCATATAAAGTTCATTATGAAACATTTGAATTTCCTACAATATTATCTGTGAGAATAATGTTCTGTGTACATCTGCTGGAATATTACAATTAGGTCTCACTTTCATAATATAACACTTGAGGAATAATACTGGAATGATGCCGACAAAGTGCACATGGGAAACATCTATAACGTTAATGTGGCACTTGTTTGTAGTGATCAGGATGGTTCACTTGGTGGGCCGCAGCCCAAAAGTTTGGGTAGTCAGACCACTGTAGCTATCATGTTCGATGGCTGACAAAATTGACAGTTAACACAAGAAAATTACGACTCTACATTCAATAGGCAACGTTTGCAAGAATTGGATGGTCAGAGCCGTCCAATCATGGCACCGTTTCGGCTTATGGTACGTCGACGCAGTGGCTAGCCAGAATCAATGGTCCTGATCGGTGTACATATTTGGCTGGTGTATGACGAGGATGCCATTCCATATAATGCCCATGTAGTGCGCATTCTGAATCAAATTAGCATCTCTAATAATGATTTTATGCATTTCAAAGTTTTTCTTTATGCATTTCAAAGTTTTTCTTTTTAACTAAGATGTGGACAATGAATGATGTGGCAGGGATAGATATTTAATTGGCTGCTAGTGCAAGATGGCTAAGAATGAAGACTCTGGTAGCCCTGGATGGACTGCTTCGTATATCATGCAGACAACAGAGGACGTTGTCGCAAGAGCGGTTGCTGCTGCAGCTGCAGCTGCCACCGTTCATACCTCACGCCCATCTGTGATCTTTTCGTCCAAAGATGATCATGGCAACAGCCAACTTCAGAAACTACAAAGACAGGTTACAAGAGTCTTGAAGGGATTTTCTTCTCCACCTGAAGTTAAAAGAGGAGCTTACAATCCAGAAGTTCTTACCAGCCAAAAGCGCCAGTGGGCAAGCTTACAGTTGCAGTCCTTGGTACGTTGTTCTTGCTCACCTTGTCATTTGCTTCTGATACTTCAAAAGTTATTGTGCGCAAAGGGTATTTAGAGCCTTCTTTGTTTTTCATAGGGCAGTGTATGCAATTACGGACATATGTGGTTGGTTAGTGTTAAATTGTAATGTGGTGCTAGCTTTTGATGGATAATGTTTCATTTTGGCAAACTGATGTTTTGCATCTCTATAACTTATCTCACTGATGCTGAATGTATGTAGATCACTAGATTAGCAGTCTATTATAAGCAAGATGGAGGCTGGAGACATTTTCAAAAAAAGAAAAGAAAAAAGATGGAGGCTGGAGTTCCTGGATACTCAGAAAGACATAGTACTGTGATGGGATTCTGGGAAAAGCCCTCTCATTAACCTTCTTGTGGACTTGTTTAGCTATTGGGATACTGCTCCATTAGGAGCAAAGCTCCAAATGGCAATTGGTGCTTCTTCTTCTTCTTCTGCCCTTCATCTTGGCCATTATTAGTGGTGCAAGAATGTTATGCCTCCTAATCTCGTGACTCTAAGCCACGATTGTCATATGCCACTCATCTTTCAATCATCAATCGTGTCTAGTGCATCATTTTAGCTTCGTACATGATTCAATGTGGATCGTAATTTAAGCAGATGATTTAACAAATGGGTGAAACTTATCGCAATTGAAAAGGATATAAATAGTTACCATTTAGAAGATCAAATAAGATCAAAATCCACCTTCGGATGCCACAAGATTGATGGAAGGGACTGATAATGGGCTTGGAATTGAATTTCCAGCAGCCTACTAGTTTCCACAACTAGAGAAGGAAAGAATCTCTCCAATCAAGGAGAGAGATTGTGGATGGATGCGACAGCCTTCTAGGAGGGAAAATCCACCAGTACTATAGAGGAATCACTTCTCTAGAAAAAAAAAAAAAAAAAAAAAAAAAATCCTAAAAAACCCTACGTCTATTCAATAAAGAATATCAGCATCAATCATCATGCTTCATATGTATGGACCTAGCCCTATTTACAGGATCAATGACAGTGAAATTCCTGAAAGTTAAATACCTATCTAAATTGCTATTGGTCCACATAGAATTTCCTTAATTCATCTCAAAGTATCATTTGCTAAAGTTGTAATAAAAAAAGGAAATAAACCTACACAGAGAAACCACATTAAATATTTTAACTTCCACAGATAACTTGTTAATATACAACTGCATGGGCCTATAGGTCCGTAAGTTTTTACACAACCCTAAATGCACTTTATGGTTTGTATATTAACCATACAAAACCAATTGGTTGGACAAAACAATCCAATCTGTTCTTGTTTTGGGCCATCCGATTGGATTTGTGGGCTCCACAGCACACTCGGATGCTTAGCCTTAATGATCAATCAGTGGCACATGGGGTCCACTTGTGGGCCTCCTCTTGTTCATGCGCTTGATGGGTTGTCTGCATGCATCAGTAGTTTGATGGAAATGGATATTTGTATTCATTACTAACCATTTAGTTATTGCTGCATCTTATCATTTTCAATATGATAAATTGTTGGTTAACTGTGTACAGCATGTGTGGGTGTGTGTGTGTCGGGTGCGTTAAAAAAAAAACTGTGTACAGCGTAATGCAATAGTCCTATCAAGTTTCTCTAAATTTTCTTTCTTTCTTTTTTTTTATTTTTTATTTTTTATTTTTTATTTTTTATATTTTAAATTTTTATAATTTTCGGTTTTCTTTTAAAAAGAAGTGATAGTGAACTGTTATTACCGTTGAGTTTCTTATTTTTGAGAGTTTTCTTTTTGGTTGGGTACAGTATTTTGAGATTCCAAGAGTCAGGATTTTTATATTACCATTCTGCTGAAAAGTTTCTTTTTGATTTTGGCTGTGACAAAACTGGCATCCTTGTAAAAGTATAGTTAGATATTTGAAAATCTTCTTATCATTGCAAATCACGTTTATGTAGGACGTATTTCTTAATTGTCTGTGGAAGCATTTCTCAGTCTTTTGTACCAGATGGTGATATTTTATCTTTTGTAGTTCTGTTCGTCTTTATCTTGTTCTTTGATGTCAACACGTACATATTTTGAATTGCATGCACTCCTTCAACTGGTTGCCCTGTCTTGATTTGTTTTTTATTAACCGGACATCTCTGATACTTTTAACCATGCAGGATCAAAGGCCTGTCAAAGAGCCTTCCAGGCTTTTTGAGAGCATGGTTGTTGTTGGACTTCATCCTAACTGTGACACTGAGGCACTTCAAAAAAGGGTTTATGAGGAAAACTCTGATGGTCCAAAGAAATTACGAAGTTCACGAAGTTTCCAGCATCAAATTCACGGAGAACCTAAGCTTGAACCACAGGTGCTGCTGATTGAATGTAGTGTTGAAGTGAAGCAACTCACATTGCTTATATAAGTTTGACAAAAGAAATAACTCTTTTTTAGTAGTTTGACAAAACGACTCACATGTCTCGGTGTTTATTTCTGGCTTAGCATTTCCCTTAGCATGCTTCCTATGCTATGCAAGTATAGGTAGTAGGTCTTTGTCAGATGTTTTCTTTGTTTTGGTTCTTCCAAGATGCTTGATTTAAATCAGTGCTGCAGATGACTTCTGTCGAATTCTTCTCAGACTGCTGATGAGACTTGTTTTTATGGTTGTTGTCTCGTCTTACAATGCGGTTGGAAAAAAATATAAAGAATTACGCTTGTCACTTGCATGCAAATTTTGTACCTGAGGATTAGGACATTGAAAATGTAACTTATTACTTTTCCATTTTCAGGTTTTGTTTGTTTATCCTCCGGAAAAGCAACTGCCTCTCAAATATAAGGATCTTCTCTCATTCTGTTTTCCTGGAGGTGTGGAGGTTTGTATTAAATTTAATGGTGTGTTGCTTTACTTATTTTTAGCTTTCATTTGTATGATCTGCATTATGAAAATATCTTTGGTATTTTTAAAATATAGTGATATGCTTCTGGTACTTTAAGAAAACAGCAATTTTCCGTTAGCATCCTGATGCAGGACAGATAAAGGGGTTACTCGATATTTCAGATTTTGGGTTAGATGAGGTCTAGGACTGGTTGAACAAGAGTGAAGAGATATTTAGGTGGTGGTCGGTATTTCGGAAAGTTAAAGAAAGACAAGAATAATCTGAAGGATAATCAGCTGAGTCGTATAGCCTGAACTAGGGCTGTTAGAGTCTCATCTTAGACCTTAGTTGAAGATTGGAGTCACACCAATCGATTAGAGATGTCACACCTCTAAAAGGGGTTGATGGAGTCACTCCACCAAAGAAGCAAATAAGTTCTAGAAAATTTTGTTTTCATTCATTCATACTCAAAAGAGAACTAGCGAATGGCTTTCTATAGAATAGAAAACATTCTGAGAAGCTACATATGATTAATTGTCAATCTAGGAATATACTACTTTATATATCTTGTGTTATCAATTCATCTTCCTATGCAATCTTAATTTCCAAGGCCACTTTTTTGTTGGAAACCACCTTTACCATGCATTTCACCTTTCTCAAACCAACACCGTCTATAATGACTTTAACTATCTTCTAGTCCCTAGGCACTTGGGTTTGCATGCAAGTTATGGGCCTGTTTTGGGTATGGGCTCGGATCACAGGCTTGAGTATAGGGCTCTCAATGGATCGGGTTAGATCTAAGATCCGATTCACTCCGAACCCGTACAATGCTGAGTTGGATCTTAAAATAGGTCCGATTAATTAAATGGACCAGATTCGGGATCATAAAAATAAATCTGAATTATATTCGGGTTGGATCTAGATCTAGTAGTGAGATCTGATCGGATCCCCACTATTGCATGCTTCAAGCATTGAACTGTTTTGACTTCCACAATAGTGAATTTTGTGTGGTTGTTCGACTTCTGCTCTTCAGACTTCAATACTCTTGCATGATTCAAATTGAAAATATTCAAACTGCACCATTTTGTTGCTAAATTAAATATATTATCTTATATATTTTTTAGATTTGTGATGTGGTGGATTCAGACCAGATCTGACCCGAATTAGATGGCTATATGGATTTTTGGGTTGGAAATGGATTTGGCTATTTATAAGTGGATCGGATATGGATATCACTTTTGGATCCGAGTCAGATCCGAATCCGATCCGATTCAGATCCGAATCCGGCTACAAATTTCCAGACTTGGAGCCGGATCCAACCGGATCCGATCCAGAGCCGACCCATTGAGAGCCCTACTTGAGTATATGCCTGAGCTGTTTTTTGGGCTTGGGCCTGTTGCCATCACATCTTGATATTTTCATTTGGAGCCAGCATTAAGCCCTACTCATTTTTTATATAGATGAATTAACCAATAGCATTTGCCATTTGTTAAGAGGTTCATTTGTGTATGTTTTTTGCAGATGTTGTGGGTATTGCTGGCAAGTTTAGAGAGGTGTCAGTGCTCAATTGGAGGTTTTGAAGAAGGCTTTAAACTGTAGAGGTTTAAGAATTAGAAGAACCAAGACAATACTTGGAACATAACTTAAGCACGAATAGTTCTAGAGGCATGGCTTTAGTTGAGATCAGTGGGCAAGAGATTCCTCAAAGTGACACGTTTTGTTTCCTTGCTCTATAATTGAAAAAGGATTTAGAGATCTATGAGGATGTCTTGATTAGAATAACAGCTTGGTCTATGAAGTGGAAATGTGCCTTGGGACTTGTGTGTGATAGCCACATGCCAATGAATAAACTCATGGAGAAGTTTTCTACTATTTAATTGGCTATGCTATATTATGTGTGGACAAGTGTTGGGCCATGAGGAGGCAACATGGGGACTAGTGTTGCAGACATAAGGAGGTCTAGATCGACAGAACGGGAATGGTAGGAAGGATAGAATAAAGAATGAGGTCATCCGCAGCGGCCCAAGAGTAGCCCCAATAAGAGAAATGAAATGATAGAGAACGTATTGTGATGGTTTCACAATGTGCTATAAAACTTGGAGATAGCTTTGATAAGGATGGGAACTTTGGTTAGGATTGAAGGCATGTTCACTAACTGCGAATGATCCCTTTGATGTGAATGATTTGTGAAATAGGAGATGTAAAGCCAATTCCGAACGGCTTTCTAAAGGTGCATTGTCTTCAATGCATGTTGAGATATGCATTCTTGAACTATGGTGATCTTGAGTAGGCATCCTACACCAATAAATTGAATAATCATACAATACCACTAGACAAGCATTGATGATTTTGTATCTAGTAAAAAATGTATCGTTGTGTGTGGAAGCACTTCTTTGGATCGTATGAGCTGATAAATGTGTTACCATCAAGAATATCTAAAAGGAATTTTGCTCTTCCTTGCATCTTGTGCTGGGAAAAGGAGGCGATGACATATCATCTTTCATGCATTGCAATATGTCATGGGAGATTTGGTGTTTTCTGTTTTTGCGTTTTGAAGTTTTTTCAGTGCTCCCGGATTCTCTTGAGGACTTATTCCTTAGTTGGTCCCCAACCCTTCGAATCCTGGGGTAGAACACTTCTCTGGATGCTTCCTCATGCTATCATGTGGATCAAATGGTAAGAACACAACAAAGTTTTTGAGGATGTCTGTCTCTTGCCTCTGATAGCAGAATCCTCCTTGTGAGTTGCAGTCTTGTTGCCGAGGAGTTCAAAGTGGTCACTATCTCAGACCTTTCAACAAGTTGGGAGTCTTGTTCTTTGGGATAAATGTAGGAAGCCGAAAATGATAGATATATTGATTTCTCAAATCCTTGAATGGACTTAAATATGGATGGTTGTTCCATAACTAACCTGGCGAACTCCGCAATTGGCAGTGCTGTACACTACAACAAATATTTTGTCAAGGTGGCCTTCTTGGGCCTAGTTCCTGCAGGTAACTCCAAGTGGGTTGAGTTAGACACCTCTAGAACAGGCCTCAAGCTCTGTTGAAATCAAACTTCCAAGCATTTAGTGGTGGAAAGCAACTTGTTAAATGAGGTTGTGTGGGTTTCTGGCTAACATGTAGTTCCTGGAAAGTGTAGTTCTACTATTAATGAGATCCAGGCCCAAGTGCCATTTATCCATGTTTTCTATGCATGTTGCTGGAGAAGATTCCTTAGAGGATGTTTTAGGGGCTTCCAAGCCTTCGCTTGTGATTGAAAGTGTTTTGCTTTACCCAAGTGGACTGTTTTTTTTTTTTTCCCTTTCTAATAAAATTTGTTCCTGCTGATTAAAAAAAAGAAGAAAAAAACAAAAAAGAAAAGCTGATGCCAAGTATCTAGGACAATTCTACAATGATGATGATGATCCCGGATATTTTCACATACATTCAGAACCCTGAATATAATGATAATATCCTGATATGGGATTCTTTTTGTTTATTTTTAACATTCTTTTACTTAAAATTTCTTGTTATCTCAGAACCTCATCTCTACCTGATCCTCCCTCTCTTCTCTCACTCATCTGCTCCCTCTATTTCTTTTAACCATCTATCTACTTTTCTTTATCTTTCCTTTTATTGTTTTTAATTTAATTTTAATTTTTAATTTTAATTTTTTTAATGTATTCATTGTTTTCAGTTATAAATTTTCCTTTAGTATGTGTCCCGAGAAAACCTTCACGATATTTTTTTGGGCTAAGAAATTGCCGACTATGAGATTTGTCACTTCAGTCTCGGGTTTCCCACTAGGTGACTAGAGTGTCATTGAATGTTGGATCATCTATGCCTCCTTCCAAATCTTTTCTTGTTTGATCTTCATGATGATGGATTGTTTCTTATCCCTTATCTTTTTGCCTTTCAATAAGCTTAATTGAGTTAGTGCACTAGTTTGTACTTTCTGGGGAAAAAAATTCTATATGCATTTTCTTATATATTTGTTCGATTGAGTCATTTATCAGTGGATTACTGCATATATATGTTTTAGTGGATTACTGCATATGTTGTATTATTGTCTTTGATAAGCTTGCCATAATTTTAGCTTTGACAGGTAACCTGTTTCTGCATTATCTTCTGAAAACTCTATTAATATTAGTTCATGTGCAGGTTCATGCTGTGGAAAAAACTCCTTCGATGAGTGAGTTGAATGAAATTCTTCTTGGGCAGGTATAAATGCTATTAGAACTCTTTACATTCTATCTCATGATATTTACTTCATTAATATACAAAACACTTGTTGGGCTTACTACATGTTTCTTCCGACCAAAGTGACAAATTTGATTACTTACACTTTTAACCATTTACCTCAACCATATTTCAAATATGAGTTACGTTGATCATTACACGTCCTAAGTAGAGCTGTTCCCACCTTGTAGACACTAATAGCAATTAACATATGGCTTCATTCTGCAGGAGCACCTTAAACAAAGTGATCTATCCTTTGTGTTTCGGTTACAGGTAAATTTCAGGGTTTTTTTTTTTTTCCATTTTCTTCTGTTGGTCACTTTTTTCTGTTGTTTGTCTTAAAGGTAAAACAACAATTTTGATCACACAATTATATGTGGATTATTCACTTTTTTTTTTGGTATCCACTATATTGGTATTCTGATAAAGAATGGTGGGAATTCACCTTTTGTTTTTTTTGTTTTCTATAAAGTGGCTGGTTAACCACATGATGACATTTCAATCACATAATGCATGAAGGTTTTTTGTCTGTACTTTGTGTGTGTGTGTGTGTGTGTGTGTGTGTGTGTGTGTGTGTGTGTGTGTGTGTGTGTGTTTAATGTCCTCTGTTTGCTAGATACACTTGTCAAATGACAGTTGATAAAAGGAAATAAATAAGAACAAAGGAAAATTCCAATCAAATGAGGAACTTATTTGAAGAAAATTTTTTCCCAGATTGACGTTAAGTATTTTAAACACAATTAAATTAGTCAATAAACTTGATTACTTGATCCACAGTGTTGAGGGTTAGAAATGTATTTTTTTCCCCAAGAAACCCTGGGTAAAGCAGTGCTCAACATCATTATTTCAAATACGCGGATGACACGCTTCTCTTTTGTGAAGCTAAGGAGGACTCGGTGGATAACCTTTGGAAAATTCTGGTTTGCTTTAAAGCTGTCTTGGGTTTGAAGATTAATGCGGCCAAATCTGAAATGCTTGGAGTGCACGTAGGTGGGGATGAGCTTCACCGCTTCACTAGCATCTTTGGTTGTAAGTCTGATGCCTTCCCTTTCTTGTATCTGGGGCTACCTTTATGCATTGGGAAGCCAACTAAGCATCCTTGGGGCAGGGTGATTGAAAGAATCGAGAGGAAGTTGGCCTCGTGGAAGTATCGCTATTTATCTATGTGTGGCTAGTTGACTCTCTTAAAGACGACATTCTCCAAAATGCCCATTTACTTCTTGTCACTGTTCAAATGCCCCAAGTCGGTGTTGGAGAAGTTGGATAAATTGAGAAGGAATTTTCCTATGGAAGGCTTTGGAGACAAGTGATAGCGAGCAAGTGTGGTACGCAAGAGGGTGGATTCCTGATACGTCTGTTACTGTGGCGGACTGTTTTTCCAATCATTGAGGGATCGATTGTTTGGTCTCCGCCCTGTTGAAGGAACTTGCTGGAAGGCGAGATTGCTGAACTTCTGAACTTCCTAAACAATGTTCGGCTTCTGGTTCTTGAAGAGGACTCAATATATTGGTTGAGGCATCGTTTGGGGAAGTTCTCAGTGAAGTCATTCTTTGAGTTGATCTCGAAGGCTCCTCCCCAGTCTGGTCCACCCCACCCGTTCCACTTTTGGTTCTACAGTGCTCCTCTTCGGGTGGTGGTTTTTTTTTGGCTTTTGGAAGGAAGAGAATTCTCACGGTAGATAATCTGCAGTGGAGATCCCTTGTCCTCCTGAATATTTGCTTAATGTGTATGGCCAACGTGGAGTTCATCGATCATCTTTTCATCCATTGTTCCTTCACCCATAGTGTTTGGAACCACTTCTTCAATGTCATGAATGTTAATTGGGCCATGCCAAAGTCTGTAAGCGAGCTGATTTGGGCATGGCACGACAAAGGAGTCAGTTAATCTGGGAAGGCTATTTGGAGATTACTTTTAATGGTGGTCTTTTGGGCTTTGCAGGGAGCCTAGAATGGGTGATGTTTTAGAAATGAGGGTGTGGGTATAGAAGATGTCATTTGTAAAGTTAAAGAGTTTTGTGCCTATCTGGGTGGCTCATGTTAAGGCCACTGTGGGCAGCTCTCTTTTCTGAAGTTTTGTTGTTGGGGGTTGTATTCTTTGTCCACTTTTGCGGTTTTTTAATAAATTGTTGTTGTCTTTCAAAAAAAATAAAAATAAAATTCAAATGAACTACATAAACTTGGGTGACTTTTGAAGTATGAATGGACTCTTGAGGTGCCTCATATCTTTAAGGATGCAAAATCATCTCTACAAGAACTTGACATTTAAACTGATCTACATCATCTCTTTAGGAGTTTATCTATACATTTTTCCAGTCCTTTTACACAATGAGGAAATAAGATCAATGTTCAGAAAAGGATGTTTCAAATGCATTTGAGAATTTCTGTTGCATATTAGAAGGCCTCTTTCATTTGTGCCTCTGCAGGTTTGTGTTTATGTTCCTTACGTATGGGAGGAAATGGTTTATTGGTTCCAAGACTTGGGATTGGTACCTACTTTTATAGTGGCAGACACAACAAAAATGTCACTCTTGGAGATGTACACACAGATTTACGAGTGGCAATAAACAATACAAGATGCATTTTGTTACTTTTGGAAATAAAATTTATCCCTTTTTTATAGTTTAGATGATTCTGATGGAGCAATAGAATCAGATTTCTTATTTTTCTGGTTTTAGTAGCCTATGCCGAGCATATATTTGTGGTTTTGTGATAATGGGTCTCATAAAAAGTTCATGCAACTACTTGTGTGTAGGGCCCACTTTGTTATGTGCATGGCATCCACCCTCTCCTGTAGGGTTACCCCACCATGAAAATGGGATGCTCCATTAAATCGGGCTGATCCAACCATTAGGTGGGCCACATTGTTTTCTATGTCATAGCCCACCTGATAATGGGATTGACCTGGTTATTGGGGTGCCCCATTTTCACGGTGGGACGACCCTGCTGGTTGGCTCGGATACCATACACACACCATGGTGGGCCAACACGCGACTAGTTGTGTGAGCTTTCCATTTTCTTGTATGCGATTCTCATGTGGAGTTCACAAATGGAGCAACAGAACAACCAAGTAGAGGAGGTTCCAGATGTAGCGAGGGAAGATTATAGCATTGGCCAGTAGTTAGTGCTTTTGAGTGTTATAACTTAGAAGTAGCACTTTGTCGGAAGCTTGGGAGCTGAATCTATATTCTTCAGGGTAGATGACCTTTTGTCATCTATTTCCTTAATCCATTTAGTTGATGCGTGATGTCCATCTTTGTATTCTGAGTATGTTCTCGTGTTGGGTTCTTCTGTTTAATAAAATCTTGTTTTGATTGAAAAAAAATAAATTCTCATTTAGAGTTCTATTGTTTTTCCTCAGGTGGCTGATGATTCAACTTTATATGGATGCTGTGTATTAGTTGAGGAAATTGTACAAAAACCTTCAGGATTGATTTCAATGATTTCAGAGGAACAGCCTTTTTGCTCATCCTTGAGCCGTCTTGTCATAACCACACCCCGGTGTTATTGCATACTCTCAAGGCTTCCATTTTTTGATTTGCATTTCGGTATACTTAAAAGGTGAATTTATTTATATTCTTTTGATATTTAGTTGCCTAAGCAAATATGCATGTTCTTTTGAGCTAGCTGTTTTCTTTATCTTCTGTTTCTTTGTATATATTAGTGTACACAGTCCTGTGTGTACATGCAGTCCACCATAATGCTAGTGTACACAGTCTTGTGTGTACATGCACTCCACCATAATGTTATTGCATACAGTCCTGTGTTTATGCCAAAAGAATATCTTGTTTATTTGATTTGATTGCATTGTGATTGTATTGTATATAATTACAGATGATCTCTTTGTATCCTGGATAGCCATAAATAAATGTCATGAGAGGAGAGGATACATGCTCTCTAGTCTCTTTTCTATTCTCCCAACGATTCCTCTCTTATTCTATAAGGTATCGGAGAATTTCTGATCCATAAACTTTTCTGGGCCTGGCATGCTGGTATGGCAGTGGGCAGCATTAGGATGAAGTGGAGTCTCGTTTAAGTTTTGCTAACTGCCTTGTGGATCATTTGGGGGGAGCTGAATAACGTCTGTTTCAGGAATATCTGTGCTCCCTCATCAGCAGCAGTCTCTAAGGTGTTCTCCCTTGTTGGGGACTGGGATCCTCATTGATTTGGTCCATCCTTTAGGATCTTCATTAGGATCCATCCTTTAGGATCTTCATTAGGATGTATTTCTTTTTTTTTTTTTTTTTCTTTTTCTTGTCTTCTTTTCTATTGTTTTCTTTGCCTTCGAGCTTCTTCTTAATATTATTCTTTGCCTTTCAAAAATAAAAAAATAAATCCATTTTTCAATCCTCCATTCTCTTCTTGCAATCTTCTTCCTTCCCTTCCTTTATGATCCCTTTTCTTCTGTTTTGAGGGTCCACTGTCTCCTCTTTTCTCCCTAAGATGATGGAAATTTGTTGAAATTCTCCATCATCATCATTGTATAGATGTACTTTAAAAAGGGGATCGCATGAAGGCTTTATAGACTGGAAGAGAATCTTTCCACCAGCAGGCTTCGGCTTCAGGAAAAAGCAGCTACAGCAGGGTTCAGCAGACCCCCTTCTCGGCACTTGCAACAACCTAAAATCCCAGGCTGACACCACTGCTTGCACTGGAACTAGAACTTGACACCAACAAGTGCTCTAGACCCAAGATTTGGCACCCCCAGCCCCAGGCGAGATCTAGGTACCTTCCAGACCCATGATTTGATGCCTCAAATGAGATCTAGCACAATCGAAAGCTCTCGATCGATCTCAGATCCTGCACACCCATCTGCTTCAGAATCCTGTTCTGGTGCCTTCCTACTGCAACCTTTTTCCAAAGCCATTGTCATCGCTGACATCCATCTTCGGCAAAATCCAGCATCATCCACCAGACCTTTCAGCCCCGTCAGTGTGACAGGAAGCCTATTCCGAGAACCCCAATTGCTTGATGAATCCTGTCGTCGCTGCCTGCTTCACTGAAAGCCATTTCCAGGCCGATTGTTGTGTTCTGGGACCAATTCTGAGGACAAGTACCTGCAAACTTGCTGGATCTTTGGTCCAGTGTCTTCCGGTTAGTGTTTTAAATAGCACTCGTAGTGTAGCGTACCCATAGTGCTATGTAGCATACTAAATAGTGTAAATCCTTTGTAGCGCACATATGCTATAGCTATGTAGCATGTAGCGTATGTAGTGCACGCTACAATATATATAATATATATATATTATATATATATATATATATATATATATATATAATATATATAATATATCTATATATATATATATATATATATCTATATATATATATATATATATATATATATGGGAAAAGGTACAATGCGCTCGAGCTGATTTTAACGTCCCATGAGGTCGAGCTGTGTGGGCCCCACCGTGATGCGTTTCGAACATCTACCCCATCAGTCAGATGCACCATTCCATCGTGGGCCTAGGTCTCAAAAATCAAGACAATCCGTGACTTGTGTGGGCCACACCACATACAGAAGTGGAGAGGGGCCGTGCACCATTAAAACATTCATAACCATTTTTGAGGGCCCACCGACATGTGGTTTGCAAATCTAGCCCATCCATTATGTGTGTCCCACTTGAATGAGGGTTCAGACCAAGTTTCCGGCGCATGCAAAACTCAGGTGGGCCCCACCAAGTGCTTTTATATGTTTTAACGGTGTCTTCACATAATTTGAGATGGTATGGCCCACCTGAGTTCCGTATACGGCTGATTTTTTGGGGTATCCCATAATTTAAAGGGGACCCATAAAATGCACGGTGTTGATGGTCGACACACATCACGGTGGGGCCCACACAGCTCGACCTCACGGACCTTATCGTGAGCTCGAGCGCATAGTACCTAAACCCTATATATATATATATATATATATATATATATATATATATATATAAGCAATTTCATTGTATTAATGTTGAGGAATGTGCACTTGTATTGTACTTAATACCTTTAACTGTGGGATTTTAGTCTTTTCATACTTGTGACTTGTGGTTTCAATCCGACATTATTAATTAAAGTGGTTTGCGTAGAAAGTTGAAGTGATAATTATTTGATTTGGTTTATATATGTGGATTGACTTGTAATAAATGATAATTAATAACTTGTTTGAACATGCTTATATCCGTCTTTTAGACATTTATTTATTATTATTTTTTCTTACTATTTATCATATTTTTTCTATTTTTAAATTAAACAATAGAAGTATTGCGTGGTTTATGTCACATGCTACGCTATTAATGCTACATGCTACAGAGGGCGGCAATTTTCAACACATTTCAAGCTTTATCCTATTCATTCCAGCAGTAGTTGATTGGATCCATTTGATCTATTTGGTTTTCTTTTAACAATGGTTGATTTACTGAAAAGTGATTTAAAAGCCCACATTTTAACAAGACAATGATAATCCTAGCCTGTCCGTTACTTCCATTCAAGGTGTGCCGTATCCGTTACGATACGGCCGTATCAGCCGATACGTAACGGTAACGGCTGACACCGTTACGCGATACGGGGTCGAAACGGCCGTTATGGAATTTTGTGACCATAACGGCCGTTACGGGCCATAACGGCCGTTACGGACCCGTAACGGCTGTTACGGGCCTTGAAAAAAAAAAAAGAAAAAAAAAAAAACTTACCTTCTTCTTCTTCTTCTTCTTCTCTTTCTTCTTCTTCTTCTTCTTCTTCTTCTTCCGCTGCGGCTGCTACGGCGCTGCTGCGGTTGCGGTTGTGGTGCTGCTGCTGCTTTTGCTGAGCGTTCGGCAGTAGTAGCTCTCTCTCTCTCTCTCTCTCTCTCTCTCTCTCAGTTCGGTCCCTCTCTGTTTTCGTCTTTTTTTTTTTTTTTTCATTTCCCTCTCTTTTCTTTTTTTTTTTCTTTTCTTTTTCCAACAAAGTCGAATAGAATGGCGTGGCTGTGAAACAGCCACGCAGTTTGTTTTTTTTTTTTTTTTTGTATAATCTGCAGTGCACGCTGCATGGTGCACACTCGCTATTTTATTGCATGCGGTGGGGCCCACCTTGATTTATGTATGGTAAATCCATGCCATTCATAATTTTTCAAGTTCATTTTAAAGCATGATCCTTGAAATGAAGGGATCAAAATATCAATTGGACCACGCAGTTGAGATTGAATGCCCGCCGTTAAAATCTTCTTAAGGCCCATTTTGTGATCCACCCAAGCTTTGGATCAGCCTCATTTTTTGGTCCATGCCCTGAAATAAGTGGGCAAAAAGGATGGACCACATAGATATAAACAAATGCCATTTTATATATATTTTATATTTTTTTCTATTTACGCATTAAATATGGCTATTTTTTTTAAAATTCGAAAAATCATTTTTTAATGATTGTTTTGCTATTTTAATCATGCCATGTGATGTGTTAATCATAGTAGAACATGTTAATGTGCATTTTACAGATTTGGGGTGCCATTTTATATTTTTTTTATATTTTTTTCTATTTACGCATTAATTATGGCCCTTTTTTTTAAAATTCAAAAAATCATTTTTTAATGATTGTTTTGATGTTTTAATCATACATGTGATGTGTTAATCATAGTAGAACATGTAATGTGCATTTTACAGATTTGGGGTGCCATTTTATATTTTTTTTATATTTTTTTCTATTTATTTTCTTCATATAATTTATGGCCTTTTTTTTAAAATTCAAAAAATCATTTTTTAATGATTGTTTTGATGTTTTAATCATGCCATGTGATGTGTTAATCATAGTAGAACATGTTAATGTGCATTTTACCGATTTGGGGTGCCATTTTATATTTTTTTTATATTTTTTTCTATTTACGCATTAATTATGGCCCTTTTTTCTAAAATTGAAAAAATCATTTTTTAATGATTGTTTTGATGTTTTAATCATACCATGTGATGTGTTAATCATAGTAGAACATGTTAATGTGCATTTTACAGATTTGGGGTGCCATTTTATATTTTTTTAATATTTTTTTTCTATTTACGCATTAATTATGGCCCTTTTTTTAAAAATTCAAAAAATCATTTTTTAATGATTGTTTTGATGTTTTAATCATGCCATGTGATGTGTTAATCATAGTAGAACATGTTAATGTGCATTTTACAGATTTGGGGTGCCATTTTATATTTTTTTAATATTTTTTTCTATTTACGCATTAATTATGGCCCTTTTTTTTAAAAATTCAAAAAATCATTTTTTAATGATTGTTTTTATGTTTTAATCATGCCATGTGATGTGTTAATCATAGTAGAACATGTTAATATGCATTTTACAGATTTTGGGTGCCATTTTTTATTTTTTTAATATTTTTTTCTATTTACGCATTAATTATGGCCTTTTAAAAAAAAAAAAAATTCAAATAATCATTTTTTAATGATTGTTTTGCTGTTTTAATCATGCCATGTGATGTGTTAATCATAGTAGAACATGTTAATGTGCATTTTATAGATTTGGGGTGTCATTTTATATTTTTTTCTATTTACGCATATTCGAGAAATTCCTCAAAAATAATTGCAAACACCAAATGTAAGATATTTTCATATTACATTCATTCTAATATATCTATCATTGATAGTAGATAGTTAGAAAATTAAATATATGAATTTTGTAGTCAAATTCAGGTTATCTAGTTCATAAATTCATTAGACAGTCCGATACAACTTCTCACCAAAGAGTGGACCGTTACACCACCATAAACATGTTCCAATTTATAAATGAATGCATATTTGGAATGCTTAGAATATTCCGGATTTAATCCATATTTTTTCATATTTTTTTGGCAAAAAAAATAATTTGTGCCGTTACGGGCCGTTACGCCCCCGTATCGCCGTTACGCCCCCGTATCCGTATCGGTTTTGGAGGTCACCGTTACACCAACCGATACCGATACGGCACACCTTGCTTCCATTAAACTAGAGAGGAGCAATTATTTAGAATGGTCATAAGCTGCATAGATGTACATCAGTGCTCGAAAGAAGTTAAGGTACATTAATGGCTCTAACCTCTATAACCTCCTCTCTTTTCTCTCTTCTTCTTCTTCTTCTTCTTCTTTTTCCTAAAATTTTTGGGTGTAGGAAAAATAGGCTAAGGGCCTAGGAGTTTTTCTCATATAGAGTTTGTGAGTGGAGTAACTCATCATGAGTTGTAGGGGGTGAGTGGATGGTGATGTAAGGGTGCGGGTAGCAAGAGGGTTAGTGGAGGGTATGCATGGGTGGATGTGGGAGGTGGGAAGAGGAGAGAGATGCAGTGGGCGATGTAGGATAGTGGGTTGTGACCTAAGAAAGAGACTTAGTGGGATTTGTTGAAATGGATTAAGGGCTTTAGCTTTATGGGCTTGACTTGGTCAAAGCCCACCACATAAAGTGGTGGTGAGGTCCACACATTTTGATCTTAGTCAACATCTCTTTAAATGTCTTTGTGTGTGCATGTGCATGGGGTGTATGCATGCTTACTAGCATGTGCTTGCACATACGCAAGCTTATGTGGGTGCAGGAGTGCGGTCACACATGTACGGGTTGCAGTGGCACACACATGAAGTCTCAATTAGGCTCAGGAAAATTCCAGTTTATTACAGGAACACTTTAGAGATTGTTAGTTTAGTTACAGACAAAAGATTAAAAGGAAGTTTTGGGTCATAGAAGATGAGGACAAGGTCACATTCGCGAAAGTAACAGATGTATTTAACAAGACATGATCAAAACAAGAATAGAAACTGCGATTACCAGAGATATAATTGGAGGCACCAGAGTCAATGATCCAGGGAGAAGGATGTGATGACAAGAGGCACGTTTACTTGACTGAGCTAGCGTGGCTGTAGAAGTGGAAGGAGCAATGTTGGACATAGAGCCATTGAAAGAGAGAAACCATGCATATTCTTCTTGTGATAGTGTGACACTGATCTGATTGGCGCTAACATTTGACACAGTAAAAGTAGTGGGCCCACTATCAGCAAAAACATTGTCCACCACAAGAGCTTGATTAGCTTTTGGAGTCTTTCCATGGAGATCCCAACAAACGTCCACGGCTGGATTTGTTAGACCACAGTGAGTATATATGTGATCTCCTCTACCACCACAACCACCTCTAGTGCTAATAGCCTTTCGGACCTCATCATTCCACCACGAAGTTTCCTTATATGAGTGACTTATCCTTTTAAATAATACTAAAACTTCTTTCATCACTTTCCTAATGCGCTCAACCATCTCATTCACCATAACATTTAACTTTTTCCTCAAAATTCCAAATTCCTTCTTTCATGGACTATATTCAAGTTATTCTCAAAGTCTCGTGCGAGCAAATTTGATCTCTACCTTATTTGAGAAGTCATTGCCAAAGGCCCCCATTGGGTCTCACCTTTGCTTTTGCCATCAACATTCAATTTGAGCTGACCACAATGGGGTGCAACTGTATAGAAGTCCGTCCAATTTGTCAATACCAAAGTCACCCACTTAAGCATGATACTTGAAGGATAATTCCTCTTATTTGGTTATTTTGGTTGTTTGAAACTCCAGTGAAAACTTTACCTTCTTACAATACACACCCCAAAGAATTGAGAAGGCTCGCCAGAGGATTAACACCCTCTTTTTCAACACTTGTTCAATAATTCTCCACATGCTTGATAATTTGGATGAAGAAGTGGGGTGTTTATTAGCCTTCTTGAGAGGTTGAAAAGTGTCTCGATAGTTGACTCGTTAGAGGATTCAGTGGTTTGGAAAGGTCACAACTTGGGAAGATTCTCGGTTTGGTCTTTCCTAAGGTTTCTTACTGTTTCCCCCTCGCCCTCCTTTTATAACTTTCACTTTTGGAAACATGAAGCTCCTTTGAAGGTGGTAACTTTTGTTTGGTTGGTAGGCCGTAACGGAGTGCTAACTGTGGATAATTTCTGCAAGGGAGGTTTGGTGCTCCCGAATATTTGCACAATGTGTAGGAGTGATGCTGAGTTGTTGGACCACCTTTTCCTCCATTCCCTCTATACGAGGAACTTGTGGGATTTCTTTCACATGACTTTGAATTATAGTTGGGTAATGCCAGAGTCCATATCTTCCTTTTTGGCCTTGTGGCACGAAGGTGGAGCTAGGAAGTAAGGGAAGGTGGTGTGGAGGTTGGCAGCGATGGCTTGTTTTTGGGCTTTATGGGGTGAAAGGAATAGGCGTTGGAGCTGGAAGACTGGATAATCCGCAAGGCGGTGTCTTGGGTGCTCAAGTGGGCTTCCAAGTTTAAGGACTTGAACGCCCAAGTCCTTACTGCCCTTTTGGGGTTGTAATTTTTCTTTTGCCCTTTTGTATTCTTTCCCTCCCCATTAATAAAGTTGTCATCTTTCAAAAAAAAAGAAAGAAAAAAAATTCACCTGCCCAATCTTCTCTTTTTTTCTTCTTGTTTTTGGTTGTCTTTTTTTTTTTTTTTTTTTTTTGCTTTGAATTGATGTTTACATGCATTTAATCCTCAGTTTTAGACATTTTTTCAGCATTCATGTTAAGTGTATCTGTACATGAAATCGACACCTCTCGTTTCTTATTATAAGGTTTGTCATGCACCACCACCACCACCCACGAACACAAATAGTAATCCCTCAACTTTCTTAATTTATTTATCCAAATCCTCTTTAGTTGAAGGAATAAAAAAAAGAAAAAGAAAAGAAAAAACTATTTAGTTGATCTTCTCTGAAACCATGCAAATTATTTTGTTAACATAGGTTTCTTTTCAGTTTTTGGAGATAGTTACTCAAGTTTGATTATGTTCTTTTGAATTTCTGTTTCGGATAGTTGGGCAGTTAATTGCATATTGATTGACTGACTAATGACATAGTTATGTTATTTCATCTTAGCAGCATTACACATCCTGACAAAATTTCCATTTTCCTGCAGCATCTTCACTGAAGAAAGGCTGGAACGGCTGACACAAGGAGTTGGTATGTTAGGTCTGGTGCCGCCTGAGGATTGTGATAAGGAAGAAGAAACACATGGTAAATCTGCCAAGAGTTCACCAAAGCATAACTGTACGGAGGACATACAAATACGAGTGATTGACATGTCTGAAGTGTGTGCAGAAGTTTCTGCATCTAGAAGTGTGGACAATGGGAGTGACCTTAAGCACTTTGACTCGGATTTGTCGAGGGAAGCCATTGACACTAAGATGAATTTTCAAGTCAATTCAGGAGGGCTTACGAATAAAAGCGAATCTGGAGTTACATTGCAGGCTTCTAATGGCCATGATGTCTCAGTTGATGATGCCGCAAGAAACAAACAAACAATTGAAAAGCGCTTACCAGAGACAGTGTTGCCTCTTTTGCGGTATCACCAGTCTGAAAGTTCTGAATCATCTACCAGGTAGATCACTGTAATTTTCCTTTGGCCTGTTGACTTTGATGAGTCCTCCTTAGCAGCATATATATTCGAAAAATATGATGGTGAAACAATTCATTCTATTCCCGAATTAGCACAATCCTGTTCAACTCTCTCTCTCTCTCTCTCTCTCTCTCTCTCTCTCTATATATATATATATATATATATATAACTAATTTATTGATAAAGAGAAAAAAAAATGGCTGCTGATGACACCGCTGAACTTTAGAGGGGATACAATTCTATCATGTAAGTGACAAAATGAATTTAGGACGACAACTTATGATGATCACCTAAAGACTGTGCCCATGCTTGTCTATTTCTAAGATCATATAAGCTACTTCTAAGATTTCGAAAAGAATTATTTGCTTATTTTTCTCAATCCAAAGGTTAAAGCTAAGATCAGTTGGTAATTTTTGTTGAAAAACTATATCAGTTTTTATTGGTTGAAATTAGACTTTTTGAATGGAGAAATGAAAACTATGATTGGATTATTTTGGAGTACCTTTTCAACTTCTCTATAACTTTTGATTTGTTTTTATTTTCCTAAAATTCAACATGTAACATTTTGTATTAAGTACATTCATGATTTATTTTCCCAAATGATAACAAATATTTTTATCGAAGAAGGCAAAATATACAAAAACCCATGAAGATAATGAATACATAGAACCAATAGACAGACAAGTCCTAGAGACAATTATTTAAGTGCATCAATGATTGTTTAACTCAACCCAATTATTAAGTCATGAAGTGGTGTGCTATGGAGATTACTACTTGGCCTGATGCTTGGGGTATAGTAAAGTTGCTAATCTTTCTGTATGTTGTCTGCACAATTCAAAACATACAAGTAATTGTGTCATAGAATGTGTTAAAATTGCATACCATGTTTTACCTTGTAACTGGTTAATTAAGTGATAAAGTATTCACTCTTTACCATATTATAGTGGATTGATTTGAAATTTTGGTGGAGATGCCTAATCTTTTGATAGAATTTGTAACTATTGCTATAGCATTTTTGTTTTGTGCAGTTTCCAGGGTTCCCCTTGTGATGACAGGCACTGTAGAAGTGAGATAGATGAAGCAGAGATGGAAGAGGCCTCTTCATCTGGCCAGGAAGATTTCAACGATCACATTGACATTCTTGAATGGGCAAAGGTTTGAATGCTTATCTGATTTAGACATTTGTTTCCTTTGTCCTCCTTGAATCTCGAGTCTCGTAAACCTACTTGTGTGGTATTTTAATTGATATTTCAGGCAAACAATCATGGATCATTACAAATAATTTGTGAATATTACCGGCTACGCTGCCCTGCCAGAGGTTCGACACTTATTTTCAACCCTCTGGAACACCTGCATCCCTTGGAATTTCATCGACCAGGCGAGACAATACTGCATATTGCTGGTTCAACCATTGATCTAAGATCTTGCAGTACGAGTTTGGAAGTCGCCGAGGTACACGATTGTCTTCGATATGACCATCATTTTTACCTCTTCTGTTGACAAAAATGGAACTTTTAAAAAATCTGTTACTCAATTTCATTTTTGTTTACCATTTTGGTCAAAACCAAAAATTGGCTAATACTGCTGTTGGCTTTTATCAGGCACACGGTGCACTCTCGGCAGAGGAGGAGGCAATTGCTCTCTCCGTATGGACCATTGCATGCATATGTGGTAACTTGCGGCTTGAACATGTGAGTCTGTGCACTATGTTTGGAAATAATACTTTTAACTTAAGTAAAAAAGATTTGGTTATCTGCTACAAATAACTAAGAGATTTCTGATCTGCTATGTTGACCGACATTGATTTATATGATCAATTTTCCAATAATCATCTGGGGCTGTCTCCCGTTCATTAGATGAGCTGGTGTAGACAGTGTAGAGTGATCCAGGGTTCAATCCCTGGTAGTGTTAGCTTTCAAAAAAAAAAAAGAAAAAAAAAAGAAATAAAGAAAGGAAAAAAAAGCAACATCTGGGGCTCTCCTTTACTCCCCAAACAAGAAATTTCCTGTCACATTCTTGTCCACATAAAGAAAAGGATCCATTTGGGCAGGAGATCCTGCATAATTGGGTCTTGAGTATAATCCCAATTTTGGTGGTCACCATGCCCTCCATGTAGGCTCCGCATTGGATTTAGCACACTTGAGCAATAATTTTCTCCGCAAAAATGTAATTTACGACTTTTTTTTTTTTGGGGGGGTTTTTTCAGAAACTCCTTAATTGCGTTTATATGGAGGAAAGCATCGATCTATTGTGTTGAATCCATGCCAGCCAAAATCAGGATTAGAGTTAATCCCGATTATGGGGGATGCCCTACCCAAATGGACCTTAAACTTGTCCCATTGTGGTATTTTGTATTTGAAGGTTGGAAATATTCTTTATGAAGTGGTGTTGATGTTGCCAGCAGTTCATTTCAGATTCTAGAATGTAAAGGAAGAAGCAGCTTTAGAATGTTGAGATTTATATCCATTGTTTGAATTGGGTAATTTGAACATTTTTATTGATCTTACCTGTTGTGTAGAACTGTGCTTTCATGAGTGAAGCAGAAAAAAATGTTAGAAACTTTTATTGTATCTTTATTTTCTTTTTTGCAATTGCGAATTGAATTGGGACAGGGGATCTTTACTTTCACACACTTATGTAGTGCGGAATTATAATCATGGACGGTCTTTTTCTAGGAAGGATTACTTGAAGATATTATTACTTGAGAATATAGGATTTAAGGGCATTTCCTGACATCCTGTGATAGTTTATTTGAGACCAGAAATTCGACAGCTATTAGAATCTTAAAAAAAAATAAAAATAAATAAATAAATAAATGTGCCAAGGGTTAAAAGAGAACAATGCTATTATTTCTTCAATTCAATTCTGTGTAATATCTCATGTTCAGCAAGTGGTGCATGATTATCTCCATGAGTTCCTTTGTTGAGACCTGAGACTAAAATATTTAGTTTTGTGTTGAACTCCATTTTAATTTTCCCTGCGATTATGCTTCTGATAAGTGGTTTTTCATTTTCATTTTCCTTTTCTTCTTAACATAGCTCCTATTAGAAGGCTGAAAGATTTTCTTGAAGGGATTTGCATTCTTTCATGCAGTGATGATTTATGCAATTTCAGGTGTTAACAATGTTTGCGGGGGCACTTTTGGAGAAGCAAATTTTGGTTGTATGCTCCAATTTGGTATGCAAAATTACTTGTAATTAATTTTCCTTTGTCATAAGAAAATGATGATTCTATGAGGATCAAATGCTTGCTCCATTATATTTTTTGATGTCTCATTGATGCAAGCAATCACTTTCTATACTTGTCTTTTTCTTTGACTCAGCTTTTATAGTTTGTAATTAGTTTATCATATAATTAGAATTATGGCTTCATACATATTGGGGACCGAATGCATGCCCATACTATCTTCTTAGGGCCTGTTTGGGAGTGTGGATTTGGAACCCCCAGGATTCGGAACCCCCTGGATTTGAAATCCTCCCAGTTTGTTTGGCACCCTAGAGTGTGAATCAACTTTAATCCAAAGTAGCTATGCATGGTATATTTACAGGGGTTTGAATTTAATTACTAAATCAACTTTAATATCTCTAATTAGTGAGATATGTAATTTTTGACACAATGGTTGTGATAAGCCCACTGAAATATATGCTTTGCCCGAAAATGATGAAATTCCAAGTCTCGGATGGGCCACAAGCACAAGTTCATGTTTGAGTGACTAACCAACGATTTTTAATCGTTGATTTACATGGACAATGTTTGGATGGTACTGATTTACATGGACAATGTTTGGACTGTGCTGATCATCATTAGTGGGCCATGTGCCCAATGGAATGATAGTGTATAGTGACACACATGTTACACCTGCAACCAGTGTTCGAAATATCGATACTATCGGCCGATATTATCGTTATCGCACCCCTGCGAGACGAAACCCTAGCGATAACCCCCAGAAGATACCAAAAAACCCAAAATCTAGATATCGGCCGATATATCGGCGATATCGCACGATATATCGTCGCCACAACCGACAATAAAAAGCTGCGTATATGTGAAGAATCCAAAAAAAAAAAAAAAAAAAATTGAATCAGAAAAAAAAGAAAAGAAAAGAAAAAAGAGAGATAAATCGGAGAGTACCTGTGGGCTGTGGCGAAGATCGGTGATAGGAGATGGTCTGTGGAAATTATTCCGAGATTCCGGCGAGAAATCGGGCAGGAAACCTCGCCGCGAACGTCGCTGCTCCGGAATGCATGCGTTCGTGAAGGAGAGGGAATGCGAAGGAGAGGGGCGCGGATGGGTTTATGAAATCGGGACGCATACCGAGTTACTCAGTACACTCTCATCGTACTGAGTAAACTCTGTTGGCCCACTGTGAATTCACGTGGTTTATCCACACCGTCCATACGTTTTTCCAAATAATTTTAGCGGTTGATCCTAAAACTGAAGTATATCAAAAGCTCAAGTAGACCATACCAAAGGAAACAGTGGAAGTATTGATTTCCACAGTTGAAACATTTCTAAGGCCCCCGGTGATGTTTATTTGTCATCCAAACTGTTCATAAGATCACGCAGACATGGATGAATGGAAAAAACAAATATCATCTTGATCTAAAACTTCTGTGGGCCTCGAGAACTTTTCAACGGTAGACTTCATGGTGGCCTCACTCTCCACTGTTTTCTATGGCGGGGTCCACTAGAGCTCTGGATCTGACCTATTTTTTGGCTCATGCCATAAAATGATCTCTTCAAATGTATGGACGGTGTGGATATAAAAAAAATACATCATGGTGGGACCCACATAACTTGGTGACTTTAGGTGCCCCGTCAATGACGGGTGGGATTGCGTACTGAGCGTAGTACGCTCTTTATTTTACTGAGTAAACTATATTGGGCCCACCGTGATTGTATGTGGTTTATCCACGCCATCCATCCGTTTTTAATGATTATTTTAGGTGTTGAAACCAAAATTAAACCATATCCACAACTCAAGTGGACCACATTACAGGAAACAATGTTGAATGAGTATTGACCATTAAGAACGTTTTGGGAGCCATAAAAGCTTTGGATCAACCTGATATTTATTTCTTCCCATCATTTCTTCCCTAAAATGATTCGTAAAAATGGATGAACGGAATGGATGAAACAAATACATTATTGTGGGGCCCACAGAACACCGACCACCAGCGTTAAAGCAACTGACATTTAATACTTTGTGCATTTTAATGCAACCAAGCTTATTATTTGGTGTGGTCCACTTGAGCGTTGGATCTGCCTCATTTTTGTGCTCATGCCTTAAAATAATCTGAGAAAAGGGATTGACGGCTTGGATGTAAAGATACATCATGGTGGGCCCACTCACAGTACTGCACGTTCGGAGCTAGGGACGGGCAGGGGTAGTACGCAATCCGCGTCCGGACGCGATGCGTAGCCAGATTGGCTACTGAAGTGACGCACCAAGTTCTGTGAGGCCCACCATGATGTATGTGTTATATCTACACCGTTCATACATTTGGCTATATCATTTTAAGGTATGAGACAAAAATGAGTCAGATCCAAATCTGGAGTGGACCCCACCACAGAAAACAGGGGAGAGGGACGCCCACTGTTGAGAAACCTTCCTAAGGTCCACTGTGATGTTTATCTAAGATCCAACCTGTTTATAAGTTAAGCCAGACATGAAAGAAGGGAAAAAACAAATTTCAGCTTGATTGAAAACTTTTGTGGCCCTTAAAAATTTTTAATGGTGGGCGTCCCTCTCTCCACTGTTTTCTGTGGTGGGGTCCACCTGAGCTTTGGATCTGACTCATTCTTTTTCTCATGGCCTAAAATGATATCTCCAAATGGATGGACGGTGTGGATACAACACACATCATGGTGGGCCCTATAGAACTTGGTGACGTCACTTAAGGGCCTGTAAAATCCACCGTTCATCCATTGATCCATACATACAAAAGCTATTTGATTAAAAAATTATGGTAGGCCACACCAATGGGAGGAATGTAAAACTGCTTCCAAATTGAGATGGAGATGATGATTACGAGCCACCATGCAACTCTATGTGGGTTTAGACCACAACTAGTCCCCATCATTGATATGTATATTTCTCAAATTTTATTTATTCAGTTCTTCTTTTACTTTTTAATGAATTGATTGTGTTTTCATACATGACTAAGATATATTTATAAATATCATGCATTCAATTTAAATATAATTGCATTAGTTCAGTTAAACATCGTATAGCTTAGGACCCTATACAAAGGAAACTTATTATATGCATATTTTTTTTGAGATGTTATGATTTAAAAGTGTGTATTAAGGGATTTTTTAACAATCCCCAGAGTTTCATTAAAAATTTCAACCATTTTCTCAATGTTTCCCCATGTTTCCCAAAAAATGCGATAAATTATGCGATACAAATGATATATCCCATGCAATAACCGATACGTATTTGTATCCCAAGGGTGCGATACATAGTGCGATACCGATATTTTGAACACTGCCTGCAACTATTGAAATGATTTTAGGTGTAATCCAAGCTCTCACCGTGGATTGCAAACCCCCTCAAAGAGGGGATTTGAAACCCCTAGTTACTTCATGCTGCCAAACAACCAGGGGATTTGAAACCCCCAGTTACTTTATGCTGCCAAACAATCAGGGGATTTGAAACCCCCTCAAATCCCCTCCAATCCCCTCCAATCCACGGTGCCAAACGACCCCTTACTCTCATTGCAAAATGGTCACATTCTTTCAAATAGAGAACCCTGAAATTTATACAGTTCCTTTGGCATTCAGTTGTCATCTTTTTGATCCAGTCTTGGTTGCACACTTTAAGGGGATATGCCTATTATACAATAGAATATAGTACTAAAAAGCCCACTGTGTCATGAATTAGAGAGCATTTGATAGCAAAAAATTGTTGATTATTGAAGATGCAATTGTCTTTGCATCCTGATCTCCATAATCACGAGGGAAATTCTGGAACATAATACCTTTGATATCCAAAACATCATAATTGTAATGCTAGAGCAGTGTTCCTCATCATCATGTCACATTTGGTTAGCATGATCCTCTCTTATCATCATCTTTTCTCCTAGGCATTTGATGAATTTGATTACCGTATGAGAGAAACCACTTGAAGGTACTAGATAACTTCATCTCTTTGTGGTTGGCATAATTGCCCTAAGTTGTAAGATGTTGGTGGAGAGACCTATCAATATGTGATCTTTGTCGTGCGTCTTTCCTTATTGGGGGTGGTCGCGCCATTTCGTGTTGGACATGTTTCCTTTATATGCTGTACAAATTCTCTTAAATCAATGAAGCTATGCTATAAGAACAGGAAAAGAAAGAAAGAAAGAAAACAAGAAAGAAAGAAAAAACATTTATTGCTCCTGAGAAATGTAGGCATTGAGCAGCTTATTCCATTAAAATTTAGCTACAATGTGGTACAAGTTTTAGATTTTTCAATAGCACACACTTCAGAACAAAACCATGTCAAGTGCCATGTCACATGGACACTTCAATATGTATCATGTGTGTCTGACATGCATCCAGTGTTGGTACTTCTAGAACAGTGTGCCTGCAATAGACCATCCATCCAAGGAAGGGAGAGGGGTTACTGAAGCACCCCTATCAATTTGTTGATATTACAAATTACTCCTGAGTGTCTTGCACATATTCCTTTTAAGTAGTATCCATAGTGTCGAAGCCATGCATCCTATTTATTTGGGGTTTGGAAAATCCAATTTTCACACCAGTGTCAGATTCTGATAGTTGTATGATTGTATTTTGCCTGTGCAAACATACATTACCTGACGTCCATTCTCATGCCTCGAGAACACGGGTTGTGTTATTCAAACTGCAGATATGCTTATCTCTGTACTTATTGCAGATTCTTTTTTAAGTAGTATCCATAGTGTCAAAGCCATATATCCTATTTTTTGGGGGTTTAGAAAATATAGGATGCATATGGGTGTCAGATTTTGATAGTTATATGATTGAATTTGTGCCCATGCAAACATACAGATGACTTCCATTCTCATACCTCGAGAACACACGTTGTTTTATTCAATCTGCTGATATGCTATCTTTGTACTTCATTTCAGCATATTATTATTTTAATTATGCAATCTGCTGATTTTCTTATCTTTGTATTTCATTGCAGCATAGTATTATATTAATTATACTTTTATTTACAGGGGATCTTGTCTGCTGTAATTTTATCAATTATCCCGCTGATCCGGCCCTACCAGTGGCAGAGCCTATTAATGCCGGTATGGATCCTCCATCACTGTGTTGTTGACAGGCTTTTCTTGACAATTCTGCTTCTGGGAGGTGGATGATGTTTCCTTTTTGGCTTTCATTCTCCGTGTGTTTATTTAGGCTTTTGGAAGTTCTCTTGCTTTAATTAATTAATTAATTATTATTTGTATATCCAGGTTTTGCCAAATGACATGCTGGACTTTTTGGATGCACCTGTTCCATATGTGGTGAGTTTTTCAAGCCGGTTCATTTTTGTATATTTCCTATCTTTACTATCTATTTGACGGCACCTAAATACACTGTGTAATTTTGGCAGAGAATGCTTGCAAGTGATTATCAACTCCCATGCATGCATGTGGAACTTGATTGGATGACTGATGTCATTTGTCCATTCTGATAAACACATCTCTCACATGTGGAATTTCTTAAGGAAGTTGTATGAAAATTTTCAACTTTAACCTTAAGGGACTTTTTTGGGTAGTGGGAAAAGAAAAGAAATCAAAACTGTAATGATTACCCAATGATAATTTCCCAAGATTTCCATGAGACATGGATTCCATTTTCTGGGTCTCTTTTGGATAGCAAGTAGAAATCTGATAAAGCTCTCATATTGGTTGCCTCGTATCTTGTGTGTGAGAATCTGACTATGGTGTTTGGGTAATGATTGCTCTTTGAAATCTAATGTTTCTTTGCTATCCAAACACTGAAAAGTTCCATTATGGACATAGCCATCCATTTTCTTTTCTTTTATTTTCGCACTATCTGAGCCCCAATCTTTTATCCCATTAAAATAAAGCCTTTGGGATTCTGACCACATGCTTATAAAATTATAAATGAAAACAATTTTTTTTTTTTTTTTCTTTTAATGAAAGTTAAGTTTATCATGGCACATAAGATACTCTCTTTGAAGCAAGGTGTTCCAAAACGGTAACGGTGGCTGTAACGGCCACCACTGTTACAATTATGATACGGCTGTTACGGCCATTTTTTATTTTTTTTTGAAAAAACTGTTATTGGACCATTATGGGACCGTTACGGTCCATTACGCGGCCGTTACAACCCATTTTTTTGTAACGGCCATTACGGCTGTTTCGACCCCGTAACACGTAATGGTTATGACTGTTATCGTCATGTAACGGCCGTTACGTAACCGAATTTGAATACCTTGCTTTGAAATCTCATTTAGATGTATTCACTCTTTTCTCTTGATCCGCTGTACTTCGTTTGTTGTGGCATTTATTGGGAGGAAAGTGATGCCATCTTTACTGACAGAAATACATATCCATTGTCAGTGGGAGTTCCTGTATAAAAAGGCATTACATATATTATTTTCATTATTTCTCTACATCTTTGTAGGTTTCATATGGATGGCCAGTGCAAAATGGTGTGAAGTGGTCTTTGAGTATCTTTTCTTATTCGAGGTTATAGTTTGTGGTATTAAGCAATTTTCTCTCCATGTTTAGGTTGGCGTAAAGAACAAATCTTCTGAAGTACAATCGAAGTTAGCAAATGTCATTGTGATTGATGCCGACAAAAATCAGGTGTGCATGCTCTTCATCAACCAGATGTATATCTTCTTGCCAAAACATGATGAAGTAGCTCATGAAGTTCAGTAGCATCTTGGTCTAATACTTTCTTGCAACTCATGGCTATTTAATAAAGGAGTAATTTTACTAAAGAAGATTAATTTCTGTAATATGGGGTTTTTTTGGTCTTAGTGTTTTCAAACACAAGTGCCAATAATTATAGGCAGTTCATGCCATTGTACATGAAAGGAGTCAGCTCTTTGGTATGTAAGCTGGGCTCATACCCAAGCCCTCAAATGTGGAAGCCAATGCCACCTACCACTGAAGGGATCATGTTTGATCTAGTAATTATCTTAAGAAAACTAGGAACATCTTATACCTTTGGAACATTTCACTCAAAACAAAGTGAAAAAAATGTAAAAAAAAACAAAAGGGATTATAAGTTGTCTTTTGTTTATTAGTTCTTTTTGCTTGTTGCATAATGTTGCAGTGGTTTTAATTATCTAATGTTCCTCATTCCATGGAACAAGTAGGTGAGGTCCTCGGGACTACCGCAATTACCGCAGCACAAAGAGTTACTCTCATCTCTTAGTCCATATCATGCAAAGCTGGTGGGAGAAAGCTACTTAGCAAGAAAAAGGCCAGTCTATGAATGCACTGATGTGCAGGTATATCCTTTTTTGTGTGTATGTGTGGGTGGGGGGACAATCATGCCATTAAATGACCCTGTTTATGGAATAAAGTTGTATTTTTCTTTTGTGGTGCCTTTTGTTCTTATTTATTTCTTAAATTCCAGGTCAATGCTTAATCTATTAGTTTAATCATTGTAGTCAGTGTCAGTTAGTAAATTAGCATTTCAGGGTACGCCCTTCAGTTGCACATGAGCTGCCTCATTTTTGGAGGTGCACCCTTACTGCAAGTCATGCATCAATTTTTGGGCAAGAATCCTAAACCATATGTTAATAATCTTATGGATGTATTTCAACATCGATGGATTAGTTTGTTAGTTTTATTATGTCAAAACTCATGAAGTATGCCTCATTGTGACAAATCACAAGGTCTATTCATACTACATAAAATTAATATTCACAAATCACAACCACAAATTACAATTCATGAGGACCCCGCAAGTCTCGCAAGCCATAGATGATTAATTACAGTTTGCTTATCCCACATGCATATGTAGCCCAACATCTATTCACACCTTTGCATGTGCCGCAAAGCCATACATGTTCGAGATCCTGGCCATTCGTTGGTTTTTAGGATTGTCCAAAATTGAGCTTCTGGTTTAGATGAGACTTAGGACTGGTCAAACAGAAGTGAAGAGAGATTTATATGGTGGTAGATTCATCAGAAAGTTAAGAAAAGACGAGGGTAAGAAAAAATGGACTGATTAAAGATTGGAGTTACACTAATCGATGAGTGATGTCTCTCCTACAAAAGGGGTTGGAATCATAACAGCAAGGAAGCTAGTGCTGGATTTTTTATTTTATTTTTAATATTCATTCATGTTCAAAAGAGAATTAGTGTAAGGTTTTCTATAGAAGAGGAAACTTGTTAAGGAAACTATATACAATTAATAATCAATCTGGGAAATCTACTACACATTTCCTATTTAATACCTTCATCTTCCGAATGCAACTGGTTTCCAATGCCACTCATTTGTTGGAAACCACCTCCATGAGTTCTCATGCATTTCACTGTTCTCAAGCCACCTTCTCCAGTGACTTCCTTTCTTTAATATCTTATACTTCCTAGGAACTTGGTCCTGCTGGCTGGCTCTTGAGCTTGGGCATATGCTTGGCTTGGCCCCAAACCCACCTCAACTCTAACAACTTGGCTCCATCATGTTGGAAGCTTGATATCCCTCATAGAGATATGGGTTAAGTTTTTGGTATTCAGTTGCTAAGAATTTCTGATATCCACCCTGTCGTGTAGAAACTAACTGGTCATCAAGCACATCCTCAATGTTGTTCACATTTTGTTTAGGCATTTGAGTTAATTGAATAGCATTAAAGATTAAAAAAAGCCTTTTGGAGAGAAAATCTCTAACTAGAGCTGGAAGTCCAGCCCCCTTATTTATATTAAGTGATGTCCTAGATTACAGAAAATACCCTTGGAATCAAGGACAAAAAGACGAAAAATAAAAGGGAAAAAAAGGATAAATAAGAGGAAAATTAGAGACGATCCATGGTTGAGAGAGAGAAGGCCCACGGACTAGAGATATGTCTACACTCCCCCTCAAGCTGAGGCATAGATATTAATCATGCCCAACTTGCCAATAATATATTGTCCAACTTTAATGGTAAGAGCCTTTGTGAAGATTTCCTCAAGTTGAATGGTAGATGGAACATGGTTATAAATAATGCCAGCAGTAACCTTCTCATAAACAAAGTAGCAATCGGCTTCAAAGTATTTTGTTTGCTCATAAAAACAAGATTAGAAGCTATATGAAGTGCAGCTTGATTGTCACGGTGGTTTTTTTAATTGGAAATCCCAATTCAACAACAAAAGTTTTTAACCACAAAATTTCACATGCAGTATTCGCATAACATAGTACTTAGCCTCAACACTTGTGTAACAACTTTTTTCTTTTTAATCTTCTAGGTTACGAGATTACATCTGAAAAAAATACAGTATCCTGTCGTAGATTATTGTGACAGCTAAATAAGATGCCATGTGGTGGAGAAGACTTAATGTAGCATAAGATGCGACGAACTGCTTCAAGGTGACTGGATCAAGTAGCATGCATGAATTGGCTAACCAAACTCACTACATGAGATAGATCCCGCCTCAACCGACCAACCAAACGTTGGTACATGTGAGGATCATCAAGAAGTTACCGATCATCAGTTCTAAGCTTCTTATTAGCCTCTAACAGATAATCAATATGTTTAATCCAAGATTACCGGTTGAAGTTAATAAATGATGCCCTTCTTAGAATAAGAGGCTTAAATTCCTAGAAAGTATTTAACGGTCTGAAAATTTATATGTAAAAAACCTTGCTTATATAGAGTTTCAATAAATAAAGTGTACTAGCATCATCACCTGTAAGTTTGTAAATTTGATATCATCCACATACACACAATGTACAAGCCATACCGAATTCATTTTAGCAACATGAGCAAAAGTCTCAAAATAATCCTCACTATATATCTATATAAACCCTTTAGGTACAAGACAAGCTTTATATTGAGCAATACTATCATCAGGGTTGTACTTAAGAGCATACACCTAATGACAACCCACCAGATTATTCCCAATTGGTGAATCAACCATCACCCATGTATGGTTCCTTGCATGAGCAACCATCTCCTCCACAATTGTCACCATAGTGGATAATTCAGAGCATTTTAAAGATTTTTAAGAATAGTGAAGAAGAACATTCAAGGGTAGAACAAAGGATTTGTGAACTGGAGACGAAGAATGATAAGAAACAAACTATTCAATACATGAGAGGAGTACACTGTCTTTTGGCTTTATAAAAAAGATTTATAGTAACAAGCAAATCCAAATATGAGTTTAAATATAAATCAATATAAATAGACAAGCTTGTAGGAACACTATCAGTACCTCTCGCCAAAGGAACATACTTTTTAGTGACCCGAGGAAGAATCGGAGTACCGACATTCCTTATTTCATACATCTTCAAGTATGGTTTAGTCGATTGAGAATCAAAAACAATATTATCTTTATTACTATCAGGTTTACAAGGAACATAAACAATTAGACCAGACTCAAGAATAGGAATTGGAAGACCATAGAATCGTGAAGACCATAGAATCGTGCTTCCCTTGACTGATAAAAAGAATATGGAGCATCTTAAAGAAGTTAACATCCATAGAGATAATGCTTTTTAGTAATTGAATCAAAACACTTGTACCCCTTTTGTAAAGAGGAATATCCCAAGTAAACGTATTCGACAGCCCAATTTGACAATTATTTCAATGAAGATCAATATTATAGACATAACAAATACATCCAAAGACCTGCAATGGGATCCCAGGGATAGGATATAACGCTGAAAAATATTGAATAGAAGACTGAGTAGAAATAACCTTAATAAACAAATGATTAATCAAACAACATATATTAAAGCTGCTTCTCAAAAAAATAAAAAATGTAGTAAAGACAACATATGACCAAAAAGATTTAGGAACAGACGTACTAATGAGAAGAGCATGAGTAACTTCTAGGAGATATCTATTCTTTCTTTCAACAATTCTATTTTACTGCTGGGTATACACACAAGTGGTTTGAGAATTAACATGCTTTTGAAAATAAGACATCATAGAATATGAAAGATATTGCTTTACTTTATTTGTATGAAGAGTACCAATATTAGTATTAAGTTGATTTTGACCCAACAATGAAACACTCTGAAAATATGGTCAACCTCTTCTCAATTTTTCATCAAATAAATTCACGTCATATGAGAAGCATCATCAATAAAAGAGAAAATACTTAAATCTATTAGAAGCAATTGGAGTTGGACCTTATACATTAGAATGAACTAAAGGAATTTTTTTTATTATTAAACTCTCTCCACAGAAGGATAAATAGACTTATGATGATTAGCTAAAACACAAGTCTCATATTGTAAATTCTTGATAGCACTAGACTCAATTGACTAAGGCAAAAGAAGAAGAAGAAGAAGAAGAAGAAGAAGACGAAGAAAAAGTAAAATTAAACTAGAAGGATGATCAAACCGACAATGCCAAATATAAAGTTTTTCATCTTTTTATACTAAGACACTTAGTAAACTGACTTGAAGAATTTGAATTCGAATGCATGATCTGTCCTTCTCACATCTACCACCAAGCAGTTGTTTTATCTTCAAATCTTGAAAGACAATGATCAGGAAAAAAAATCACACTAATAGCTTTCTCTTTTGTCCCTCCATCTATATGATGTATGAAGCAGTTAGATCTTCAATGTTGGAGATGGTACTGAATTGTACCTCTAGAGGAATGGTAACAAAATGTATTATTATCGATCGGTGGTAAATGGACAAAATCTTTGTTTTTCTGCTCCAATTACTCATCTTCGTCCAAGATACTTTATACAAGTTAAATGGATTTGAAGCTCCTGCCCACAATAACTTATTGCTCTACATGCTCGGCTGTCATTTTTTTCAGTTTGGTGCATATTGAAATTATTACAAACAACTTACTCTTCATAGCGCTCTCACTCTTAGTTGCTTTTGACATTCATTCCATTTTGCTTTTCCTCTAGCAAATAAGCATTTTCCCTAACTTGTTAGGATGAGGTAATGCCCAGCCTTTTTCAAATGGAAATCTCCCAAGCTTTGATCAAACTATTACCATGTCACCTTCCTTGAACTAAGAAAATCTACAATGATTGTCAGCTTTTCTTTGTAGTTTTCTGTATCGAGAAAAGTATTCTGTTGAACCTCATCATGAATCTCATTAATATGCTTAGCAAATCCATCAACTTCTTCACTTGTTCGAGTAGATGGGTGTTCTTTCATAGGTTGTACCTGTTCCTCCATTTCACAGTCAATAAAGCATAGATGATTCCCTTCTGTGGACTTTCTTATTGATACTCACACATAGTGAGCATGTTAAGGGGCTGTTTTGGTTCCAGTTGCTTTGAGGGTGGAATTTCCTTCATAAGAATTGAAGTCTTCTTTGGACCACTGTAGAGGCATTGTTATACTCATTGTATCAAAGAACCATGACCTACCAAGCCACATATGGCTAACTATCATGCGGATAATGTTGCATCAAATTGAATATTCACAAAACCTTTACTAAATGAAAAAGTAACTGAGCGATGATTATTTACCAGAAGGGAAAAGTCATTTACCCATGTGACTTAGAAGGGTTATGGATGCTTCTCTACATCAAGCTTAAGCCTGACCAGAAGCTCCTCCTGCCATGTCATGCTCATACTGCTGCCCTTGTCAATAATAATAACACACAAGTGGCGAAGGGTTACACAAGCATTGAAGATATTGATCTTTCTTGTCTTCTTCTTTTGGGGCTCTAGTACTGGCCTAACCACAAGAGCCCATCCTTCATTCAGGCCTTCAAGACAATCATCATCACTCTTCATCAACATTGACAGCTTCCTCTTTTCCTTAGTCATGTTTGGCTCTTCTTCACAATTTTTCAGATTTTTTGTGGTGCAGACAGTGAAGTCCACTGCATTGATAGCATTCAGTTGTACTACTGTTCATCTTAGTGTTGTGGACTGCTGGTGTCTTTCCCTTTCAAGGATTCCTATATGGAAAACTGGAACCTCTTTGTTTGCTGCCCCTGTTAACCCAACTTGTTAACATGGTATTTGGAGTGCCACATGTCACAGTAGAAGCTGGCCAAACACCAGAAAGATCCCTGGCTTGAAATCCTGAATGTCTAAAAGATTATAATTTCAAGTGTCAGCTGATACACTTCATCAAAGCTCCATGTGCAGCTGCCTGTGATTTCATTCTGAATTTCCACACGAAATCTAGCTTTGTATCTTTCCGCCTTTCGTGCTTCACTTTCTCAAACCTGGTTCTGAATGGTTAATACTTGCAGCTTGTCACCATCAAGCTGTTCTTCATCATTTTTAATTCCATCATCTCGTACCATTGGATTTTCTGGAGCGTGAGAAATCTCTAGCTGTGCAGAGATCCTCTCAGCTTCTCATGGCAATTCAGCCATCTGTCACATCCAAGGTTTTCGGCCATCCATTTCAATATGGGTCGTACTGGTTACGATTCTTCTTCTTCTTCTTCTTCTTCTATATAATATATATATATATATATATATATATATATATTCTTTTGAGAAAACCTGTATCGGCCCTGTAACAGTCCGTAACGGGTACTTTTTTCCATTACGTGTAATGGTTGACACCATTATTTTTAAAAAAAAATAAAAAAAGCTTGTTTTAATACTAAAAATTGATGTAGGACAGATTAAGGGGATAATACAAAATTTGGGATATATGTTTTATGAAATTTGGACTGATCAAACAACAATGAAGAGAGATTTATGTGGTGGTTGATGGTTAGGTTTTGTGTGTTGGGTTTCTTTTGTTTTGTGTTTTTCTTTTGCCCTTGTTTTGAGTTGTATTTTTGTTTTCTCTTTGTTTTTGGCTTTGCCTTTGTTTTGTTTTTGCTGGGTTGCCTTTGGCTCCCTTTTAATAAAGTTCAATCTTTTAAAAAAAAAGGAAAAAGAAAAGAAAAGAAACAAACAAAACAAAAAACAAAAATCATAAATATTTATGTTGTGGTCAATGTCTCACCTCTATGGAGTTGCACCATCAAGGGAGCAAATAAGTGCTGAAATTTTTTGTTCATGGATGTATTTGTTATTATATTTTATACTTTATAGAAGGGGAATTTTGCTAAGAAGCTACATACAGTTAATAGTTATACTACTTATATATTTCCTATCCAATCCCTTCTCCTTGGTAACTTAGTCTCCAAGCAGTCCACTCATCAGCTGGGATTGCAAAAAATAATAATATATGGACTATTAAAGAAACTTTGCCGAGGATCGACCTTCAATGTGCATATGTACCCACCCGATGAGCAGACTGACCAGTTCTTTGGCCAAGGCAAATCTACAATTCTGGACCTGCCTAATGGATGAGTTGAATCTCCCAAATGCATGACTTGTTGGCACATGTGGAGGCACTTTTGGGGCCCAGGGCTGCATACATGATCCATGTTCACATATGCAACTCTGTATAAAAAATGATATCATGAAGGAATAGTTCCTGCCTTCCTGGTTTTTAAATCACCTTGTGCAATAAAGCTTGTGTATACGCCACGCATGTGTTAGCATGGACATGTAATCCATTCATCCGGTTGGTCCGACCTTGTACATGTTTCCCAAAAATAAAATGTGGATCAACATAGGCCCCCAATATTAGGAACAGGTGGATGGTTTAGAAAACTTCAGCCAAGTTTTTGAGAGCCGTGCGTTTGTTTAGCAAACTGTGGTCCACTTGACCAGTGGATCAACTTGATTCTTGAGCTAGGGCATCAATAAAGTGGTGCCGTTCTGATGGATGGATGGATTGGATCTTGGACCTATCGTGCCATGGTGGCACATGTGTGTGGGCTTAGAAAAAGTCTGAGAAACTGATAATGATATCAGCTTAATATTTTTAACTGGCTATTACATAGTTGTTGCCTCACGCTTTTGTCTTCTCATGTGTAGGTTGAAGCTGTGAAAGGGTTCTTAGGAGTCCTTAGATCTTACCTGGATTCTCTCTGCTCAAACCTGCGTTCTCACACGATTACAAATGTGCAATCCAATGATGACAAGGTTCTCTCTGTTTCCTGCCCCAAATTGAACATTAGTTTTGAGAAAAAAAAAAAAACTGATACTCTGGAAGTTAGTGCAACTTCCTTAAAAAGATTGTGGGCCAGTTTGGACAGCGAAATGTTTGATGGTTGTCTTTGCAAGGTTTGCAAATCTTGTGGTATTCACAGGTGACGTCAGCCACACCCTATTGTTTTGCGGGTTTATACCCCCTAAACACTAGGAATGAAATTCTACTCTGAATGGAAACTTAGCCTTACCTTGTCTGATACAAATGGTGTACCTATTTCACAGATGATCCTAAATTCATTCTCCTTACCTTTTCCTCATTTGTAGAACAGATTTTGTGATCTTAAGCAAAGAACAGGCTCATACATGTTATCTTACTTGCATCACTGACACCAATGGATTTATCCCTAACATATTTTTAGTACGTGCTAAGCATTCTCTTTCTGTTGATATGCTTCCACCATCAGGTCTCTTTACTTCTAAAAGAGAGTTTCATCGATTCATTCCCAAGCCGCGACAGGCCCTTTATGAAGGTATGCTTGTTATTCATCCAAAATCCATTGATTTTCATGAAGTTCCTGCTCATGCCACATCACATTCCAGATTATCCAGATGCTTACGCTGGATGGAATGCCCTTAGCAATTCTGGTCCATCGGTTGATTTTCTTACTCGTAGAATAACATATGAGAAAACATGAGCTCTGTAGCTGTTCAAGTAGCTCACATAGTTAAAGATGTCAGATCACTACAAAGCTTTGTAGGTTAAGCTTATCCTAGAACACGTTGTGTGGGGCCCATCAGGATGTTTACATGATATCTAATCCTGCTATCATATGTGCCCCATCATGTTGTCCTTGGCACCCAAACTCGGTTGGGTCACACCATGTAAAATCATGCATAAAATCTCTAAAATCACGAGTTTTAGCCCACTTGAGTTCTGCACTACCTGATTTTTGGAGTGTCATTTCTTGGTGGGGCACATCTTCTGAATGGATTGGGTGCCATATTGATATACCAAACATAGTGGGCCCTACACACAATCTGGAAGGTTTTTTGTGGTGGGTGTACTGTCCTTATCCCAACCATTCCTGTTGTTTGGTCCACGTAAGTTTTCTATCGTTGTGGTTTTCGGTCACCAAGGAGAGCATAAGTGAGTGCACATGATGGATGGATTAGATTTCTTTCATACACCATGGTTGACCCCACACACCACTTTGCAGGCATGGTTTTAAGGCTAAGATGACTTTGATGCGACTCGTCCGAGTCAAGTCGGACTCAGACCGAATCCAATTTGATACACCAAGTCACCCATGACTTTGGCGAGGCCGATTCAGGCCAGAGTTGACTCAAGATTGAACGATTCAGTCCTTGTCACCGAGTCTCTTAACCATGGTTGTAGGTTAAAGGCATGTGGGTCCACCCATATATTGCATATAAGCCAGATTAAATCTATACTACTATATAAAAGCAAATATAAGTTAAGTGTTTTAGAACTTTTTCTTGCACAATTCCACTGATTCCGTAGATCTAGATCCATCTACTGTGTGTGTGTTTCAAGTAAGTATAACTATTTTTATTGAGAAACCAACTTTCATGTCCTTTAATCCGGACACCCATTCCATAGCATACAAACTTTCTTGTCCTTTAATCCGGACACCCATTCCATAACATACAAACTTTCATGTCCTTTAATCTGGACACCCATTCTATAACATACAAACTTTCATGTCCTTTAATCTGGACACCCATTCCATCATTTCCCTTTTAGCTTTCCAGTCTTCCCAAGTTCTCGTCTGTTGAGAAAACAAACACCTCTTGCACCCCCCCCCCCCCCCCCCCCCCCCATATGCTGAAGTATTGCCATCAAAACCAAGCGCCAAATCACTCTCTTCCTTTCCTAATCCTCTTCCTCCATCATGCCAGGCCCTGAGAAGGTCTTCAACAGTCTTTGGCATTACGCAATCCATTCTGAAAATTGCTAGAAATTTCTCCCACATAATCTGCCCAAACGAACAATGAATAAATAGATGGTCTATCATTTTTGTGTCATTCATGCACTTGATGCATATGTTTGGGGAGGATCGTGGATCTCTTTTGAAGATTATTTATGGTTAGGATATTCTTCCTCCCTACCAGCCACATGAAAGCCGCCACTTCAGGAGATGCACTATAGGATAGAAGCAATGGGCATACTCCAATCTCCTCGCATCTAGCGCTTTTTGTATCATATAGTAGAAAGAATGAACAGAGAAATTTCCTGATGGATGAACTTTCCAAACTGTTGCGTCCTTAAGATAGTGGGGACGAATTCAATTTCCGGAGACACTCCAAAAGCTTAGCAAATTCACTCACTTCAAGTTTCAACAACACGGAGGATTCCACACACCATCCATCAGGTTCTCCACTCAATGTTAGGTTCCGAGGTAAAAAATCAGCTAGATCCACAACTCAGGTGGGCCACCCCACGTGAACTAAGAAGTTTTTAAGCAATTTTACATTGTTCCCGTTGGTGTGGCTCATGTGAGTTTTTAACCGGGGTTATTTGTATGATTCAAGTAGTGGTTCTCACCTGATGGATGGAGTGGGTTTTACATCTACGACATGGTGGGGCCCACAGATCATTGCACTCTCTCCTCTTTGTGCGAGCTACACGCAAAGAAGAGAAGAGGAGAAGTCTTGCAGGCTACATGCTAAGAGCGAAGGAAGTGGGTTCAATCTAAGCCCTCCCTTGCATGGCATAAAATCTCAACCTTTCAAAAGGTTTGCATGCAACCACGTGTGTTTTCACTTCCATGTTGGTGAGTCAATACGCACCTGATTAATGGGTTTGATGAAAGATATACACTGTGTTGGCCACCCATAGAAACTTGTGGTTGACATTCTCATTCTGTCGAACCTCATCATGAATCTCATTAATATATATATTATATATATATTGATTTTTTAATTTTTTTAAAGAAAAATATAAGAAATTAAGGTAACTTTCCTTAGTTAATAGATAACTAATTTTACATATTTAAAATATATTTGAGAGAAATAAAATCAATTATGCATCAAGTGCTTGAATCTTAATCTTCCAAAGAGATAAAATCAATTAAACATCAAGTGCTTGAACCTTAATCTTCCAACTTTCAAGAGAGAGAGAGAGAGAGAGAGAGAGAGACCACATGGAATTAAGAATGTAAGAGAAGAAGAGAGTTCTGAAGCCTTCTTATAGACAAAAAGTTGTTTAAAAACAAATAATAATGTGCCAACCGTTGGCCAATATACGATTGCATATGCTAGCGATCGAATGCATTGCACATGCGATCGCATATTTTCGCATATGCCACATATGGATCGCATATGCAGTTGCACATGACAACAATTGTCGCATGTATTGTCAATATTGGAGAATTTTATGAAGGGTTTTTGGCAAAATATTGCAACATATCAATGGATCATGATAGTTTGTGAGATACATGGGAATTTAATTACTCACCATGTATATCGTATCGGCCACATGTGAAATTGATATTTTCTCCTAAAATCTTCTTTTCTACTTTCGATATTAAAATCACGGTTACAGTGAACGAAAGCACTCTCACCTGATGGACACAGGACGTTACATATAGAACATGGTAGGCCTCACAAAACTTCAGTACTTTACGTGGTGGGCAAAACGAGTAGTACATACTATTAATGCTTAATTGCTTCTTTTCTAGTCATGCATTTGTTTTGTACAGTTAGGCCCACCTGAGGGTTTAAACTGCTCTGAGTTCTGAGTGATTAGGTCTAGAACACGTGGGCACATGATGGAAGCTCGGATTTTTCATACGTGTTCTATATTTGCACTTGCGCTTGCGTGTAGATGAGATTGTGGGACTCAGCCAACAATAAAAGGAGAAGGAATTGATATTTACACCCAGTTAATAAATGCTCTTTTGTTTCTACTCCTGTAACACAACTGTACAACTTTCTACTATTGCACTACTAACAGTAGGGAAAAAGGGTGTATCTAACAAGAGTAAAATCTTAAAATAAGATGAATATTTTTAAAATCCTAAAGTAAAATCATTTTAATTTATAATAAATATTTTAGTATTTCATTTCTAGCGAGATTTTCCCGGTCATATCATGAGAAAAACATAAAATTTTGAAAACCTCCCAAGAAATTCCTGGGGCAAGAAATTGCCAAGAATAAGATTTGTCATCATGTGTTGAGTGTATTGCATCCAAAGTGAGCCCCACCATGAAGATCAGATGCTCTAAAATCTGGCGTATCTAATTTTTATGTAGGACACTATGAAAAATAATTGACAAAGAAGCTAGTGTAGATTGAAGGTCGGAAGACGCCGATAAAAAATATTAGGTTATGATTCGTTTTCTTGAAAAGATTATTTTATTATTTCTATCTACATTTAACATTTATTGCCTTCTTTCCAATATCATCTCAATTATTTGAATTACTTGTCAAAATTTTAATTAATTGTTCAAAAAGTGCAATCAGTTAATTATTCAAATTTAAGCAGTTAATTGGATACGGTCAATTAGTTTAAATGATCTCAAGTTTTAAGCGATTGCTGCCCCTTATGAAGTCATGAATGTATGTTGGGAGATGTGGATCCACTGTTGTATATATTCCATCCAACCCACTCGTCAGGTGCGTTCCACCAAGATGAAGGGACAAACCAAAACTCTTTAACCATTTCAAAACTCAAGTCAACCGAACCTCGTGAATGGAAATGTCTTAGGCATGATTGTACATTATGTCCTCTAGTCTCTCACTTGAGTTTTGGGTCGATATGTTTCACAAGGTGCATCTAGAGTTAAGAGCAACGCACGCATAAGTTTTCAATTCCATGTACACATCATAGGTAGGCCGCATACTGCTTGGACCCATGTGTCAGTTACAAAAGAGACATGCCACCAGTGCATTTTATTACTTTTTTAAAAGTTTTCTTATTCTGAAATACCATTGTCATTGGATGGATTTTCAATGTCATGTTGGTTTATGTTGTGTGTATGTACCAATGTGTGTCCGTACATGCACGTGTGGAGGCAAGATCCAATGTCCATCAAGAACCATTTAATAAACAGTACCATCAACCCTATTAACCCATAATATTGGTGAATGGTCGATCAATATTAGCTAATATGATAGGTCTACTCTTTGTTGTGCCAATGGCGAAAACCGCCACGGTAGGCTCTATAACATGGTGTGCCATAACGGTCATTACAATGCCTTAATGGCCATTACATAAAGGTAACGGTGGCAACTGTTACATGTTACGGGGTTGTAACAGCCATTATAAAAAAATAAAAATAAAAAAATGATCCATAACGGCCTGTTACACCCCCCATAAAAAGCCATAATGGCCCCGTAACAGCTGGTTGTTACGGCCCATATCGCAAAGGTAATGGTGATGGCTGTTACGGCCATTGTTACCTTTGTGGAATTCCTTGCTCTGTAACCATTCAGTCTTTTGGTGTTTCTCAACTGTTGTACTTGACCTTTACTGTCCACTCAAGGTCCACTCAAGGATTGTTGAGGGATCAAATGGGTATGAGCTTCCAATCAATGCGATTTCGGGCCATGGTTAAAGCAAGAAGTGGTCTCCTAATCGCATTGTGCAGATCCGTCTGGTGAAGTGGCAACAAATATGTAAAAGATCCAAACTGATTGCTACAGTTAGAGGTGTACACGACTCGATCCGGCTCGGCCACTAGCTAACCCCAACTCGAACTCGGCTCGGCTCGGTCCTCGAGCCTGACTGGCCGGCTCAGTTCGGTCAGCAGCTTGGGCTAGTTCGAGCCAAGATCGAGCTGAGTTCGCCTGTGCAGCATTTCCACAAACACATGGACTACACCTTCAAAATCTCACTGTATGTAAAATGGCAGCAGTGGTTTTACATGTATTTCATCAAACACCTTGTAGGCACCTTGTAGGCAACATCAAAATCAAGAAAAAAAAAACTTATTTGTTTCATATACATACCTACCTTGCCACTAGCGGACACTTCCTTGAGTCATTTTGTCAAACACTTGGTCAGCAACATCAATATCAAAGTAAATGAGTCACCGAACTGGTTCGATCTGAGTTGAGTTGAGCTCGGCAATTTTTTCGAGCTCAAAATATCAGCTCGACTCGGCTCGAAGTCAGTTTCGAACGGAGTCGAATCAAGCTTTTTCAAGTCAAGTAGAGCGAGCTAACCGAGCTTAAATCGGTTCGTGTATAGCCCTAGCTACAATCCCTACCTTGGCTAGGCCATACCCAAAGTATTTCGTATCGGTAATAGTGGCCATAACAGGTTCGTAACGGCCGATGCGGGGGCTTAACAACCATTACAACTACTGTAACTGTTCCAAAAAAATTGCCTGAATTTTTTTGAAAAAAAAATATCTAGAAAACCTAGAATAATATTAATATTCCAAATCTGTATTCTTTTTTTTTATTTGAACATGTTTATGGTAACATAACGGTCCACTCTTTGGTGAGAGTGTTGTATTGGTTGTCTGGTGAATTTATGAACATGCTTATATGTCTCTAATATTTACACATCACAATCAAGCATTAGAAATAGCAATTGGAAAAAAAAAAAAAAAAAAAAGAAAAAAGAAAAAAGAAAAAAAGAAAAAAAAGAAAAAAAAGAGCATGTATTCCATTATTGTTTTTCTATTTTTTGAATAAATGGCTCTCGGAGCTTCTAATCACCTAAATCACTTCAATCTATTATTTTAATTCAAAAAACTATAGTACGAGTTGCCGAAATCTGTTGTAGAATTATGTAGAAAGGTTTTTGGAATGAGAAAAGTGAGAAATGAGGAAAATGGATTTATGTAGACAAAGAAATGGCCGGTTTTCAATTGTTACGGGGGTAACGGTCGTGATGCCCCATAACAACTGTTACAGCTTGGCCTATACGGTCCAAAAGAACCAACTACCAAGTTTTACCCCCGTATCATGTAACAGTCATAGCCGTTACATATACATATCGGCCTTTATGGCCGTATTATAATGAATACGGAACACCTTGGCTATACCCCATAACATCGATTGGGCGATTCTAACCCTTTAATGACCGAAGGAATTTGTTTGACTTCTTCCCAACCATCTGTGAGGCAGATTGTCTTATCATACATGTCGGTGCTGTAATTCTTCAATATTGAAATAGGCACTAATACCCTTTGTTTCTTTATGTTTGGTGCGCGCAGCTTTTCGTGGACACACAGCTCTTCTCTGTACATACAGATCTTGTTCTCTCATTCTACCAAAAGGAGTAGTTTGGCTGCTGCTGCATCAATCGTTGGCGATGATCTGGATAGAATGTCGAGAGCCCAAACTCCGTAATTCATATTTATTCTTCTTATTGTATGTTGTTTTCACCTATACAGTTCGTTTTCACAATTGGCGCAGTAGAAATTTTCTGCAACCCCTTCTTTTTTCTTCTTTTTTCCTTCAACCTCCACAATGAAATGTAACAACTAAAGGTTAGGTGGTTTACATCTTTACTTCTTCACTATATATAACAAGAGGAGATTTGGAGAATTTTATCCCAGGTCAAGGAGGAAAATTTTAGGAACGGAAATGCTTGACAATCTCCGTTGATGATCTCGACCCAGATCAGAAGACTCTGATACCACCATGTTAAACCAAATAGACTATATTGTGAAAATTTGTAATTTGTATTATTTCTCTCATGACAACTGAATATATAGAGGAGGTGAGAGATTTAGTAAGAGGTCTTAAGAGATCCTCACAGATTCCAATCTTACCAAGTATAGAAATATCCCTAATCTAATTAGATACCCTAATTTAAAGGACATAGGAAATGATTCTCCCACAAGAAAGGGTATTTAAGTCGTTCCCTTAAGTGTATGTGGCCAACTGCTCGAAGCTTTCGCTCTTTTAAAACCTGAGAAACTTTGATGCTCTGGTAGAGTGAGATGGTTGATACTCTGGCTCTAAGAAACTGTACAAGTTTGTGAGCTTTGATTTGGATGGATATCAAATATAGGTATGCAGTGTAAATAACACTTGCTAGGGTGGACCCTCTCTCCACGTGCATTGCACGTGACATACTCTACTAGTATCAGGCCTAGCAATGGGCCTGGATTAAGAGCTGGTGGGCCGAGATTACTGCAATGGACCTATTCAAAATGTTGATTTTTCCCTGCCCAGGCCCGGCCATTACCAGCCCTAACTAGGATTTTGATTCTAGCCCTAACTAGGACCTATTCAAAATGATGAATAATGCAGCGTGGGCCCATTGTCCTTCAAGCGATGGCCTGCCAATAGGTCTGGCTCGGTGGCCTAGGCCCAGCAAATAGATGGACCGAGCCCCTTTGTGGGAGGTTGACAAGTTCGTTTGTTGTTGTGGCCCATGCACCTAATGGATGGTCCAGATCGGTTAATATGATTGCCCAAATGTCCTGACGCAACTGAAATACGGCAACGTATAATGTTTGTATTGTCATTTTTGCATCAAAGAGGGTATTTGTTAGGAGAGTTATTTGATTCTCTGGCTGCATAGTACACTTCATACTCATGCGCTTAGAAATAGCTGAACAATCCTAATCTCAAAATCGTGGACTCATTTACGACGGTCCACTATTTTGACGGTCTATATTGACTTCTGTATATCAACTACGCAACATTTGTGAGGGTCCACTATTTTGACGGTCTACATTGACTTGCGTATATCACTCCGCAACATTTGTGACGGTCCACTATTTTGACGGTCTACATTGACTTTAAATCACTCCGCCCATCGCGAACTTGTGCAGGAACAGCTCCTGGTTATACGAACTTGTAGAAAAAATTAGCACTGTAGACGCTTACTTTTAAGGTTTTTTGTTTTTTCGACGGCTGCAAACTTTGAATACCAAACTAGATTTTTAGGTACGGAAACAGGGATTTGGACAAAAATACCACTCGTGTTATGGTATAAGCAGTGAAAAAGTTAGGGTTATTTTCGTCCGAAATAGTTTTTTTCCGTACATGAGGGGTCTACTTTGGTACGTTAAGGTTTGGGTCGGTTGAAAAAGGTTAGATGGGTGAAATGTCGTGTCTATATTAAAAAATTACCCGAACTTATAACCCGCTACCGCTAGCAGAGGTACCACAACTTGTGGTACCGTACCATCTTTCCAGCCGACATGCGACTTGTGTAGGAAATCAGTACCATTAAAAAGATAGGCCGCATCATAAAGGTCACCCTTCTTGAATCGAAAATCAGATTGATACTATAAGTGGGCCACAACTATATGTTGGGTCAGACCGTCGGTATCCGTTGATTCCCTACAGTGTGAGCCAACTGATGAGTGGACTGGTCTGATTTTTGTGCCACGTGATCTTTATGGTGGGGTCCACCTTTTTCATGGTACCGATGCCCTACAAAAGTGGCACATTAATGCAAAGATGGTCTCGTACCACAAGTGCAGTGTCCGACCGATACAGTGCATAATATTGTGGAGTCTTTACGCGTCGCAGTGGTACCTGATCCAATCCATTCATCAAAAGATGCTATCTCGTCAAGACTGAGATCGGTCCATTCAATTAGGTGGGCCACAATTTAGGAAATGTAGCTGAAAAAAAAATGGATGAGGTTTTCTTAGCCGTTGAACTATTTCTAAACTTGTCGTCCACCTGCTGAGTGAACCAGATTTGTTTTAGGGCGAGAACATCTAGAAGGTCAGACCTACATGATTGACGGCTTGGATTTGTACCACCGATAATCCTGACACCTACATGACCTGCATGTACATGCGTGGGCTTAGCTAAGCTCAATCGATGCGCTTTGTATTGCAGCAAAATCTGATGTTTTAGATCCACACCAGATCGACGGTCCTGGATGTTTGTATGGTCCACATACATTGATCGGACGACAAAAAATCAAGTCGCATCGTGATACTTTGATATCCGTTTCATCTACACCGTTCCCTTTTTTCTTAATAATCAAAAGCAGGAGGTGCCCACGCACTTTGATTGGTTTGCAAAAGGCGTGTGGGGCCCACATCTGAGTAGGGTGCGCCCTTTTCCTCCTGGCTGACCTTGCATGTGACCTGTCGAATCTCGCGCTTGCACGTTTTCCTCACACGCGCATGTAAGACTCTGACGGAGTTACTTATGCTGGGGACCCGGTCACCAGGGATATCCCTGGTGATGTATGTGTTTATCCGGGGACGGCTTTGTCCACGAAGGTCGGTGGATCCCGGACTGTGGGCCTACTTTGATGTATGTGCCTTACATCCAAGCCGTCCATCCGTTTTGAAAGCTCATTTTGGGTTTAGTTTTAAAAATGAAGCAGATCTAAGTCTCAGATGGACCACACCATGGGAAAAAATGGTGATTGACCATTAAAAAAAATTTGTAGGCCACAATTTTTGGATCAATCTGATATTTGTGTGGTCACTTCATCCAGGTATTTTTGGCCTTATCAACATGTTGAATGGCAAAAAAAATATTCTGATGGCCCCATGAAGTTTTTAATGGTGGATATTCAATCACCATTGTTTCCTGTGGTGCGGTCCACCTAAGATTTGGATCTGATTTATTTTTAAGATCATGCCCTAAAATGAGATTTCAAAACAGATGAACAGCATGGATGTAAGACACATACATCACGGTAGGCCCCACAATCAGAGATCCACTGAAGCCCCGATTTTCCAGGCTGCTGTCCGTTCTGCCCACTCATTTTAAAACATGGGACCAAAATGAGTCAGATGTAAAGTTCAAGTGAACCCACACTGCCATCTGTTTTGCCAGCTCATTTTAGGGCATATGCCAAAAAAATGAGTAGATATAAAGCTCAAGTGGACCACATCATGCAAAAAAGTGAAGATTGAATACATACCATTGAAAACTTGGGCCACTGAAGTTTTGAATCTAAGGCGATATTTGTCTTTTCCTTTCATTTAGACTTGTGTGGCTTTATGAAACAGGTTGGATGGCAAATAAACATTACGGTGGTCTTTAAAGAAGAGTTCAACAATAGGTGTCTTTATCTTTGTGGTCCACTTTAGCACTGGATCTGCCTTATTTTTGGTCGCATGACCTGAAATGATCTCGTAAAAATATAGATGGCATGGATAAAATACATGCATTTTGGTGGGCCCCAAAGAGTATTATCCTTGGTGATGGTAGCCTGCAAAAGTGATTCAGTGGACTCGGGAACCATGAGTACTATGGTTCTTGAATTAGTAGGATTTGTCTGGTCATGAAACCCTCCCAAAGATAGCACTAACAAAGCATGTTTAAAAGTTGCTTGGCAAAGAATAATGATTTGAAAAGCATGTTAAAAAGTTGTTTGATATAGGATATGGATTGAGTACTACATCCACCCAAGTATACCTAGATAAAGATAGACCTAGTACAGGCTCTATGGGTCCATGGTGTATGTGTTTTATTCATGTTGTTCATTTATTTTAACTGATTATTTTATTTGATGAGCCTAAAAAGAAAAGAATCAAAAGCTCACGTGAACCACACCGTGGAAACAATAGGGATTGAATGCCTACCATTGAAAGCCCCTTGGGTCACGTATGTTTTGCATCAAGCTGATATTTATGTTTTCCCTGTATCGGAAGCGGATTGCGTGGTGAGTAGCTAACTACACTCACCCTACTGAGTAAAATCTGTGAGGTCGACCATGATTTATGTATTTTATCCGCTCTATCCATCCATTTTATTAGATAATTTTAGTGCTTGAACCCAAAAATGAAGCATATCTAATCTTCAAATGGACCACACCACATGAAACAGTTGAATTGAACATCTACCGTTGAAAAATTCTTAGGGGCCACAGAAGTTTTGAATCAATCTTATATTTGTGTTTTCCCTTCATCCACGTCTGTATGATCTTATAAATAAGTTCGATGACAAATAAACATCACTATGGGGCCTAGAAAAGTTTCAACGGTGGAAATCATTATCCCCACTATTTCCTGTGGTATGATCCACTTGACCTTTGGATATGCTTCCATTTTTGGCTCAACCCCTTAAATTAGATGAAAAAATGGATGGACTTAGAGGATAGGCCACATACATTTAAGGTGGGCCCAATTGAGTTTACTCAGTAGGATAAGAACGAACTGAGTAACTCAGTTCGCAATCAAATTTCCCCTCTTGCTCGTACTTAGGTGGTAGACTCTTGGGAGTTTCAACACCCAGTCAACGGTTCAAGTATCCATAGGTAGTGAAATTCCACTAGCATGAGTGTGTGTGTGTTTTATAAAAAATAAAAAATAAAAATCAAATTTCCCCTCCATCCAAGTCTATGTGATCTTGTGAACAGGTTGAATGTCAAATAAATATCATGACAAGCCCTATGAAGGGTTCAATCATGGGAGTCATTCACTAATTTGTCACCAATGCTTCTGTTGCTTTGGTCCACTTAAGCCATTTATCTGCCTCTTTTTTGGATCCATGCCTTAAAATGATATATCAAAATATACGAAAGACAAATAAAAGTAAAACACATATATCATATATCAAAATAAACGAAAGACATAAATAAAAGTAAAACACATATATCATATATTAAAATAAACGAAAGACATAAATAAAAGTAAAACACATATATCATAGTAGGCTTGACATAGCCTCAACCAACCGTCCCTCTTTAGTTAGGTCGGTGGTACTCAATTCATGTCTTTTAGTCAAGTACTTAATCAAGGTCCATCTCTTACATCAACACATGGTCCAATCAAATCTCATCAAGCAAAATTATTCTTAGATTAACTAATCCCAGTTGGACTAAATTGCTGAGCTTGGTGTATTTAGGTCTGCGTCCCAGGATCAGATAAGCTTAAAAAATCCTAGCATTTAATCACGGGACGCTTGTTTGTTGAAATAGGACCACACGATCTTTTTCATTTTTAACCGTCCAATGAATGTCCGCCAATACAATGTCCTGATAATCAAATAAACCTAACCGCCGTCTAATTTGACTGACTGACATACCAGTCTGCAATTTCGAAGTAGTTCCTGAGTGCCTGCGTATCAACCATCACACTGCCAGAGTATCATTTTAACTACGATAACGGCCGCATGGCTCCATTAACAATTGATCGGACGGGCCAGATGTTTCGTAGACATTGGACGGCTATGAAAATTTACAGAATTTGAAGGTAATCAAATGACAAGTCGACACGTTGATTTGAGCTCTCTTGGATGACCGGCCGCAGGTCGATAATCCAAACTAGTGTTAAAATGGGCCCCTCTATGGACGGCCCTGATGCACCTGACTTCCCCAGGTCAGAAAGATTCTAACAGTCCAATATTTGGCCATTCTTCTATTGAATGTGAGCCGTCGATTCATTTTTTCTTAACCGTCTATTGGCTGGGACAGCTATTGAAGGGCTGGTATTTCTCCACTTGGGAAGATTTTGGTGTTGGGACATCCACCGTGGGGCCCACAATACCAACGGTTTGGATAATTGAAACATGAGCCCCACTTGCATATTGTACCAATTTCCCTCGACGCATTTGTATAATACCTCTTTAGGAATACATTATTTGTAGCATATGGACAACAGCTGCAAACTATTTAATTAATGAGATATATGATATTGACACCGTCCACTGTAGATTCTGTTGGCTGTAGCTGGGGCCCACTTCATGTGCATCCAACCCGTCCAAAGCTCGGACCCACCAATCATCAGGTCGGGCAGAGCATCTCCAAAATCTTGATTTTCATGTGTGGCCCACTTGTTGATTGGATCGGCATGCGTTTCAGGGCACCCCATTTTCATGGACACGCAACTTTTGGAAACGAATTGTATGCTGCCACGTACACGGCGTGGGCCCCACATCACAGTGGACTGCATATGATCATTTACTTATTTAATTCAAGCTCTAATCTCTATGATTCTTTTTTATTTTTATAATTACCTGAGAGATGCTTGGATTTTTATTTTTTATTTTTTAAAATTTTCAAGGGGGGGACAGACAGCAAGATCTCGCCGTTTCAAAAAAAAGAAAAAGAAGAAGACAGAACGAAATCTCACACAAGACAAGACATCAGCACCAACATCTCACATCCATCTAGAGATTTCTCACGTCCAGAGTCAAAATAAACACACTCCTTTGAGGGAGCGGTCTGTTTGGATGTACCCCAAATCGCAATTTGAACAGATAGTTATTTGTTCTGTAACAGGTTCGGATATTGATTTGGGTCGAAAAGCAATCCACCAGCCTTGTTTTTCAGTACAGCCAAACACGCCCTTAATCAAGTTTCCTACCTTAGTCCTCTCCATCAAGAACACATTTCAACCTACAATAGGAACCATAATGAAGGGGAGTGATCACATCTGCCCGGGTTCTAGCTGTGTCAGGCCTACTTGTGATGCTTACATGGAATCCAAACCGTGAATGCGGCGAGCCTCTGGCCTCCGCACGTCCACCTTACATACAAATATTCATCACTATTTCACTATCCACTACTGGTGTGGCCGACCTGAGTTTTAGTATGTCCATTCATCGTGGTGGGTCCCACCCGATTAACGGGTTGGATGGCATATACCCATCACAGCATCCCCCTCCCAAATGTCCCCCATTGTTCTGTCCGGTGTGACCCACCTAAGTTATGGATATTGCTGAATTCCAAGATCTAGACTACATGATACACGACCCGAAGCTTTGCACAGTATATATGCAGGTTTTCTATTATAAAACTTAGGACCCATGGTTTCAGTTGAATGCGAACGCTGCTGTATTTCTTTTCTCAATAATCTATCCATATGCAACAATCAAAAGGGTATGATCTTCATTGACAACAGGACACAACATACCATATGGGTCTAAGATTATTGAACCATAGACACCATCTACATATACAACACGCAACCTCGGGTCCCATATCCTGCCTGAAAAGGGAGCTATTTATCATCAAGTACAGCCTCATGGCCTTAAAGATGTATGAAGTAATAATAAGGTTTGATGCTGCTGCTGATTAAAAACTCAATAAACACCCAAGAATGATGCATGAACATGAAAAGCAATATATAAAAAATGTCGAATCTTCTTCTTTTTCTTCAAAGATAACATTTAATTAAAGAAAATAAAATGAAAATCGAAATAATACATCAATCTAAGGAGAAAGAGTCCCCAGTCCAGAGTTTTTCCCCCTCTCAAAACACCTTCCTAATCCAACGTATCCGCAATGTCATTTGCATCTCTACTCACATGGAAAATTAAGAATTTGAAACTAGAAGTAGGATCTTGATAGAGAAGGTAACTAAAATTTGACAGCTTGGATCGTGGATTAGACTCCCAACCAATAACGTTTTTCGAATCACCTTTTCCACCATCACTCTTCGAATGAGAGGATGGAAAGAAAAAAAAAAGAAAAGAAATCCATCGGCCTTTTCAAGGATTTCCAGTTCTGCTACATTTGAGCCAACCGTGGACCATAAAAGGTCATTGGAACCATTCGGTTCTCAGCCCAGACGACACCCGAGTTACCAATCAAGGACCCATTTCCAATCAGCCATCATTTTTGTCTCTCTTCTGACATGTCCACTCTTCTGATCCCTCAACATTTCTGCCACTGCAAGTTCTTTGAATGCATTTCTTGAGAGAACCCATCTGATGATTTGAAATTTAAAAACCAACCACCATTTCTTTCTTGTCAAATACCTGAAGTATTACAGATCTCCACAGACTTCTTCCTCCTGCTTTGATTGGCAAACGACCCTGACTGGCAAATAACCCAGATACGGAATTCTGGAAAGCTTGTAGTATCCTGAAGAACTTCAAGAAAGAAATCCACAACTTCTGTTCATTTTCAGATTCCCTGTAGTTTGTTTCTTGTTATTATAAATTTCCATATCTTAAACAATAGATAAATAGATTGAATCAACGGGCAAACACAATACTGGACACAAGTGGATCACCAACATATACATTATGAACTATGCAGCAATGGAGCGCACACAGATCAGTGAAAATGTTTTTCAGTCTGGGGTTATTTTTATGAAAAATCATTAACAGGTTGGTTTTTTCAACAATCAGGACAGGGCTGCAAATCGCAATCAGAGATCTGGGCCGTTCATCAGGAAGAGTAACACACGCACACGAGATCTGGACCACCTTTGTAATAGATGTTGTCTTTTCCGAGCACTTGATTCATGTGTTCAGAAGCTGAGAAATCAGAAGATCATGTATTCTTTCATAGCAATCTAAAAGGGAAGTGCGGACACGTTTTTTATGCTGCTTAAGGTCAGATGAATACTTTGGGATTTAAAGCTGATTTAGTGTTGGGTCTTTCAAATATAGGAAGCAGCTATCATAAAGCATGCTTCCTTCTTCCATAACATGTGAAATAAGGAAGATCTTAAAAAAAAAAGGATTAGAACCTCCATCATGAAGTGGATCTATCAATGACTGAAAGAGCAATCCAATTTCTATTGACTAGAGGGGCCTTGCGAGGGTAGACAACTCCAGTCCAGAGGCTCTTGCTCTTTGTGAAGGGTTCAGAATTTTTGCAAAAGGTTTTTCCGGATCCTTGATTGTGAAGGGGTATTTCTTAATGGATTTGTTGGCCTTTTTGGTGTATTCCAAAATAATCCCATGTTTTGTACCATTTGCAAAACCTTCTGAAAAACCATCTTGGTGTTTTTCTTCGTGGGAAAGAATAGTCTGACATGGCAAGTTGGCAAGGTGTGGAGAATGCTTACAAAGCATTACACCACCCATTGCTTTTGAAAAAAATTATATAATATGCTCTAGCCTGTACACACGCACAAGCCCCACCAGGGGTGAACCAACCAAAAACTAGTTAACCAACTGCATGTGCATGATACTTGCGGCAAGTTCTTGATGGATGGAAAGACTTGTGAAGTGGGCCACGTCCAACAAGGACCTACCGACCCGATTGGCAAAGATTTCCACCCCCTATCTTAACAAACAATATCTTTGACCAACTTAGAAGATCACTTTTATTTCTAATGATAAATATTTCTTTTGTCCACATATGTAGATAGGCAAACCAGATGGCCAAGCATCTCGTCGACAGTGTTAGTTGGGTGTCCCTTTCTATGAGGAATTCTTTCCCTCTTCTTTGATGTTGTCTTTTCTTTTAGTAAATCTATTAATTTTCCAAAAGAAGAAGAAGAAAGAAATACGGGGCTTGGGCTTGCAAGTAAAGATTTAATGGGTATAATTATATATTGGCAGCTGATTTTGAAAAGGCTTAGGGATCAATCTCCAGCTCCCTAGCCAAGTTCGCTCGAATTCTGCTGATGCATGCCTTCGATGTTCAAAGGGCACCATAAAAGTATTTAAAAAATTTTAAAAAAAAAAAAAAAAAAGAAGAAGAAGAAGAAGGATTGGATGATCATGGATCAAAAGCATTCCCACCTGCCCCAGATTTATAGGGGCAACAAAACACGCCACAAATCAGTTGGAATTCACACCGGTATGCACAATACGTCAGGTGAGATCCGTTCCTAGAACTTTTTCCGCAATAATGAGAACATTTTGAATATGATTGGGGAAACAAGATCTGCAGTGTCAACCCAAAGACAAGGATACGACAGCGATAATGATGATGCATCCCTAGACCTGCTGATAGGCATCATGTCCCGAGCCATCCAAAACATGCACCAACGCTGAGATTTGAGCCCATTATAAAACAAAACAAAGCTTGTTCTTAACATAAAGATCAAAATACGAAATTCAATTTTAGGAGCATATCAAATGCAATTTTATTCGAACAGGAAAAAGTATATAAAAATAATCAATTAAAGAATCGATCGATCTAAAACTAACGATCAATTCAATAATTTGATAACAGTTCCATTCAACATGTAAGAATCAAATCAAATAACACATAATAATAAAAAAGTAAAACAAATGAATGTTCAACCCGCTAACAATTACCAGTCATATCACCAAAGGGTAAAGAAATAATTAAGAGCGGAGAAGAGAAGATGTCACTCGAAAATTACCCATTTACAATGAGCAAAGAACGGCGATGACCCAATTCACGAATCCGCCGGTAGTCATGAAAGAATCACCACCACCACCAACACAAAAGAAGAAATCCCGTGCTCTCATCTGGACCGTCCAAAAGAATTGTTAGGGAAGGATCCGAAACCCCAAGAAAGAAATTCAAATCGAAAGCGCCTCAAATCTGTCCTTGATCTTCGAAATCTGCCACCTCTTGAAACTCAGAAACCCCACAATAGCAACCTGCAGCGCCGCGGCGATCCCCAGGAACAGCAAGCCGATCTTCTTCCCCAGATTGATCTTGGGAGGCGGCGGTGGGGCCCGGCGGACCGGATGGTGGCGCTGAGACTTGGCCTTGTGGAGATGGGAAGTGGGCGGGGGAGGATGGTGGCGGTGGCGGTGGTTCGGAGGCTGCTGCTTCTCGTGGTGGTCATCCGAGGGCGCGACGACTTTCGACAGCTGGGATTTCCCGCTGTCGGTCTCCGGCGGTTGAGATGGCCCGACAGGGGCTATCGTCGACGGTGGAGATGAGGAATGGGTATGGAGGGGAGAAATGGCGAGGATGAGAATGGAGATCAGGGTAGCAAGGGTGGGCCCATGATGAAGGGCTGGGATTTAGGTTTAAAGCTAAGGGCTTTGAGGTAATTCTACATAAAGGGGCATTTTTGTCTTTTTCTTCTTCTCCTCTCTTCTTTTCTTCTTCTCCTCTCTTCTTTTCAGAGCTTGGAAACTCTGCAGAGAGAGAGAGAGAGAGAGTTCAGAAGCGAATATGAAGAGGAATGGCGGGTTTAACGGTTGGCCAGAGACGGGATCTGTACTCGCGAGAGTAGGATTTAGAGTCTCTCTCTCCTCTCCCTCTGACTAAACACGTGCAAGGTGGCACGTGTTTCTGCGAGCCGGGTTTAACGGTTAGCCAGAGAACGGATGTCTAATCGCGAGAGTAGGATTTCGAATCTCTAGTATACATGTGGGAATATGGCACGAGTTTGTGCAAGATCGGGACCGTTCATTAAGGATGCAGATTGGTTACTCGGAAGCGGATTGCGTGTGTGTTGACGTCACCAAGTTCTGTGGGCCCAACATGATGTATGCGTTATATCCACACCGTCCATCCATTTCGCAAGCCGAAAATGAGCAGATCCAAAGCTCAAGTGGACCACACCACTGCCTTCAGTGACTCCCGGACGCGGATTACGTCCTACCCCCGTCCATCTCCAGCTGGGAACGGGCAGGAGCTTTGAGTAGCCACTGTGATGTATGGGTCTTATCCACACCGTCCATCCATTTTTTCCTATCATATTAGGGCATAGGCCCGAAATTGAGGCAGATCCAAGGCTCAAGTCGACTACATAATGGGGATTAAACTCTTACCGTTGAAAACTTCTTGGGGGCTATAGAAGTTTTGGATGGAGCTGATATTTGTGTTTTCTCTTCATCCAGATTTATGTAACTTTATGAATAGTTTGGATGGAAAATAAACATCACGGTGGGCCCTAGAAAAGTTTCAACGGTGAGAATCATTATCGCCTCTGCTTCATGTGGTGTGGTCCACTTGAGCCTTGGATCTGCCTCATTTTTGGGCCAATACCCTAAAATGATATGGAAAAAAATGGATGGACGGCGTGGATAAGACCCATACATCACGGTGGACACTCAAAGCTCCTGCCCGTTCCCAGCTGGAGACGGGCCGGGTAGGACGCAATCCGCGTCCTGATAATAGCCAGATACGAGGCAGTCAGTAGGCCCACCTGATGAATGGCCCAGATCGTTGTCAGGTGGGCTGGCGTGGGCCTGATAATAGCCAGATACGAGGCAGTCAGTACGCCCACCTGATGAATGGCCCAGATCTTCTCCGTGAGTACCGAATAGCCAGCCTTGTGGTTAACTTTTGAGATCTGGGCCATTCATCAAGAAAGCCCACCATCTAGAAATGGACGATGAATCTAATATCTGTGAACTTCCAAATGGTTTGGATTTTCGGCTATTGTCTATCCAGGAAGTGGCCAACAGATTGTACGGTCAAAATCATCACCATAGTATTGCCAAAAAATTAAATATCGATTCAGCTGATGCTATCAATAGCACATGTGGCCGAGACATATAATATCGCTGTTATATCAATTAATTGAAATATTTTGTCAAAAACCCTTTATAATACATTGCGATGTATTGTATTGGTATATTGCAATACAATTATATATATATATATATAATCCATTTTCTCTTAAAATTTATTTGAAGATTGTTTTTTCTTTCTTTTTTTTTTTTTTTTGAAATACAATGAAAAAATGTTTTATAATTAGGGGTGTACACGAACCAAGCTAGCTTGGTTAGCTCGCTCGACTCAGCCTGAAAAAGCTCAAATTGACTCGACTCGGCTCGGCATGAATCCAGCTCGAACTTAGCTCGACTCGGTTTGACACGATTCGAGTATACCCCTATATATACCATTTTTATTATATAAAAAAATCCTAGATAAAAAATACCCTACCGCTTGAAATCGGCCACCTACACGAACCCATCTTCCTCCCTCTTTCACTCTCCTCTCTCCCTCCTCTCTCATCACCCATCTTCCTCCCTCTCTCCCTACTCTCTCCCTCCTCTCTCATAACTCATCTCTCTCTCTCTCTCTCTCTCTCTCTCTCTCTCTCTCTCTCTCTCATAATCCATTTTAATGTTTTAATGCGTTTCAGTTTCAACTCGGCTCGAAAGCTTGAAGCTTGAAATTGGCTTGAACTCAACTCGAACTGGTTCGATTGCTGACCGAGACGAGCTCGAGCTGAAGATCCTGGGTCGGTCATCAAGCCAAGCCGAGTTCGAGTTGAGTGTGATTGGTGACTGAGCCGAGCCGAGCCGAGGCCAGCTCGACTCGGTTCAGCTCGATGTACACCCCTAATTATAAACAAGCGCCAACAGCAAAGCTGTACAAGGATGGAATAATCAAATTTTCTTTTTGAGCTCGAGCCTTATTTTATAACTAAACTCTTTGTTTTTAACATTACATTTTCCATGAAGTGGCTCAAGTTCCTAAAGCATCTCTCATTAGATAAAAAGAGACAGCAATGAGGTATTTAGATTACATTATTCCCACTAGCACCGTCCCACAATCATCACGCCGTCCATCGATAACCTTGCAATCTTCAGGAATACCAAATCCAAAGTTACCTCACCTACCCACCAGTCTTTTCAAAAATTAATATTTTCACCGTCTTCAAGCAGAAGTGCACTCTATACCCAAACTTCATTTAACTGAAGTACTTCCTTTTCACATATTTTGAAAAATCTATTTTTATATTTGTATAATATGATATATGAATTATATAAACTCATTTTAAATATAATTGTAACAGGCAATAGATAGTTTAAAGTTGCATACGAAGGAAGCTTGTTGCATATACCTTCTTTTTTAATGATTTTTTGAATTATTACCATCTAATCATGTTTCTTTTAATATATTCTAAAATTTTATTAAAAATTTATAAATTGGTAAATTCCACCGTTTTCTAATATCATCGGATACATGTTTTTCATGAAATACTTGAGCCTGTTTGAGAGCGTGGATTTGGAACCCCTTGGATTCAGAACCCCAGGTTAGAAACCCCTTGGATTTGCAATCCTCTGAGTGTGTTTGCCACCCTGGAGTGTGAATCAACTTTAATCCAAAAGTACTTATCCATGATATATTTATGGGGTTTGAATTTAATTACTAAATCAACTTTAATATCTCTAATTAGTGATATATGTAATTTTTTATACAATGGTTGTGATAAGCCAGCTTAAATATATGCTTTGCCTAAAAAGGATGAAATTCCAAGTCTCGAATGGGCCACAAGCACAAGATCATGTTTGAGTGACTAACCAATGATTTTTAATAGTCAATTTACATGGACAATGCAGGTGTTGATCATCATTAGTTGGCCACGTGCCTAACAGAATGATAGTGTATAATGATATACATATTATACCTGCAACTATTGAAATGATTTTAGGTGTAAGCTATCACCTTGGATTACAAACCCCCTCAAAGAGGGGATTAGAAACCACTTTATGCTGCCAGACAACCCGGAATTAGAAACCTTCAAATCCCCTCCAATCCACGGTGCCAAACGACTCATATTGCCTGGTGTGGAACATGCATTGAAACCAATATTTAAATTATTGAGTAAAATGAGAATCTACCTGTAATCCAGACTATGCATCTGGTGGGCCTCACCCTGAATTGGGGATGGCTAAAAAAACTTCATGGGACAATCTCAGCCAGCCAAAGTTGGATTTCCCATTAGCATATGAAACCACTGGTATAATTTTCTTTTATACCGATTATTGCATGGGGAATTAATTGCAATGTTTCCTCCATGACGGGTGCCACCAGACGAACAGTTAGGATTGCCAAAAGAGGGGCCCCACCTATATGGGATGCTGGTCCCACTGGAACTAATGGTAATTACCGTTGGCCATTAAATACTTGGGATGCTGTGTACAAATAACTCAATCTGGACCATCCATTCCATAGGCCCTATAGTGGATAGAGCATGGCCCAAAAAATGCGGTGACCCGATGATCTATTTAATAATAGAGAAGGCCTGCAATGGACGGCTAACCAAGTACAGGAAGCTCTTTGGGTCCCACCAGTCGCATCGCTCAGATCCACTCCACCCATCAGATTATAATCCCTCATATTCATCATAGATGCAAAAGGATCACATTTTAAAAGCTCACACGAGCCACACCAATGGAAACATTGTAATTAAGCTTAAAACCATTGAAGTTGACGTGCTGTGGCCCACCTGAGTTTTGGATCAGGCTGATTTTTGTATCTTCCCTTCAACTTGATGAATCGCACCTGATGAATAGGTTTGATGAAAGATAGCTCCCATCATGTCCCCACACAAACCTACTATTATCATCCAGTCCCCATTGTTTCCTGTGGTGTGGTCCACCAGCATCGAGAATCTGGCTGGCTTCCGACCCTAAGGCCTAGCATCGAGGAATGTACCTGATGGACGGAGTGGATTTCACATATACAACATGGTGGGCCCAAGGTACTTGGGCATCTTCGGGGCAAAACATGTGCTGTTAACCTTATTGAGGATTCCGGTCCGCTGAGCAATGCAGCAGAGCAGAGACAAGACTACATCATAAGCCATTTCCAAATGAGAACTGATCACCTACAGGCACCTGTACCACAACTTGTGGTACAGTGCCATCTTTCCACCGACACGAGGAATGAACATGACAAGCCCCCACCAAGAAGATGGCCTTTCTCAAAAAACAGGTTGATCCGTTCACTTGGTTGGCCAAGCCTGTATATTGAGTCAAATCATCGGTTGCACATTGATTCCAACAGCGTGGCCCACCTGATGAGCAAACTGGCCTGATTTTTGCACCAGATGATCTTCATAGCAGGGCCTACCGTTTTAATGGTAGTGATGTCCTACAAACGTCGCATGCTGGCAGGAAAGATGATCTGGCACCTAACCTGTAGGTGATCAGTTCTCTCTCAAAATACAATTCCATCCAAATGATAGTTTCAGTAACGAGATTGAAAAGGGCATTTCTGTCATATAAATTGTCCTGCATACTGTCAAATTACAAATTAATAGTATTATTATTAAAAATTAAAAATTAAAAAAAAAAAAAAAAAAAAAAAAAAAAAAATGCTGCCTACTATCAAATTACAAAGATCCAACGGTCAGTTCTCTGCAAAGGCTGGGGTATACTTTTAATAACCCCATCGTCGCCAATTGGAAATTTCCAGTATCAAAAAACCCAAATAAGATGGGAGATCTTTGAATTCGGTCTCTTGCTTTACAGGGCCCCGACTCGCCATTCAATAGTCCTCCTCGTCATCAACAGCATCTCTGTTTGGTTTGTCGCTCTCGTCGTCTCTAATTTCTCCGTCGCTTTCCTGCAACTCAGTGGAATTCTCTCTATGGCCAGCTGCAGGACTGGACTCCCGTGGCCTCCCTGATGGCTCATCGTCATCGTCAGATTCCGACCATGCCCCCCTCCGCCTGTTCGTGGCGGATGAAGGTGCCTGCAACGGAAAGAAATGGCCAATCATAAAACCCATCAGAATGTGAACGTCCGCATTCAACTCTTAGTTTCTATGAAGAATGATCGGTTGTGATCAGACCCACAAAATTTTGGACCTGGTCAATGTTTTGATCAGACAGTTGTCTAGGTGCTGGCCACCTAGGTGTGTTGGTTGTTACTTGTTAGGTGTTGGTAAAGATAGGGGATGCAGCTTGCCTGCGACCTAGACCACAGGAAGTTCCTGCGGTCAGAAGCTAGGTGGGGCCCACCATTTGTGAGAAATCCACCCTGCCAGGTCATGTGAGCATAAAAATGATGCAGATCCAAATGTCAAGTGGGCCACACAACACGAAAAAGTGGGGAGGGAAATGCCTACCGTTAAAACATTCCCATGGTCCACATTGAGGTTTATGTGCCATCCAAGCTGTTCTTAAGGACATTACCACTGGGATGAACAGAAACTACAAAAATATTGGTCTGATCCAAATATTGTGGCCCGATGAATGTTTCAACAGTGGATGTTCAATCCCCACTATTTCCTGTTTTGTGGCCCACTTGAATTTTGGATCTGCCTCATTTTTTAGCTCATGTCCTAGTATGAGCTGCAACACAAACATCACGGTGAGCCCCACCTAGCTTTCAGTGCAGGAACTTGCAGTCGGGGGGCCGCAGGCAAACTGCGTTCAAAGCTAGGAGAGTCGTAATGTTTGAGGAACGATGAAATTTACCAGGAGCATAGCCAGCTGTATGTTAACTTGCCATGCAGCTCCATCATTTCCTCCATCTATAGCAAATGGTAGGCCCTGCTATGAACATCGCCTCACACAAAAATCAGGCTGGCCTGCACATCAGGTGGGCCACGCCATTGAAATCAATGGACAACCAATAGTTGACTCAAAATACAGGATTCCCTCCTAATTGAGTAGATCAGACTGATCTTTTAGACGGCACCGGGGCCCACCTTTTTGTACAGACCAGATGTCCTACACAAGTGGCTGTTGGCAGAAAAGACGATCCTGCTTGACCATTAGTAAGCAGATGGCTGTAGGTGATCTGTTTCTCTCTAGTCAATTCCCTAATCTTAAACTAAACAGAAAGGGCATGCTATATGGTGCTTCATGGAAAGAATCAGTACTATTGCTTGGCCACACAACATTACACATGGGCCCCCTCTTTTTGAAGCCGCTGATCTAACGGGTGCCATCATGGGATGGAAGATGGCTAAATACCTCTCCATTCGGATTATTCTAACCAACCATGAAGATGGGAGTTACCAAATGGTCCATACTCAACAGAGACCACATCAGATGGTTATGATCATCCAAAAGTTGGGCCCCACATGTACACTTTGTAAGCCAAGCTAGTTCTTGATCAAGTAATGCGTATTTACCGTGTCATCTTCAGCATCAGAATCTTCGAGGCCGGCAGCCGCAAGAAGATCTTGTGCATTCTCCACCCCGTCTACCTCCCGTTCGTTCATGACATTCGCATCCTCCTCTTCCATTTCTTCATGTTCATCCGACATGTTAGCATCGGCTTCTTCCATTTCGTAGCGGGCCTTGGAACCCTTATCGCTCTTTCTCCTCTTCCCACCTTTCTTTCTCTTCTTCTCAGTCTGCCCACCCTCGTCGACATCTGTCGACCTGTCTTTCCGCTTGCCCGCACTCGCGGAGAAATTGCTCTTCCATAGTTCCTGCAGATGTAACAAATCTTCAGGGACCGCTTTCCGATAACACAGAACAATGAACAGGATGTACTGGTTGTAAACATCTTGCATGCAACTCTGGTGGACCATGTCCAGGCATCACCTCTATCAGATTATCCTAACCAACCAATTGGTGGATTGATGGTTAGGATGATCCAATGTTGTGGATCTCTGAGGTATCACCTACAGTTGATGGGCCCGACCACATGAATAGTCTGGATCACCAAAACATGGACCACACATGAAAGGGAATGTGAAGAAGGCAAACGGATAGGACGCTTGACCTTCACACGCTCGAAATGCTCCTCCTGTTGCCTCACTTGCTTTAGCTCATCCTCTTGCTTTCTTCTCTCCAACTGAATCCCAAACCAAAATCCATAACACTATATTAGTCTATGATATCTAAGTGTTTTGTCAATCTTCACAATAAATAATTGCAGTAGCATAATGCATGATATGACCGTAACTTAGGGCTGGCTATAGACCCGGCCAGCCCATGTGTTCGGAACAGGCTAAAATTTGTGCCCATTTAACAAAGGGGCCAGGCCTAGGCCCAGATTTGAGTACTGTTATCAGCCCAAGCACATGTCAAGGCTCATTTAAATTGTTTTTATTTTTCTATTTTTTAAAAAAGATTGGTCGAGGCCCATTTATGACCGTTATGGGTCAGGCCTAGGGCTAAATTTCAGGTCTATACCATAACAGTCCTACTGGCCAGCTCAAATCTGGCCCACTGCAAAGGCACTGACCTGAAACTTCCTCTGTTCTTCAGCTTTGCGCCGGGCTTCCTCAGCCAAGGTGACCTGACGAGCAACTTCCAGTCTTTGGCGGTTCTGCTGTTCTTCGCGCTCGGCTGCCTCGCAGTGAACTTTAGCAGCATCAAGCAAGTGCTTGCAGTATCCGACATGGGTCTCTATTTTCTTCTCGTCGAAGCCATGGAAATGGTAGCTGGATGCAGCCGACAACTGGCTAAATACACGGACGGCATTCTTCAACTCTGCGACTGTGGAACGTACCTAGAAAAATTAAAAAGCATTGTCAAAGGAGCAGGATTTAACAGCTACGTAAAGCAGGCCCTACCATGAAACCTTCCCCGGGTTAAAAATCCACACTGCTCCACTCATTGGGTGGGCCACCAAGTAGGAAACAATGGATGGTTTTAAATCAGGCATGTCAATGGTCTGATTCAATATACTCATGTGGTCTACCTGATGAGTGACTTGAATATTTGCACCAGGGGATCCTCATGGCTTAACCCACATTGTGCACAGCTTGGATCTTGTACTCCCATGACATCTAGGCATCTGTGGGTGGGCAGTATCTTATCATCCACCAGGGAGACGTGATCATTCTCTATGTTGTATATGCTAATGACTGGATAAACATTGTAGAATCTGATCATAATCATCAGATTCCTCTCTCCATTGTGCCAACACATCAATATCGTCATCGTCATCATCCTTGTAACCATTTTTTTTCCATGCATGCCCCCTAATCAGGCCAACAGCAGGCAGGCATGCATCACTATCATCACCATCTGGACCGGAATCGTCTACAACACTCGTTTATGCAGCTCCCAAGCTCTGTGGGGCTCACCATGTTTTATATGTCAATCCACTCCTTCCATCAGGTGAGAACCTTTATTCGAACCTTACATACAAAATATCAGCCCTATACAAAAATTCTTATGGGCCATATGAATGAGAACAATGTAAAATTGCTCCTAAAACCTCGAAGTTAGCACGGTGTGGCCCGCCTAATAATTGCATCAGGCTGATATTTGTATTTTCACTTGATCCTGGTGAGTTACACTAGACTAATGGGTTTGATGAAAGATACACACCATAGTGGCCCCACACACAAACCTATGGTTGGCATCCCATCCCCATTGTCCCCTGTGGTGTGGCCACCTGCCTATCTAGAAGGGAAGACTATCAACAGACCTCGTCGGCAGTTCTCTTCGCTTTCTGCAGCGTTGACGCTGAGAACTTTTGCATGGCAACACCTGCATCGAACCGCAGCGTATAATTTGAGGGTGCCAAGTGGATGGCTCTTAGTAAAGTCTTCTTGCAGTCTTGCCATTGTTCGGCCTCATAATGAGTCCGAGCTAGATAGAGAAGAACTTGGGTGTCTGTGTTGTAATAGAATTTCCGCAAGCAATTTTGGTACTGCAAAACAGTGAGGAGCCGAGGACTGTTATTACAAATGCATGAAGAATGGAAAGGAGGAGAAAACAAGACGGTAGACTTGCCATTTTCACAGCCAAGGAAAAATGGCCTTGAGCAAAGTAAACATGTGCCAGATTTATCCATACATCAGGCATCTGAACAAAGATGCTTCCACTGGCACCTTCTTGAACCTACACCAGAAGAATTAACAGCACCCGCATATGAATTCTCTCTCATCACTATCATATCTGAAAGAAACAGATCGAGAAAAGGTATTGGCTGACCTGTGTAAAGATATCCTTTGAAACGTCGAAGTGACCCTTCTCTGCCAAGACAACCCCGGCACCATTCGCAGCATACAGATTAGAGGGATGTTGTACCAAAACCTGCTTATCATGGGAATTTCAGATTCTCTTTTAACAGGCAATAAGAGCACAATGATGTTTTCTCCTTGACTACTAAGAATCAGGGGTCTTAGCAACTTGAGAATCATTTCCCTTAGCTTGTTTGCAAAGAAATTAATGCGATTTTGGATTCACTCACTTAGGACAGTTCACCAAAATCTTTGTGAAAAGGGGAATTCTACTCTACAGTCTAAACCATGATTTTTGCATTATTGCTTGTAAATCTCTCTCACACTCACTAGAAGTTTCACTAATTATCATTTAAGAAAAAAGGATCCTTTCCAATCGGGATTAGCCAAAAACACGTTAGAAATTCAAGAGAAGATGAAATTCCAGTTGCTAATAAAAGTCCTAGCATATGCTACAGTCTATAACACACCAATCCATATAAATTGGTGGTAAGAAATGCACATGATGTAGAAGGCCACAGTAAGAATACAGAGGACTAGGGCTACCAATGGGCCAGGCCCAAGTTGAGCACAATCAGATTACGGAACATGTCCAGCCTGAGCAGTTCAAAACCCAGCCTGAGGGCCCGTTTGGATGCACTGTCAAAACCCGGTTTTGGAGATAAAACCCTTGTTTCAATCAGAAACGAGGGTTTTGCTTCGAACCCCCGAAATTGTCATTTTCAAGATCAACCAACGAACCACGCGCTAAATTATCATTTTCAAGATCAACCAACAAAGTAGGCGTCAAAAAGCCCACTCACCGAAAACCAATCAGATTGGTTTTCAGCAAGTGGATGAAAATGTCGCTTTTACAGCAGAAGGCCTTTTGCGGAAGTTGCATCTAAACAGAACCTAAAACCATTTCATGCACACCCAGCCACCCTTTTTATTGGGAGTAGAAAAGGATTTTTAAATTATCATACTTTGGTGTAGAGCTCTTTAGCTTTCTCAAGATGGGTTGCTTCCAACTTTGGGCCTCTTTTCTCTGAACGAACAGCTGCAAAGTAGTTCCAGTTACCCTAAGCAACCCAAAGAGAAGAGTGTGTAAGGTCAGATATTGTTGAAGGGAATAAAGACCTAGTGAAGCATTACACTGGTGCCAGTCAATGCTTGTAAAAGTAGAGTAAGCAAAATTTACAGAAAAATAAAATAAAATAAGATAAGATAAAAACATGCATTGTGCAATATACACACACCAAAGATAGAGTAGCATATGAATCTTTTCCGTCAGTTGCTTCCCTAGCAGCCCGCAAGGTATCTTTTGCCTTTACCCAGTCATCGCTCTTAAGCTCCAAACTACCGAGCATAGATAGAGCATCCGGACACTTCTCATTTATCTTCAGAGCTTCCCCTATCTATGACAAGACAAAGCAACTAGTTGTTACAATGTGGCTTGAACCAGCATAAGGGATAATGGGGCGAATGTATAGGATATATTAAGTACCAATTCGATGCTAAGTTGAATATTGTTACGAGCTTTTGCAATGGCAGCAAGCCTCAAATAAGCATCCGAGTACTCTGGGTACTGTTAGAAAACCAAAAAACAAAAACATGTAGCGTTAAGAAATGATCATATGCAGACTTCAGTATCCAGCACGCAGAGCATATCCTTAGTGTGTGTGTAGAGTTGTCAATGGGTCAGGTTAGGGTCCTTAGTACCCGTACCTAGACTAACCAGGTCTGGGTCTTAACGGGTTCTTGACGACCCAGATCCGGATCCAATCAAGTTCGGGTACCTATCAGGTCTTTGCATCTAGGTTCTGAGTTGTGTGTTGGGACAAATCATAGCATTTACATAATTACATGGTTTGGGCCACCCAATGGATGGATTAGATCGCGCACGCATGCCACTTCAACACGTGCATGGTGTGTAAACAATCTCTCTTGCATGCATGTGGCATAGGAAACCTTGTTTTGCTGCTAGAATCATCAATATGTGTGTGTGTGTGTGTGTGTGTAAAATTGTACTATTAAAACTAACTGGATCCAACCCGACCAGAACCCAACTCGACCCAACTTTTATCTAGGTCCAAAATGTGGGACATAGACCTGTTAAAATCGGGTCAGGTTCATCAAGTACCCACGAGTCCAAGTACCCATTGACAACCCTATTGGTGGGCCATACATATCTGACAAGTAAAAATTACCCAATCACATGCAATAAGCAGGATTGTTCTTCCATGCAATAATGCCTCGTCATGTATAACCATTCCCAGTATGTATAAGTATGGACATGTGTAGGCAAAAGTGTATCAATGCATGCATATGCATGTCTTTGAATATAAAGAGAAGCAGCCAGCAGGTGAAACCTTAAATAAGATCAGCCAGTAAAAAATGCTTGCTTTTTCAGTTTCATGCAATTGCTCGAGCAATCTGGCATAATTAAATAGTGTTGTCACTTTATCCCAAGGCAGTTCCAAAGAAACACCATCTTCTTCAAGTTGATGGAATAAACTCATGTCCTTGTATTGAACAACAGAGGCAATAGAGTCCACACTAGAGTTGCGTATTCTCCCATCCAGAATATAAAGCCAAATGCCATCGCCCAATGCCTCCTTAAAAGTCTGTTCTGCCAACTGAGAAAAACAGCAGGTAAAAGGTAACTGAGGAGTAAGCTAGAAGACAACATGGTGAATAGCTGTAGATAAGGAACACCCAGAAGTGAACTTTTTCAAACGATGGGCACACTTAAAACCAACTAAATTGAAAGGCACTGAGGAAAGAAGAATGTGGAGGTAGACAGCAATCATGGAAGTGGACTTCTACCACTAAAAGATAGCATTAAATTAAACAAACCTCAAAGTCTCCCCTCTCGAAGTGAAGAACTCCAATATTGTTGAGCAGTTCTATTGGTACTTCTTCACCTCCCCTTTTGAGAAGACCGCGTGCCTGTCACGTCATAGTTAGCTGGAATCATACATACTGTGTTTGGAACCTAAAACCAAAGAGCCAAGGTAAAACATTGTGCGCAGAGTCGATGGACATGTATCTCCCTCCTAAATATAAAAAGGCAGGAATCCAAATCATATATCAAAATGGGATCTCTTAAAGGAAACTGTTCACATGGTACTGGTATCACCATTATCAGCAGTGGTACTGAGCTATTGTGGGCCCCGCCTGATGTGCGCAACAGGTCCGGCTCATCCATTCCACCATTATCAGCGGTTGCCCTTAAATGTTAGTCCATGGGCCCAAAGATCAGCTCAAACAGAAACTCAAGTGAGCCATACCACAGGAAACAGTTGGAGGGAACACCCCACCAATAAACTTCCCCAGAGGTTTGTGGGGCCCACCTTGTGTATATGTCACCCAAGACACGCACACACACACACCACCAGGATGAGGGGACCAAAAAAAAAAAGGCCATTCTCAAACTCAGTTGGGCCACACCGTGAATTTAGAGGTTTTAGGCATGATTTAACATTGTTCCCTAGAGTGTGGCCCCACCTGAATTCTGCAGTGGCCTATTTTTTGGCTCTACAGTGAACATGAGGGGGATAACATGATGGACAGAATGGATCAGATGCACACATCACATGTGCACAACAATAGCGCGATACCACCACAAGTTGTGGCACTCGTAAAATGTGAGCCCACCACTTTCTTAAATCACATTTGACAGATTCTGGACGCCCACTGTCTTTGGATGGACAGAGATGCATGTACTGACTCTCTGCACACAATCGTAAATAAAGTAGTGCCCAAAAGAAAACAACAGTCTAATATGAAGTATCAGAGCAAAATGTCAATGTTAAATGTTACTCTTAGCTTCATCAATTTGCCTAGGCTTAAACTCAGATGGTATCAACTGTATCAATCCATCGAGTTTGTTGAATAAATAGCCGTAGTGATATAAATAAAGGCGCATATACATACATACAGATGGTTTGTATCATATATGTAGATGGTATGTGCATTTGTATGAATGTCTGTATACACAGTATCTACCAAATCAAATCAGCATGTATAATTTGTATGGCACCTCTGTTGAAACATAAGAAATAATAGTACACCGGCCCTTTATCATGAATATTTGAAAAACACTGTCAATAACTCAGTGTAGATGCAACATTTTGTTTAAAGGTTGGCATAAAATATATTAATGAGAAGGAATGCATATTTGCTTTGCCATGCTACTGATACATGTATTATCTTTATGGCTTAAAGACACTTTCATAGGCAACGTTAACAATCATGGTAATAACACTAGAGTAAAGCATTTACAGTTTTGAAGGCATCTAGTGCAGCTCCTGCATCCGATGATATTAGCAATTCACCCAGCTCTAGAAACGCCTGCAACAAACTAGAATCATCAGCCCATGGGAGAATGACTATAGCAGATGCTAAAGGTACTCATTGCAAAAGTCAGAGCTCATTACAGTCACAAAGAAAAAATACAACGGTTATTTTGTGTACTCCAAACTTCCATAACAAGGAAAGAAAGGGATTGAGATCGCATTGGCGTAAAATAGCAAAATAATTATAGCGTCCACATAGTAGCTGAACAAAAGGTGAGGAGACCTTTTTAGAAGTTATAGATTTCAATCACCAAATACAATGGCTACCATAGCTGTGCTTCAAATACCACGGGCATTTTACATGAGTATGACATTTGGTCCTACTTTATCACAATTTTCAGCAAAACATGCAACCATCAATTTTGGCTGGCTCAACAAATGGAAAGAAAATCCAGTTGACCCTCAAATATGCAAACAGACCCTCTTGAAGTTCTCACTACAAGAACAAATTTTGCAAGGTGTAGCACAGTAGCAGTAATATTAGTCTTGACTTTCTGAACCCTACTCCACTGGGAATGTGTCAGTTCAAGCGTCTAATGTTACATAGAAGGTCCATTCTCAACTCAAACATACTTTCCATCAGATAAATATTGGGTTCTGAGGTCTTTTGACATATCCAATTCCATTTGCATGCTTTCCTTTTTTTGATAAATATACCATGCAAGCCAATCTGTTCATTTGTTATGATCCTCGGGCCAAAGATATGCATTAAGTTCGGTCTTCAATTTGTTCAAAGGGGGACCATGGTTCATGATCCAAATCATTGGTCTGACCTGTCCCACCATTTGTTGCCAAAATTTTCTCAGATTGGACTATCGTAGCCACCAATGTTTGGTGATTTTTAAGATGAATGGGAACTCTTCTATATATCTCTTCTCAACCGTCTGTTTTCGGGCCACAGATTGAAAGGTCAGTATTTTTCAATCAGGGAGATACACGGCATGGTATATCCATGGTGAAGTCTTGTCAGACCAGCGGTCTAGATCATTGAACTATGCCCCCATCCACTTGTACAAACTAAAAACCCAAGTATACTATGAATATCCTTAGGTGAAGGATCATGTGATTGTTCACTGTTCATAATGAGGGTAGCATGCGCTTTGTTAGAATGCAATGGCATCTTGGGGTTAATCTAGTGACCAGAGGCATCTATGACTTCTACTCACCCATGGTCTATCCATGGTGAATCTTGTCAGACCAGCAGTCTAGATCATTGAACTATGCCCCATCCACTCGTACAAACTAAAAACCTGAGTATACTATGAATATCCTTAGGTGAAGTATCATGTGATTGTTCACTGTTCATAATGAGGGTAGCATGCACTTTGTTAGAATGCAATGGCATCTTGGGGTTAATCTAGTGACCAGGGGCATCTCTGATTTCTACTCACCCATATGTGATTCTATGCCATGCCCTGGCAGGCATCTTAAGAGTAGAGAAAAAAAAAAAAGAACCATAGTTCACAATACACAAATAAAATAATGTATTACCTGTGAATCACGTGGGTCAATTCTAGTAGCTTTCCGGAGGGTTTCCAAGGCCTTCTCAGTCTGGCCAAGCTGCACATAAATGTGCCCAACAGCCTTTGCCAAGATGGGAAAGAAATCATATAGTTAGATGATGGAAGCTGAAGGTTTAAACAAGTTAAGAATTGAAATTCAAACCGTCTCAACTAAAATTCTAATACCTTCAAACTTTCACAGTTTTCAGGGTAAACCTCCAAAACTTTTTCAAAGTTTGAAAGAGAACTTCTAAAATCTCCCAACTTCAATTGGACTTGTCCCAGCCCTATTCCAAAGTAAAACAAACGGCAGCAGAAAACATGATAAATGAGTCCAAACAAATCACAAGAAAGAGAATCCTCAAGAGAACGGTCTAAATAGCAAATCAGCACTGCTATATAAGGCGCAGCGTCTACAGTATTGTGCCTGTAACGATACAATATTATACAATAATGATGAAAAAGTTGCAATAGCAAGAAATGCAAGATAATCAAGAATGTTTAAAAAACCATTTGATTAGGCCACACAATTAAAATGCTGCAGAGAGAGAGAGAGAGAGAGAGAGAGAGAGAGAGAGCGAGAAAGATCTTTGTCATGCTTATATAAGAGATTCTATAAGAGATAAAGGGAGACGCTTTTAACCATTTCAAACCAAAAAGATTTATACAACTATAATGCTCATATAACCTACTCAAACATGAGATCGAATCATGAGAAACAGAACAGCATGAGAAACATCATAATCAAACATTGTTGATGGCGATGCATCATAAGATGTAGAGGATTCATGTGGAGAATTGGTGTCGTAACTGACCATAGTAAGGCAATACAAAATCTTGGGGCCTGTTGCTTTCCTTAACAGATGCCATGTAGTATCTTACAGCCTTTTCATAATCACCCTGCGTTCAAATTTCCAAGAAATGGTAAGAACACCGCCTTTTCCCATAAGAAAAATGGACTCAAATTACAACCAAGGATAGCAAAAGCATGATCAAACTACATGTTACAATAAAAGAAACGATCTACACAAGAAAGAGGAGGGTTTATTCAACCTTGCTATGGTAAGATCTCGCCAAATTGTAGAAAGAATGTGACTTCATCAGACCATGATCACTTACAGCCAGAGCAGTATCAGTTAATTGCTCTACGAGAAAATGCTGGCCAGTGAAGAAAAAATGATTCGCTAAATAATTCAATGCCATCACACAATAGGGGTATATCTCAAAAGCTAGTTGCATTTTCTCCATTCCTTTTTGAATTCCATCAGCTACAAAATCAAAACATCAGCAGAATAGAACAATCAAATTTTCCTCAAAATGAGAAGAGAATGGAAATATACATACAATCTGACGATCATGAGACTCACCCTCATCTGTTTGCAAATCAATGATCGCAAGTGCCACAAGAGATTCCACATTTTCTGGCTCTAGCTACAATTGTAAAAAAAAAAAATTTTAAAAAAAAAAAGAAAAAAAAAAAAAAAAAAAGAAAAGAAAAAAAAAGAAGAGCAATAACCTCAGTGAAACATTGATAGCATGCTACTGTACACAATTCATAAACAATAATCTACATGCCTGCAGAACACGCTGAAAAGCACGTCGGGCTTTATCAAATTGACCCAATTTGTATCGGCAAAGGCCAATACCAAGCCTCACAGCTCCAGGACAATTAGGAAACACTTTCAAGACCCTCTGAAACCAAAGTTCATAGATATAGACAAGTTATTAGCAATAGCATCATCTGGTTTCCGGATTAACCACTAAGATGAGAATATTGAGAAAAGCATAAGGTTTTCAGAATATTGAGAAAAGCATAAGGTTTTCTTTATTAAAATGAGAAAAATGTACAATGCTAGCCAAATAGGTATACTCGATTAAGGTGTAAAAAAGGTAAACCTTATAGAGCTCCAAAGAATCCGAATAGCGTCTGCGGTTAAACTGAACACAAGCCTGCAGCAATGGAAGTGCTCGTTTAAGTAAAGAACATGAAAGCACACAACACCAACTAAAAAAATGCATTGTATACTCTGTTTAGAAAAGCAATAATAAGATCTAAGAGTACCTGACCAAGAAGAGCAGGGACATTATCACGATCTTCATCCAATACAATCTTAAATAAAGAAGATGCTTGTTCTAATTCACCCTTAGCCAGTAAAAGCTGGCCTGTATAAAAATAAACCCTTTAGCAATGAGTTTACAACAACCAACAAGACAATTTCTTAGATATTCTGCCAGTACCCTACTAGCATACTGAGAGAGAGGGAAAAGGGCAATGATTCAATTCATTATGTTATCTTACAAAAAAAAAAAAAAAATCAATTTATTTTGTCAATCTTAGATTGTCATCAGGTTTAAATGTACAAAACATACATTACTGTAACAATACGAGGACTACAGTAACTTTTATTGAAGAAATAAATACAGACACATATCAAAGAATGTTGTAATAAATTCCCTCTTCCAAAACTAGATTTCCAACTGACATGATGAGAAAGAGATTCGTTGTTAACAAAAACCAGGCAAATCAATTTTCATTAGAGTCGGTAAACCACTCGTCCATTATGTATGTTTGCTCGAGTGGCGTGGGATAGATGCCTCACTATATTTAATGTGCGTTGGGTGATGCTAGGTCTATTGCTTCCCTCCTCCCGGCGTGGCATGGGGTGGGGGGATGCAGGGGACAGTAGAGTGGCTTGGAGATTGGTTCTGTTGGTGGTTTTGTGGGCGATTTGGGGAGAGAAACAATAGGATCTTTCGGGATGAAAGTTGGTCGGTGGCAGATGTGGTAAAAAAGGGTAAAGGCGGATGTTCTTCAATGGGTTAATTGTTTCCTAGCCTCCAACCACAGTGATTGGGTTCAGTTGGTAGGGTTGTTGTAATTTTCTCACCATTGGCTTTCTTAATAATAGTTGCATTACCTTTTCAAAAAAAAAAAAAAAACAATTTTCATTCCAATGTGATACAGAAAATTAAGCAATTGATACTAACCTTTCCCAACCCATGTAGAAGGCTCATGCATGTTAATCCTTGATGCTTTATTGTAATACTGTGTTGCTAAAATAAAATGGTCATCCTTCTCCCTCTGCTTTGTCTCAATTTTTCCAAGATAACTATAATAGGCTCCCAAAGCATTTAGGATTGCTATCCTTTCATATTTAACATCAGCATAATATTCATCAATTTCTGCAATTTAAACATGATAGTTGAATCAGGCTATAAGTAAAACAAGAAAAACTAACACCATGGCATCTTGAACACTAGAAAATATCATTCGATGCCATGCAAGCCACAAATACTATCATACTAAAGAGAGAATCTTAATATTAGTGAAGGGAGAAAAAAGGTACCAGGACTTGACCCTTCTTCCAAAATTTGCCGGAACTGTTCTACTTTTCCTTGTTTGAAGTATTCTCTCTGCATCATTGCCAGTTATCAATACAAATAAAGCAGCACATATGCAAGACAATCAGCAAGACATAGCAACACACCACAAGTTTCAAGTGAGCTAGAGAATAACAAGAAAAGAATCTAGCCAGACAATATACACAGTTAACTGAAAAATCATGGAACAAATAGGTAACAAAAAATGCATTAAGGGCCCATTTGGACACCCCCTCCAAAGGAGGTTGTTTGAGGCTTAAATCCCCTTTTGAGACAAACTGGGGGTTTTGATGTGTGTTGGATGCACTTTGCAAACCCCCGTTTCACCATCCCACTTGACAAAATAGGCATTGAAATGCCAACTGGACAAAAACCAATGCCATTGCTTTTCGGCGAGTCCACCAAAAAAGCAGGTCTGAAATCCCCTTCTCAAACCCCCCCTCTTGAGCAAGTATGTCCAAACGGGCCCTAAAGAAGAGAAGTCTACTTACAACTGTATAAACTATAAAGACAATGATATACTATCAAACTGAAACAATGTGATGACAAGGATTACACAATGAAAGGTACTAGATGCATAAATTATATATGCTCATTGACGGCCCCATGTCCATTGGTGCAGTAAAACATGCTGCTGCCATTCTAAAGCATGAAAAAGGAAGACATCAAGAATGGTTCCACACTCAAGCATCCATTTAATAGCTCCACCAGCATCTTATTGTCAGTCAAACATCAATATAGAGCACCCCACACCAAATACCTAATATGAGCAGAATAAATGGGTGTTCAAACAACCGCATCATATCCAACCAAACGTTACTTGTGGTTCTTTAACCCTCAACGACACAGTGGATCCACTATGATATCCCTCCACAGTTACCAGAAATCAGGTATCTCCTTATGGAGTGATAAGGTCATTGAAAGGAACATATGTGCTAGACACTTTTTTTTCTTACTAGGTTCTTGCTTTTCGATTTTCGACATTTGCAAATGTTAGCCAATAAAATTTTATTTTCACTTATTCAAAATAACCTAAAAAACACATGAAACAGACTATGCTAGGAGAGCAGCTCATTCATCAGCAGCTTAAGGACCATATAGAAAAGTAAACGAACCTCACAAAACATCCTAGGGCAGCTAATCAACTTGATAACATTAACCCAATCACAACACCATTCAAATGAAGGTTTTAGCATATTCATCCCAGTCTTCTGCCAACTAACTTCTTCTCCAACAAAGTTTCTCCTCACTAACCTTCTTGTAGAGATCTCTATCCAAATCCCAATGAGGCTCTCTCCTCCTTTTCCTCAGTCAACAGTGAACCCAACTGCTTCCCATCAAAAGACATAATTTCCCAGAGAAATGGTAAGCGGTCCTGAAATTTCCAAAGCTCTGACCACTCCAACAGACTAATCCTTCACCTTAAAAGAAGACCACCACTTTCACACATCTGGAAGCCAAGAAATCCAACCACATTCTCAAACCTAGGTGGAAATATCCCAAGACTCCAAATTAGAATGTGGCATTACTCCGATGTCCTCTTAGCAAAACATGGTAAGCCCCTTTGAGAAAGATTAAGGAAATGATTCCAATACTTCACAAATGAGAAAGCAATCCGAATGATTCATAAACATATTTCCTTTCTTATTTTTCCAAATAAAAAGAGCACCAGCTTAGAATGTCCAATAAGTCTGTGCTACCCTATGTAGACAAAAGACAAAGAAGAACAATATAAACCCAATAACATCAAACAGTCACAATATTACAATTCAAGCATACAATAACCAACATCAGTAGTTCTAGGATGTTTTACATTGAACTTAGCCAGCTTATTACCAATGGATTTCCCTCCTGATAAATCCAAGATACATCCAACATCACAGACAGAAGTCAATCCATCTTTAGGAAATCCACAATAGTGCCCCCAAGGCAAGAGAGACTACTTGGGCCAAGTTACTCCATTGCCCATGATATAGACATACTGCAAGGACAATGCAGGGACACATTATACAGAGCTTACTTGGACAGGGGTGACTCCAATCCAATCGGGTAGGGACATAACCTATACCCATTTTGTTTCGTGCAGAAGATGAAATGAATGATAATTGGAAGAGAAACCAAAAAAATAAAAAATAAAAACTCCCCATTAATGAGTGTCTGACACACCTCTAGACATTTTGGGGAAGTCAAACAAACACGTTGAGTAGACTCATATCTCTTTCAATGGAAAAATACTGGAAAGGGCACTTTGCCTAGCTATTAAAGGTCTTTTTTTCCAAGAATTTTCTCAAGGGCTTTGCCTGGCTATTAATCCCAAGACACCTTGGGAAAAAAAGTGTAGTGGATACTAGTGCCTTTGAGAGTGAAGGCATTCGCATGGGCCACAGCCTCCAAGTAGATTCTCACAATCAACAATCTACAATAGCACAATTGGTCACCCCGAACATGTGTGATGTGCAAGGAGGTGGAATCCGTGTATCAATTTTCATCTTCTATGAAGTGGCACGATATATTTGGGCAAGCTTCTTTAGCCTCTTTAAATTCAATTTGGTCCACCCAGGTTAGTAGCAAACCTTATGGATGGGTGGAATAGGGTGGCAAATCATTGATGACAAATAACTGAGCCAAGATTGTTGGCGGCAAATCAAGCTAGTGTTTCAAAAGCATTTTTTAGGAGTTCCCATTTCAGACCTTCTCCTGAAGTGGAAGGCGATCATTAAGGATTATAGGCAGTTGCCTCCTAAGGCAGGTCCATGGAAACCTCATCCTCCAGGATTTTGGAAATTCGGGGTCAATGGTAGTTTTGCAGGCAATCCAGGGCAATCTGACATGGGGAGAGCTTCACCAAATGAACATGGCGGCAGCGCAATCAAGTTTACCTTCTCGAACAGGCAGGATTTGGGCATATGAATAGAGAGGAATTGATCATGATTAAAATCATGGTGGAAACCACATATACAGAGTACGGGTCTCGTAGTTGAAGGGGATTCATCATCCACAGTTGCTTGGGCCTCAGGGAAATCCCTTCCACGTTGGAAATTAGCCTTTATCTTATATAACTTAGAGATACAATCTCAATCCATGGCTATCAAATACGAGGTCGGGAGAGGCTAAGTACATGATAGATGTTCTTGAAAATGGCAGGGTCCACGGGCGTTTCCCCTATATAGGGGACTCCTATCCGTTGCCTTAATGGGTCCTGTGCATTGTCCCTCTCGCTTTCTTTAAAAGGTCATTCGCTACCAAAACTCTTTTTTTTAATATATTATAATAATAGTGATGATGATGATGATAAACTTTACGAAGATTCCATTGCATTCTGAAAGCTCGTAGCATTGGTCCTGCTAAACTCCAATTTATTACTCTCTCCACTAATAATGCCCACTCCTTCAACTGATTAAAAAAAAAAAAAAAAAAAAGGATTCTATGTAATAAGCTTTTGATATCCAACAACTCCTATAAAAGAATAATAACAAAAATCCAAACACTTATCTATCCAGCCATGAGGTAGAACAGCAGCTACTCCCCCAGTACAAAAATAATTATGCATCATTTGCATGCTTGTCGCAACTTCAAATAAATCATATAGAAATTCCCTATCTAAAAATATAAAATAAAGGAGTATATGCAATTGTACACTGATATTTGCGATAAAAGGCCCAAGCCATAACAAATGAGAAGCTATACAACTCAACTCTAGCATAATCACTCTAATATAGCGCCTCTTTTAGGTACTTGAATATTTGCCGATTGTTCTGGTGCATTACCATTATTGCCTCTTTGAACATAGTAGCTAAAGAATCCTTACGTGTTATGTAAGGTAGATACTATATAATTGTTCAATTTTCTGCAATTTTTCCCATCCCTCTATGTAAATAACCCAATATGGGTTCATAATCAATAACATCTTCACCATCTAGAGTAACGATGAGTCAAAGAACACTATGCGTTGATGGGTGGTGAGGACCCATATTGACTATCATGAAGTCTTTTCTTATATCCAATACAGTCATATGTTTTCTTCCCCGATTCATTATTTCATGAATTGCTGAAAACGAAATGAGGTTCATCGAAATTCAAGATCTAATATAGCAAATAATTCAAACGAATCTTCAAATTAACGAGTTTTTTTTTTTAAAGAGTCACGAGATTTGTATTAGAAAAACGAAAGAAGAAAACAAGCAAAAGAAGTGGATCCGCCGAGAAAGTGGATCAATTACGCTCCCAGGAAAATAAGATTACTGCCCATTAGCTTGTCAACATTAGTGGCCCATTCTACAATTAGCTGCTTAATTCTGCGCACACGGGACTCCGCCGAATTAGATTCATTTCTAAAGCATCTTCCATTTCTCTCTTCCCACACAGTCCACTAGACTGCCAGAAGGGCCAATCTCCAAATTGGAGTTCGCTGGTGACCTAGCCCTGGTGCCGTGCCGGGCCTTTAGAAGCGACCCGGTGGAATTAGGACAACACCAAGAGGTGCCGAAAGAGGTTAGGATGTAAGGCCAAATCTGATTGATATAAGAGCAGTGAATGAACAAATGATTGGTTGTCTCTTCTTCAGCCATGCAGTAGAGGCAAACATTAGGGAGAATCATACCTTTCCTCCTTAAATTGTCGATAGTGAGCACTCTATTCTTACCGACCAGCCAACCGAAAAAGACTATCTTTGGAGGAGCCAGGTACCACCAGATATGGTTGGTCAAGGATTCAGCCACAGGAGGGAGGGGGGAGTCCAAAAATTTGTAGAAAGATTTGACACAAAAAAAAATACTCGATTTATCTGCCCTCCAGCAAAGATTGTCTTCAGATAAGAGATCCGGATTGCTGCTAGAAGTGTGCTGAAGGAGGGCCACATATTCAGCAATCTCCCAGTCCTGTAAGTTTCTTCTACATTCCACATTCCAAACCAGATTCCCATTATAAGAGGAAATACAATCGGCTATCAAAATGGCTTGGTTAGGAACAATGCGATATATGTTTGGAAATTCCATTTTAAGGGCAAGATCTCCCACCCATCTATCTTCCTAGAATCGCACGTTCTCACCATTACCAACAGCAAAGCTGATATTTCTGAAAATCTCTTTTTTCATGGATAGGATTCCCCTCCACAGAGTGGAGGTCTTGTATAAAGAGGAATCTTTGGTCCACCATCCGCCTGCGGAGCAACCATACTTACTTTTAATTAAGATGTTCCATAGGGTTCCCTATTCGATTACAAGTCTCCAGATCCATTTGCCTAGCAAAGCCCTATTCATAGTCTTGAGCGATTTGATCCCAGCTCCTCCAGCATTAGTGTGCTTGCAAACCTCCTTCCGTTCAACCAAATGAAATTTCTTCTTGTCCTCTAATCCATGCCAAAGGAAGTCACGTCTAGATTTTTCCAAAGTCGCCAAAATCGGAGCAGGGCATCTGAATAATGACATAAAATATACCAGGAGATTGGATAAGACTGACTTGATGAGAGTGATGCGGCCACCAAACGATAGATATCTGCATTTCCATCTGGCTAGGTGATGATTAAACATGTTGATGACCTTATCCCAAAAGGATTTAGGCGGCTTACCAGAACACAACGGGAGGCCCACAAAGGAGGATGGGAGATTGCCACTGGAGCAGTTAAGAATATCAGCGTAAAGATTGACCTCATACTGATCCATGTTGACCCCGAAAATCTTAGACTTTGCCATGTTGACTCTTAGCCCAGACACCAACTCAAAACATTTAATTGTTGTGCGCAAGTTGCCAACCGAATCTTGATCAGCTTCGTTGAAGGTTCCCGAATATCCAACTAACCAATTAATTCTTTATAATGTACTCTATTTCTCTTTGAAAAATAAGCCAATAAACGTTAACGTTTTCCAAAATTTTCCACAAACCTCTTTGAGATAAATGGTCTTTTCTGTGCAATTCCAAATGTGAAGTCCCCGTATCTTATTGGTGAAACTGAATACTTGAAATTCAACAAACCCTTGTTTTTTTTTTCTTCTTCTTGTGGAATAACTAAGATGAATGAATATATATATATATATATATATATATATATATATATATATATATATATATATATCTTCTCTCTCTCTCTCTTTTCATTCTTTTCCACATATATGGATTTTAACAATCAAGAATAATAATAATGCCAGTCATTTAGATTTGGTACACGCAATAAAATAACCTAGATTTATTCATAGACTACTTTCGATAGAAGGAGATGGGACATTTCTGCACCCACAAAAGGGAGTGATTTAGACTTAAGAAGGTTTTGCTAATAATAATAATAATGATGATGAAAGTTCTGCTACTCATGGTGTGGCTCCCCCACCCTAGCTGAATCTTTCCCAGTCCTTTTTGTTGTTAGCCCAAATCCAAATATCTTGGTCAGTGAATGCTTTGTTGATGAAAATGGTGGAGGTATTTAGTTTCCATCCTTACGTAGAAATCTTTTTGACTTAGAAATCCAGGAGTTTACTCTTCTCCTCCTTCATATGCAGGTTTTTGTGCCGTTGTCTAATCAGGAAACTCTATCCGTCGGTCGATGGTGGGTTCAAGTGTGTTCTTTGTCTGATCGTTTTATAGATCTCTTGCAGCCCTAGCAACGTTCGGAGCAGTTTCTCACAAGGGCCCTTTGTGATCTTACGGAGTTCCTCCAAAAGTTGTTGTGTTTGGTTGGCTTGTCAGCTGAAACAGAATCTTGACATTAGACAACTTGAGAAAAAGAGGATTGTATCTCCCTAATGTGTCTTTTTTGTCTTAGGGCAGAGGAATCAGTGGCTCATCATTTTAGTCACTATTTTTTTCTCCTTGGACATATGGTGGAGTGTTTTGCAGTTGGCTAGAGTGTCATGGGCCATGCCCAATTTTGTGGAACATTTTATTGTAGCTGACATGTGGACCTAGGAGGATCCCTTGGAAAAAGAAAATGGAGAATCATTCTTTTGACAATATTGTGGGCTGTGTGGGCGGAAAGAAATAACCGATGTTTCAGGAACATCAATGTTTCGAAGGCTGGGGTGTTCTCGAGGTAGTGTTGTTTAGGGATTGGGCCCCATAGTTAGGGTTTTTTGCCAGACAAGGGTCTGGTTCTGTATTTTTTTTCTTTCCGTTTTTGTTGTTTCTTTTTCTTTTTTGTTTTCTTCTTTTTGTAGTCTGTTCCTTTTTAGATAATAAAATTCTCACCTTTCAAAAATTTTAAAATTAAAATTTATTTATAAATAAATAAATAACTAGACAATGGAATTTACTTCCCATACAAACAGGCCTTGAAAGTGGAGCATTGAACATGGAACGATGCGAATACACTGCCTGTTTTGAAGTAGCATATCACTAAAACAAAGTGAGACTTCTGAAAGTGGTCCGTTTGGTAAATTCAACCCCCCCAAGAATAATTTTACAATGCTACTAACTACATTGATTGGTTTTGAGCATTCCATGAAATACTTGAATTTTCTTCCTACCATCAATTTGAGAATATGAGAGAAGCTGATAACTAACCCGAAAGCGAGGAATTTCAATAGGCATTCGAGAATTTGCAATGTACTCCATCCAATCATATTCATGCACATCCACCATACATCAGTCCAAACCACCCTAATTGTGGGCCCACTGTGGATGGAGCATGCACTGACATATGTGGTAATCAGGCGGCCCTAATCATTCAATTTCCCAACCTTCCATACACTGGGAAATTGGAAATCGATCGGATGGTCAGATCACCCGGTCAGTGTGAATTCCGAGCAATACACATCGACGGTGGGGCCCACAATTCAAATGGCTCAACGGACACGAATGCACAGTAGATATGCTGGCGAGTACAATCCACCGTGCTCCGGCAGAGTACAGTATAGTTCCAATTCAACATGTATAGGGTTCAAAACGAGAAATTTCTGTCGGCGAAAGACAGACGGATAGATGGACGGAGGGACGGAATCCGATGGACAGAAGACGAAACAAGGAAAGGGGACTGACCGCGATGATGAGCCATAGATCGAGTGGGGCCTGCTCGGCCTTGAGGATGTCGAGGATGTCTGAGGCGTCCCTGGGCAGCTGGTCGAGAGAAACCCTAACCTCCTCCTCCGAGTTCTGCACTGGTATGTACACGCACGCCATCAATCGCGACTAACCGGAGACAGAAGGGAGGAGAAGAGACCTTAGCTTTGGAGTTCTGGAAAGATGAGAGAATCGACTTGAAACACGGACAGAGAGAGAGAGAGAGAGAGAGAGAGATGTAAAGAGAACTAGTAATGGGCCGGATGTAAGTGGGCTTTTGGGCTTTAGTCACGGAATAATCTACACCGTCCATCAGTTCCGCTAACTCTTAGGACGTGAGCCTAAAAATCAGGGAACTGGGAAAGCCTTTCCTAAGAAGTTCCTGCGCTGGGAAGCTTAGGCCACTGATGTTTGTGAGAAATCCATCCTGTCCATCCGTTTTACACCCACTGTGATGTTTGTGAGAAATCCACCCGTTCATATGTTTTACACGAGCTCATTTTAAGTCATGAGACCAAAATTGAGGCTGATCCAAGACTCTAAGTGGGCCACATGAGAGGAAACATTGGGGATTGAATGATCACCATTAAAACATTTGTATGGCCACAAAAGTTTTGTTTCGGACTAATTTTGTGTTTTTAGTTCGTCCCAGTGAGAATGAACTTACTAACGGTTTGGATAACTTATAAACATCAAAATGAAGTCCATAAGGTTTTAATGGTAGGTATTTTTTTCCTCAATTTTATCTATGATTTGGCCTCAGTGAGTTTTGGATCTATCTGATATTTTGTCTCATGTATTAAAATGATATGGCAAGACAGATGACTGGTGTGGATTTCTCACAAACGTCACTGGGGTGGGGCGAGAAATCTGTATCCAGGCAGGAAACGGCAGATTTCATGCGACACTACCACATGGCGTGAAGTTCTTACTTTGGTGATCACACCTATCTAGTTACATCTGGCTGACCATTCGCCTGGATTGTCCGTTTCAATAATCGGATCACACATTTATCTCATGTTTATTTTCTCTAGGCTGTTTTTCAATACTTTGTTGATTGTAATGGATCATATATTCAATCAATGAATCAACATTGTTCAACCATTTTTACTTATTCGTTCATCTTCATTCTTTTTATAAGTATATTATGATTGTACTGGTGAGAGAACGTCTCCTTATACACAATGCAGAAGGAATCTATTCGATAGAACTAACCCCCACCATTTTCACAAATCATTTGATCGCTAATCATAACAAGTGGCTGAGAAGATAGTTGGATCATGTGTCCAGTCTCTATTCAGTCCGACTTAATGTGGGGGACACTAGCGGTTCAGTCAAACATTGAGTCAAGTAAACTTCGGCATACTCACACATCATAATCACACATAAAATCTTAATACAATCCCTTAATCACATCGTGTGGTCTCATGTTTGATTGAATTAACAAATATGTTTTGGCACATCTGATGGGACTCGGTAAAACTTTATACTTATTGATAGAATAGGATGCTTCCTAAATTAAGAAATACTAGTTATGTTGTTGACGTCGTAAAATAACAACAAGACTTGGGCTAACCTATTGTCAATGTTGAAGTAGGACCATCTCCTCAGCTGATCTCCAATAATTTTGTTACGCTCCTCGAATGATTTGATAGACATATGCTGCATGTCACTAGAGTATCAAAGTCACAATTAGAGATATATGAGAGAACGACCGAGGGTCTTCTTCACGAATTCGACATCATCAAAATGTGTTATGCTCCTGCTCACCTCGGTGTGCAAGAGACGGAATGACCCACAGAGCTCCCAACTAGAGCCAAGCACATTGACCTTCACTACCTCCATTGACAACGAAAGACGATTGAGACAATCGGTTGTATAACCAGCGATAATATCCTGACCGACAGAGTTCTTACCCACTCGAGAGTCAATGTGTTGGTTGATGCGAGCAACTCGAGAGGGTAGCTGGCTGCCCAACCGTACCTCATGGTCACGTGGTCGAACCACTCAAAGGGTAATCTCTAGTTGCTCGAAGTTCAGTCGAATGACCACCGAGTTGCTTGACTGATAGAAAGCCTTACCCTAAGCGGGTCGACTTAAATCACGAGTTTTGTAGAGGTTTTAGGTTCCCCAAGTTCACACAGTTCTCGGGCGACAACGAGACCTCCATAATTAAATACATCGTCCGCTTCACTATGCAATGTTGTGAGGTGTCCCATAATGAATTATTGAAGCTCAAACTGTTCAAAAAATCTTTGACAATGACTGTTTTCAAATGGCACGTAAACTTACCAGTCAACTCGGTCTAGACTTGAACTGAAATGGAAGAGAAATTTCATATGCAGTTCCATTGAAAATGAGCTAAAAGTATATATGGTTGACCTTTACAGGATAAGGCAATTGATGAAGGAGTCAACTGGGCAATTTATTGTCCGATTCAAGGGTGCCAGAAACCGCTACCCGATTATTCTATATGAGGTAGACCTTGCCAAGTTGCCTTTAGAAGGTATAGGTTTCGAGCTTCGCAAGAAGTTCAAATGCGTGCACTTTGGAGACCTGTTTGGGTTATCAAACAGGGCTACTAGCTACGAGTGAATTCTCCAGGAGGAGCAACAACAGATGACCATGGCCAGGGGCACTTTTAACGTGATCTAAATTACGAGTTAGTCGTTACGGAAATAATACCTGCACGACTGAACAAAGATTATGACGCATGTTATGAGGTGGCCATGCCGAGATAATCAGTATATATTTGTGCGAATGCTCAGGCTTACAAAATGTCGCGGTAAATCTAAGAAAGTGATCGGTTGAGGGCCCTAGGTAGTACACTTTTGACATCTTAAAGGCTGATGAGATGTTCAATATTCTGCTCAAGATTAAAATCATTGGACTCCCCCACCATCAGAAAATTCCCTTGGCCAAATAACTAAAGAGGAGTATTTATTGTAAATATCAGGTACCAGGACAAATTTTACTAAGAATTGTATCGTGTTTAGGAATTTAATGTAAGAAAGTATAATATAAAGGCTTCCTCAAGTTTCTTGAAAAAAAAAACCACTGGCGTCGACCGGGATCCATTCTTGGCGACGGCCCCAATCAACATCAACTCGCTCGACGTCAAAATAACTACTTCATTGGATGAGACAATGAAATCATCAACTCTATATGATCTACATAAGGAGCCATCCCAACCTAACCCCAGGGGATTCGTCCCGCCATGAAGACACCATTGGTCAAATAATTTATCAACACGCTTCTACATGGAGGTAGGAAGAATGCACACTAATCCAAAACGGATGAATGAATAGCTCTGTATGGACAGAGCGCCATACAAACAATAAGGCATGAGAAACGGCAGAATTTGAGAGATCGAGCCAAAAGGTCACCACAAACCCGCCACAGACCCTCAGCCGAGCGACTACATGACAACATCTTGTGCTAATTTGACACATGCTATGATTCATATATATATATATATATATATATATATATATATATATATGTTGAGGACAAAATCTGGATCACCCTTCACTCCTCGAATGAACCCCATTCCTGCGCAAAAGGTAAACAAAGGAGACCCTGACTAAGCCGGGAGACCCTCCGATGCCTAAGTCAGGTCAAGAGAATCGGAGTATAAGTTGAAAGGTAAAGGGAGAGTGCGAGATCTTGCGTATCTGTAGCGATGAGGTCTTGGTGTATTTATACCTGACCATCAGATGATCTGGGTCCGTTAATCTCGGCACGATTCGCTCAATTAAGGGGATTTTCAGATCGTGAGGATATTGCACGTAATCAAAGGATCATGTAGTATATTGTATGCATCGTGTGTATCTGCGAGCGAAGTAACCGGCCACGTCCACTTATGGTAGTTTCTAAGCTTAGCTCATGGAGCGCCCGCCTCGGACTATGGCCTCGGATCGGTCCTTCCGGCAGATAAGGTCTCAATCAGAGTGATTATAGACCTTCGTCGAACATTGTCCGCTCTCATAATCTGAGCCTAGCTGGTAGTTCTCCATCTGCTCGGATCAGCATGACATCAGGCCTCATAATTACAAAGGGCTCGGATCTTCCCATAACAATATATATATATATAACAATAAATTTCAAAACTAATTCCAATTTCTCTTAAAAATTTTATTTTAAAAAACGCATAAAAATAAAATTTTCTTTGGCATCATTTTACAAATAGAAGGTTTTTGATAAATGATATTTTCTTTTTTGTGTTTTTCATGAATCCAAACATGTCTTTAGCTATTATTCTTTTATGCCATCATTAAGTCGACGAGGATTAGTTGCAATTTAGACCGAACCAGGTGGGTGCGACTCTAACCGTGGCCCACCTCAATACATGCCTTGCTTATCCGCACCGGTAATCTATTTTGCTAGCTTAGGCGTGTACCAGAAAACGAAGCAGAATCAAAATGCAAGTAGACCGCATAGCTTTTAATGGTGAGAATTCAATCCTCACCGTGTGGTATACCTAAGATTTGTATCTCCTTCATTTTAGTGATCACCTCCTAAAATAAGTTGGCAAGACCGATGGACGGCGTTTATATACAACACATACATCGAAGTGGGCCCCACAGTCAGGGTCGCATCCACCTGGCTGAATCCAACGGACGCGGATTGCGTCCTAACCCGCCCGGACGGTACGTCCGGGCGGGGCTCTGTGGGGCCTACCGTGATGTAACTGTTTTATCCACACCATTAAACGCTTTTTTAAGATAATTTTGATATGCTAACCAAAAAATAGGCAGGTCCAAGGCTTAAGTGGACCACACCAGAGGCACCTACACTGATAATGACACCCACCGTTGAAACCTTTCTAAGGGCCATCATGATCGTTTTTTAACAATACAAACTATTCATAAGGTCACGTAGACGTTGATGAAGTGAAAACACAAATATCAGCTTCATCCGGAACTTCTCAGCTCCCAAGAAGTTTTTAATGGTGGACGTTCAATCCCCAATTTGTGGTCATCTTAAGCCTTGGACCTGCCTCGTTTTTTGGTTCATATATTAAAATTATCTTAAAAAAGTGTTTAACGGTGTGGATAAAACAATTACATCACAGTGGGCCCCACAGAGCCCTGCCCGGACGGATTACCGTCCGGGCGGGGGTAGGACGCAATCCGCGTCCGAATCCAACGGGGCAAACCCCGCGCACGCGTGGATGCAAATTCCACCGCATCCATCGTCTATCACACAAGCAAGTACACTCACCACCTCCAGATCCCAACCGATGGGATTCTAAAGTCTCCTTTCATCCGCGACAGGCCCCATCACACCAACGGTCCCGATCAATAATCCGTGCCGCCACACGCACAAACTGAAAAACCCGAGCACCCCATCCACAGGCCGCGCATCGTAACATATACGCATCATATAATCCCTCTCCTCCCAAAACCACATTTCCAAAGCCTCAGACATCAGAGAAAGACAGGGAGAGAGAGAGAAGATGAGCGGAAACGGGAAGAAGGTAGCAGAGCTGGCGACGAAGGCGTCGAAGGGCATAGATTGGGAAGGAATGGCGAAGCTTCTCGTCTCCGAAGAAGCTCGCAAGGAATTCACTTCTCTCCGACGCGCCTTCAACGAAGTCAATACCCAGCTCCAGACCAAGTTCAGCCAGGTTCGTTCTACCGGCTTCCATCGTTCCTTTTTTCCCCATCTTCTACAGCCCTGAAAACTAGGGTTTCTCTTTTTATTTTATTTTATAATGGTATGGTAGATACGGTAGAACTGGAGTTTGGCTTTACCCTGTCTCTGTCTATTGCGTGTGTGGCGGGATGTGGATCGATCGGGGACGTTCGTTTAGCGGGGCGCATCGGGGATCGAGGATTGAATGAAAAAGAAATGATAGTTTGATGATCCCGGCTTTTGTTTGCATTTTTGATTTAGTGGATGGGATCCTCCGATCTGCGCGGGGGTCGCTGGATGGTCGGTTCCGATTTGTGTATCCGGCTGTCTTGTAGACAGTGTGGAGAGGGATTTACTACATTCCGATTCCGCCGCCTCTTCATCTACTGTGTTGGCGGGAGGTGGATTGATCGGGGGTGTTCTTCTAGCAAGGGCTGTCATGGATTGAATGAAAAAACAAACATGTTGGATGATTGTAGCCCCTGTTTGCTTTTTTTGGCTGCATGGGGTTTGAAGTGTTTAGTGATCCTGGCAGGGGTCGGTGCATGGACGGCTCTGATTTGTCTATAGGGGTGCACACGGTTCGGTTTCGGTTTTGAAACTGGAACCGAATGGCCAAGGATATAGTTGAATTGGTCCTGCCAGCTGTCAATATGGACCGTTAATGTGAAGGGGGCCACCTATAGTTCTCATCCCTTTTGGAACCGGATCCGAACCGTGTGCACCCCTATTTGTGTATCCGGCTGGCTTGTGGACAGTGGGGAGAGGGATTTGCTGCATTCTGGTTCTGCCATTTTTACCGTTTGTTTTAGCCTCTTTTTATTGATCTCAAATTGGTGTTGATGTTTTGGAGGTTGGGTTTTATAGTGATTTAAATTAGGGTTTGGCTTGTTTGGGGCACATGAGATTAGGTTTTTGGATTGGAGGGTGATTTTGGTTGGGGTTTCTGGGGTTTATGTGTCAAGCTGATGATGTTTTGGGGATAGGTGATGCAGGACATGAAATTTAAATATGATATGCAAGATTTCAGGCTTAAGATCATACTAATTCAGAAACAATCACAGAAATTCCACATCTCGCATAAGATCAAGCATTCAACAAGGGGAGTCTATGAGAGTCCAAGCCTACACATGTTAGGGCTGAATCAATTAAAATTATAGACCAAACAATGCTCAAAGGCGAGTAAAATCATCCACACATGCAAATGATTATTTCCCAATCCAAGGGATTCATATGTTTCAAATCGGGAAAGCCTAGGGTTTGCAAAAGTGGAATAGAACTTGGGATTTAGGATTATCTAGGGTTAGAGTTAGGAAAATAAGGTGAGAGAGGAGTGAAATAGAAGAGAGAAGCAAACCCAAGATGATCCACACGTGTGGACAGCGGCTCGGGCCTGACGCACGTGCGTGAGATTCAGCCCGCACGTGTGTGGGGTCCACGAATTTGAAATCAGCCAGCTAGATGCTGGTCGGCAAGGGGAGATCCATCTTCATGCCAAGTTTTACGCTAATCGGATGTCTGGTTTGTGCACGGTGCTTTGCCGAAGTTTCAGCCCTCATACAGGGCCTAATTCTGCAAATCTGCTGTAGAAGGAGGATTGACGGCAAAAAGAAATAAATTTGGAGATAGGATGGCTGTGGGAGATGATGAATATAGAAGGTAAAAGATGGGGGCGATTTGGGATGGTGTGGCTTCGCGCCATGGTAGTTAGCCCTTCGAAGAAGGGAGAGTTTCGCATCCAATTAGATTTCCACAACTCAGAGAATTAGAGAAGCGGGAAAACGCAGAATTTTATTAATAATTTTCAATGAGAAAAAACCTACATGAGGTTGACTATTTATAAGAAAACCCTTATGGGTTAGGGAAAAGCCCCTTAAGATCTTATTCCCTCTAATTTACCGGCTCTCTCCTGTCAGAGATATCCTCATTAATAGATGTTGCTATCCCACGTCCGTCCATACTGTTTGGGACATCAAATGCATCAGAAATCTTAATGAAAGCGAAGCCAACGAATATACGACTCTTCAGAATTGCATCTCCAAGTCAAGGATTATCAGCTCTCAGCTCGACAACATTGAGTGGCCGTTGGAAAAATCTGCTGCTTTCTCTCTCAAGTTCCTCTACGCTGTAATCTGGAATCGGATTGCCTACTGAGTTACTCAGTACGCTCTTATCGTACTGAGTAAATTTAGTTGGGCCCACCGTGAAAATAAGTGGTTTATCCACACCGTCCATATGTTTTTTCAGCTCATTTAAGGGGTCGAGCCCAAAGTTGAAGCATATCCAACTCTCAAGTGGATCATAAGACAGGAAACAGTGGGAATAATGATTTCTACCGTTGAAACCTTCCTAGGCCCTACAATGATGTCTATTTGTCATCCAAGCTGTTAATAATATCACAAAGACATGGATGAAGGGAAAAAAACAAATATAAGCTTAATACAAAAATTCTGTGACACTCGAGAATTTTGCAACGGTACAAGTTCAATTCACACTGTTTCATGTGGTGTGGTGCATTTGAGCTTTGGATATCATTCAATTTTGGACCCATGTCATAAAATTATCTAATAAAATAGATGGACGGAGTGGATAAAATACATAGATCATGGTGAACCCCACAGAGTTTACTCAGTACGCCAAGCGTACTGAGTTACTCAGTACGCAATCTGCTTCCCTGTAATCTATCCTGCGGTGCAGTCCCAGTGTGATGTCATGTTGTTCATTTGGAAGTATCAAGCTCCTCCTAAGTTCATATGTTTCGGGTGGTTGGCGGGCCGTAATAGAATTCTAACTATTGACAACCTGGCTAAGAGAGGCACGTAGATCGTCAACATATGTCTGTGTTGTATGCGTCAGGCAGAATCTGTGAACCATTTGTCGGTTCACTGCTCTTTCATCTCGTTTATTTTGGTAGATTTCTGTCAACATTTTTCGATTAGTTGGTGTGCTCCAGAGTCTGCTGCGAAGATGTTGTTTGCTTGGAATGGACTTAATCTTGTCAAAATCAAATCGATCATCTGGCGCATGGCTATTCTTGCCATTTGGTGGGCTGTTTGGGAAGAAAGGAACGAAAGATGTTTCAATGATAGTTCGTCATCTATTAAGGCTATGGGATCTAGGGCTAAAAAGATGGTGTTAGAATGGGCCGTTAATGTTAAGGATTTGAAAGTTGTTGATCTTAGCTTTTTAGGTGGTTAGGAGTCTTTTGCTATCCCAGCAGATTTGCTCCCCTTGTTTCTGTTTTTGTTCTTCTCTTTTTGGTCTTTTGTATCCCTCCTTTTTTAGTTCAGTGCATTTTCAATTTGTTACCTTTAAAATTTTTTTATAAGAGAACCCTATACCCCAAAAGCCGCACTATGTGCGCACACTATTACTTAGAGACGAAGTAACAAAAATAACACCCGATCAAAACAATCTAAACCGTCCATGATATTCCTAATAACAATAATAAGCAAAACTCAAAGTACTAGATTATCTAGAGTAGTGGGCCACGATCATGAGATCCAATGGTGGGATCCACATGATGATCGGGTCCACTCCAAGGAACCAAAACACAGTCTTCTAATTAAGAGGCCCTCCATGGATGTTGTCATCGATCCAGATTGATGGTGGGGCCCTTCTCCTCCTTGAGTATGCGCGTAGGGGTGGCGTACGTGTGTGCGAGATGTTCCCATCAATAGGGTTTTGAAATTAGCGTTTGATGTTGATGGGGAGTTTGGAATTAGGGTTTTGGTGTTGTGAGGATTGTTGAAGTGCCATTTTGGTTGGGATACTGGATCTGAAGGGTTTTTTTTTGAGATTAGGGTATTGGTTTCGGATTATTCATGTTAATATTGTCTTATTTCCTCGAGATTACAGTTATCTACATATCATATCTGAAAATGCATCAAATATTGATTCGGGGCGGTGAAGGCAGTAAATTTGTATCCTGTGTAATTGAGGTACTGGTATTGTGTGCCACGCCAAATGATTGGAAGAATGGATAGATATCATTTCAATGTGGTTGTGAAATCATCCGTGAGTCGTGATTGAGGTTCATCCAAATTCCAAACAGTACCATAACCATGAGACAGTGTACAAGGCGTGATTTAGCCTTCACATTGCATTTGGATTCACCATTTACCACAATAAGACTGTGGATATATTTCCACCTTATCAAGTTTTAGTAGGGGCACATTCAACAGAAACACTCGATTTTTGGCAAAATCAAAATGGTTCAGCGGTTTATCGTTATAGGAATTGTTTCTTGCTCTCGTTTTTTCGAAAGGTGACACGCCTTTTATTAAAATGGCCAAAAGGCGAGAACTTTACAACGACAACCCGATTTTACAACCCACTCCTTATTGGAAGAAGCAAAGATACAATCAATCCACTTCAACACTGAGAACTTGGCCCTCTTAAAGACCTTGACCTCCAACGCATGAATGTTTCGAAAGATCCTATTGTTCCTCTTCCCCCACAAGGACCACAAAACTGCTAGAGACCGAAGCATCCAAACTACTTTACCTATGCCATTTCCTCTCCTCCATGCCTGATGTAGACCCGTGCCCCACCTAGGCCCATGACCCACCGTAGGGCCCAACGTGTGCTGATTTTGGATTATTTATTTATAAATTATGGGCCTAAATATTAAGATTTGCAATTTACTATTTGCTGTAAATATGAGGGCTCATTTAAAGACGTGATTGAAGATATGGGGAGATGTGATTGAAGATATGAGGGCTGGTTTAAAGATATGATTGAAGATTTGGAGGATTATTTTTTAGATTTGATTTTATTATTATTAGGCTTTTACCATCTTAGGTATGTGAGATTGATTCGAAATCAGTCTCTTAGTTGGGGGTTTCTTATTAAAGATTCCTTTATGGTCTATAAAAGGGGACGATGTGGGAGGTAGGCATTCTAAAATTTTCTAAGTCTGAGTTCTTCTCAAGTATTGTAAGAAAAAGCTTATATCAATACAATAATTTCTCTCTATACTCAAATATTTTTGTGGGTGTACTCTTGTCCATTTCTTTGCAATTTGGGTGTTGAGATTTCATTGACTCAATAACCAAGTGATCATTGGGGAACTGTTGACTCTACACAATCTCCTAATGGCTTTGAAGGGAGTGACATAATAAGAGTTTGTGTAACTAATTCCATTGATCCACGTACTTACAGAGTCGGTAGATCAACTCATGCATACGATAGGCAATCTCACTAATCAAATATTCTTGTGAGTGTATTCTTGTCCATTTCTTTGCAATTTGGGTGTTGAGATTACATTCAAATGTGTCAAATCGCATATGCCATTGTATGTGATCAGCATATGCTGTTTGCAAATGCGATCGCACAATTGCATATGCCATGACATATTTTTTATAAAATAAAAAAAAATTTAAAATTGAAAAAAAAAATTAAAAATGAAAAAAATATAAAAAAAATAGGAAAAACTTGTCTAATTAATACACATGATTGGATTGAGTTATTTTACTTATTTCATTATAGTTTGAGTGTTTCATTAAATTATATATTTAATTACTTATATTATATTATATAAATTTTAACAAAACAATCAAGCTACATTAAAAGAGAACTAATTATTATAAGCAAAGAAATTTTACTGATAAATGGATAACTTGAAACAACTTACAAGCTATAACTTACAGCTTAATTTACAAAAAGTAAGCACAACTTATAAAATACAAAAAATTAACATACTTGAAGTAATTGTAGAGAGATTAGAGTAAGAGAGAGAGAGAGAGAGTAATAGATTTAGAGCTTTGGAGTAGAGAATAGTGAAAATGGAGGGGATATGAGTGCCTATTTATAGGCAAAAGTTCTCCAAATTGAAAAAATAAAAAATAAAAAAATTGATTCCACTCTGATTATTAGGAAATATGCGATCGCATACTTGCATATGCGATCGCATATTTATCAGTATGCCATGGCATACTTGCCAGGATCGCATATGCCATCATAGCATATGCGATTCGATCCACAATATGCGCATATGCGATCGCATTTGACAACAATGATTACATTGACTTGATAACCAGGTTGCACCATTTTGGTATCAGAGCGAGTGATCATTGGCTAACCGTTGACTCTACACAATTTCCCAATGGCTTTGAAGGGAGTGACATAATAATAGTTTGTGTAACTAATTCCATTGATCCATGTACTTGCATAGTCAGTAGATTAACTCATGCATACAGTAGGCTAGGCAATCTCAGTAATCAAATATTCCCGTGAGTGTATTCTTGTCCATTTCTTTGCAATTTGGGTGTCGAGATTACATTGACTCGATAACCAGGTTACACTATTTTGGTATCAGAGCGAGTGATGGTTGGGAATTGTTGACTCTACTTAATCTCTTGATGGCTTTGAAGGGGGTGACATAATGAGAGTTTGTGTAACTAATTCAATTGATCCACGTACTTATAGAGTGGGTAGATCAACTCATGCATATGGTAGGCAATCTCACTAATAAGGCTAAGTGATCAGTTATGTAGCCTTTGTTGAGAGCTCGGTGGAGGTTTTTCAGGATAGCTAGTGGGAAATATTCCTCTTTGTAATGATTGGATGATTTCGGTTACCCTTAAAAAAAGGGCTTCATTTCCCAATGAGTTTTCAATGTGTTGGAAGCTTGCTTAATTTTCGCTTCTAATTACTACTTTCACTAGCATAAAATTTGTAGATCATTTGGGTAGCTCATATAAATCACTTTTACAATATTTATAAATTCCAAGGTATCTTGGAAGTATTGATTTTCGAGTATGAATACTTTAAGCTTAACTTATTACATGTGCCTAAAATAGGGAGATTTGTCGTTAAGAAATAGAATCATGGCTGAGATTGTCGGTAAACTTGCACCTTGTATTGTGGAGTTTCTTTGCTTATGTTCTCTGTCAGATGAGAAATAGGGCTTTCAATTGGCTCGGCATGGGCCGGTTTCAGCCTGGATTTTGAACTTAGTGACTGGTCTGTTCAAAATTTTGATTTTTTTGCCTGGTCTACTGTCAGCACTATTGAGAACCCTGTTAACCACTTTTTTTTTTAAATGTACTTTTATTTCTTTTATGCAGGAACCTGAACCGATAGACTGGGAGTATTATAGAAAAGGAATTGGTTCTCGCTTAGTTGATATGTATAAAGAGGCTTATGAGAGTATGTGCTCTGACCTACTGTTTCTAATGTGCAATTGGCATTTGAGAGAGCACTTGGTTACAAATTTACAATCTACCATGTCTATTTTTTTTTTTTGAAACGAATATCTATTTGGTTTTTGACTTTCATGTATTTTTAATTATATTCTAGTTTCATCTTGCTTTCAATACTTACAGTTTTTTGAGTAAACTTTAATAAGATCTGCTTGGCACACTGAGAGATCCCTTGTAACCTAAGCTCCATCTACTCCTCCAAGCTTGAAGCTCCTAGTTTTCTTGTGCGACACAACCTTAAGAATTAGCATCCTTTACTCTTCCAAATGCGCATTGAGTTTGCACTCTTATGCTGCCAAAATTTGACAATGGTCTCATTATCTATGCAGAAAGCGACTGGCATATGAAGAAGTGCTGAAAGACATTTAACAAGAGAGTAATCTCTCCAGTCTCAGACTACACCACCAGTGTTGTTAAATGCGACCGCATATTCGCATATGCAAATTCCCATATGCATATCGCATATACGATTGCAGTGCATATGCCAAATGTGTGAGGACATGCGATCGCATACAACATATGTGATTGCATATCTGCCAACTGTTGGCACATTATTTTATTTGTTTATTTTTTATTTTTGCAAAAAAATCAAACTTACGTAAGTAGTGTAACTTGTAACTATAAGTTGTGTTAGTATATTGTTGAATGTAACTTAGTGTTAGTGTAACTAAGTTGTAACTTATTGTAACTAAGTTGTAAATTGTAACTTGTAAGTGGTGTTAGTGTTATAATGTAAAAATAATAAACATTAAGATGATAGAGCATGGTGAATTAATCCCTTTATCTCGTAGCCCAGGCCCTACATCCCATGGGTTAGGACCTCGGCCGAACCCCCCCTCATGGGCCCCACTTCACATGGGTTCCGCTTCACATGAGTCACCCGCATCACACAGGTGGGGCCCGCCTCACATGAGCCACCTGCCTCACATGGGCTGCCCACCTCGAGCGTGCCCCTGCATCCCATCGGCCACCCCACTCGAGTTTAGTGTGAAAATGCCCTTGCATTATCATGGCTTCATCTCTTCTAGATATTCCCGAACCATCTCGGCATTTTTCTTCTTCTCTCAGCTCTACCTCTTCTTATAAATAAGAATACTTGTATGAAATAGAATATCAGTCTCCGAAGTCTAAAATTCATGCCACTAACTATACAGTTGTCAATCCCTACAATGTTTATGCAAATCCTAAAGATTCTTTGGCCAAGAAAACCCTAAAAAAACTCGTTTCTTCAAAGTCCTCTTGCCCGTTAAAAGAATATGTCATGTCATCAAAATTTGATCAACATCCGATCATTGCTGGACCAAAGGAATCTTTTATTTCCTTAGATTTGCCTATCCATCTCCATTCCCAGTGGCTTGCTGATGGCTTTACTCATCTCTGTTTGGGAGCCATCAAAATCGCACTCACCTTTCACTGCCAAGATATGGAAATAGCAAGCGATCTGGCTCTCCTTGACACTCAGTTTCTCAAGTACAATCAAGCTGTCATTGGCACTCTTCAGATTACGCTTAATGCAAGCACTATCTTCTTCACCCTCTTCCCAAATTATATCATTTCTTTGCATGATCCTCGCCTTTTTATGCACTCAAGGCTCAAGTGCAAATCCTTGGAGCCGACATGCAAGGAGCTGTCGCAGCTACTTTACATTATTAGATGGCCTTTCGATTTCAGAATCATGCTGTCAACTTACCCATCATTGGCATCAGTCAGTCCCAGGATGCCTTTCTTCTCAAAGTGGAAGAGACAGAGAGTCCCTCATTGTACATTTGTGGCTAAGCAACTTTCTAATGATCAGCTCAAATCCATATTGCCATCAAGATGGATCACTGCCTATGAACAACATCAGTCTACCTCCTGGGTACTGCATAATACTGAACCCACTTTCATTCGAGGACAAGATGGTACTGTTGAAGCCATATTTTCATCCCACAACTTAAGCAGAAGTCTTCCCTACTGCCTTGCTAGAACAAAATTTAATCGAAGCACTTGGTCCAGTTCCCATAAGCCTTTATTATACAAATCTCCTCAGGTAGCAAGGCAAACACATCTCATGGGATGTGTGTGATTGTGATGAATGGTGCGAAGATCAGCTTGATGACGATGATTCCCATGGTTCTAAAAAGAAACAACCCTCTTTTCAGCAACGACTTAAGCAACGATATGAAAAGCAGGGGACCCTGAGGTTGGTCTCCTAGGTGAACAGTCTGAAAGTTTGATTTCTATGTGCTTTATCCTAAGGACAAGTCATCCCCCACTTCTCTACCTTTGCCATGTAAATCACCCATTCCACCACTAAAGCCACCACCTCCAAAACCTACACTAGCTCCATAATACCAAAAGGCACTTTCCCTTATCACTGCCAAATCCCCTGGTCCTTCACTCCCTACCATTCCCTCTACTCAAATACCTGAAGTCTGCATGATGGAACCTTCACCCGCGTCTGTTTCTTTTCCGCCTCCTGAAGATTTTGAATATTCGCAAGCACGAGAAGCTCATACTTGGAAAATTAAAACCGCAGCTGGCAAACAGATCTCTGCTACTAAAGCAGCTCTAAATTGGTAAGCAGAAAACAGTCTCAAGCAAAATCAAGCTCTCCAACAGCTCTTAGCAACTAAGAAACATTTGTTGAGCTAACAAGCACAAAAGCATACCATTCTTATTAACATGCTACAAGCTAAACTTGAGCAGCTCCATACTGAGCTCATGTAGATCGCCACCACTGTTACAAACTGGAACATTGCTAGCTCATTGCTTGCACAAAAGGAAGCCGAAAAGAAATCACTCCAAAATCAGCTCGACTCGATGATGGCCCTCTCATCTCACCCACAACCAAACTATCTCCAAGACTTCCCCCTTTAACCCCTACCTCATTACCCTATTTCCCGCATTATCAACCTCAACTTCTTCATGTACCACCCACAACCTCTAATCATTTCAAAGACCAAATCCCTTCAGCCTTCCAAACCTACCTGCAGCAACAGGAAGCCTCATCACCTTCTACTTCTAAATCTACTCGCTTTAAAAGCCTTTCTAAAACTCTCTCAAACCATGAACTCCAAAGTCTCCTCCCCCTGCATTCCTCATTAAAGAATCCAATGCCTTTTCCAACCCTGTCATGTCCTCCCTTCCCACAGTTGATCAAGAGCTCAACCCAATCCCTTCTTTTCTTCATCCTTTTATTGTGCGTTATTGGTATCAGAGCTTTGATACCAATAATGCACAAGAAAATGATGAAGAAAAACACTAGACTAGCAAGAGCAATTATAGAGCCGGGATGAAACGATTTCAAACCTTCATTCAAATATTTTCTTCATACAAGGAGTTATTACTACAATACTGAAACAAACAAGGGACTACAAGACTCTTGGCCAGGACTTACTCTGCCGGGCTAATGAGAGGGTTCTCCCTTTTATAGACTGACGAATCCGGATTTTACATCGTTTCGGGTTCGATATAGTAGCTAGTGGATAAGGATCCGGATTTCACAATCTTTTGATTCCGCTACAGTGTTCTACTGACACTATAGTAATACATAAAAGACAACTACTACAATGACATATAGTTGTACTATTTGTTTCAGTGTTGCCGACACAACAGTACTTTTCTACAGTAGAAGATTACACAGCGGTAATCACTTACACTAATCAACACTTAACTACAATAATTGCTACAATAATATTGCTCCAATTTGGCGGGCTGTTGCGTGGCCCATGAGATTTTTGTTCCTTGGTGCCAAGATGCTTGATCAATCATCAAACTCTGAAGAGAAGGTTGCTGTCAGAGTTGAGGTCGCTCCGAATACCACACACACACACACACACACATAAATAAGAGGATGGATCCTCTACAAATTTTGTAGAAAAAGCTTATTCTAAAACAATGCTTGTGAGGCCCACTATGATTTTTGTATAGAATCCAATGATTGAGAAGTGTTGCCCTCCACCAAGAAAATGGGATGCCCCAAAAATAAGGCCGATGCAACCATCATGCAGGCCCCCACGTGAATTTGGACGGTGGATGTTAATTATTTTCTATGGTGTGGCCCACCTAATGATTGCATATACCTGATTTTTGGGTCATCCCATCATGGTGGGACTCGATGTGCAGGCACACAACATGGTGTTTCCCACACATAGCTGAACAACTTTCACATGTAACCTGATGTAGGTGAATAAGAGTGGTAGAAAAAGCTTTTTCTACAAACATTTTAAGAGGATCCAGCCAATATATACAAACTGATGTTGTAGTTTATATGCAGTGATGAATATTATTACTAAAAATATTGGCTGCATCCTTTACACACGTTAACCCGGATCAACAATTAAGAATAAAAAGAATCATAAGTTGGATTGGTAGAAATAGCAATCAGGATCACAAACAATCCATGATCTGGATTTGTGATGACGAATGACAATCTAGGTAACATTCGTCCAGTCCGCCCTTTGATTCCAGTCCTATTCCACAAGCATGCAGTCTCACAAGAGAGTGGCATTAAAACAATTACTGCATGATGTACTTTAGACCATTCAAAAACTCTACTAGGCTGGTGTAGTGATGACGTCTGGAGCTATAAAGATTTAGTAGTTAGGGAAAAGTACTGCTTGATGAAACTAAAAATTCTTCGATCTAGATAAACATTGATTTTAACCTCAAATGCTGAGGCAACAGTTCCTATCCGATTTCGTAAGCTATAACAGGGCAAACTGATGGTTGGGTGGGCGCAAATGCCCGTTTTTGCTAGTAGTATCACTACTGGTTTTAAGAACCATGGCTGGCCGTATTCCCTCTCTCTTTACCTGCATTTTCTTTTGTTGTACTTCACTTATTTTCTTTGTATCTGCTTTTACATTTTAACCGTCTATTCTGCAGGCATACAGGTCCCCAAGTATGTGGACACCGTCACGCCTGAATATAAGCCGAAGTTCGAGGCACTGGTGAGAACAGACACTGATATGATATTCCCAATGTATCGTTGCTGCCGCTGCTGCAGAACTGAAATTTGCTTTAATATTGCATCATGGATTTATTTTTCTGTCAAAATGCCCTTTTATTTCTTCTAAAAAGGGGGTGGGGTTTGAATTTAGTTCTTGTGTCCTATGGAGAACTCATGCCTTGGTAGTGTACACCTATTTTTAATATTTCACTGAACGTCTTGCAGTTGGTGGAACTGAAAGAAGCAGAAGAGAAATCTCTCAAGGAGTCTGAGAGGCTGGAAAAGGAAATTGCTGAGGTTCAAGAGATGAAGGTCAGAGAAAAGGGGAATCCTAATGATGTTTAGGAATAGGGATTGAAAATCATCTTTGTGGCGCACACGTGCAAGTGTGTCACATGTCTTTTAGTATACAGGCCATTCATTGGCTGGCTCCCACTGTGAACATGCCCTGGCCCCAAAACTCAGGCCTTTCCACTCATCAGTCTGGCCACTTGTATGTATACCGTCTGTGGACCTTCAATCACCATGATTTTAACTGTCCGCCTTTTATTGTACTATGTGACCTGCCTGATGAGTGAACTGATCTGGTTTGTCAGCCAAGGCATGTTCATCACGTGGGCCATCTTATGAAGGGGGCGAGATGTATCTTGTGCTGTTGTGCATGTGTGCCACCAAGAGGATTCTAGATTCTCTGCATGGGCATATCCCTGTTTAGATGGCAAGAATACAAAATGCAGACATGGAAATCCTCCATAGAAAAACAAAAAAGGTGGAAAACCATGGTATAGAATACCCACCCAGTTCACCGTTTGTTTTGCAACTAAAATTTCCACGGAAATTGATTTGTGTTTCCTTTGCTGGTGTTTGGGTATTTGATCCTTTTTAGTGTGGAAAACCTAAAAGAGCCTTTGACCATGGGTTGGTGTCCCTAGAGGAAATGCTAAATGCTAATGGATTATCATTATTTTTGGGAGAGATCAATTCGTTCATTTTCTGAGGAAAGGCGGAATAATGACAATCTATTTCCACATCTACTATTTATTATAATATAACGGTGGAGAACACCATGTCCGTGGAAATCGTTTTCATTTCCAACCATTTCCAGCTTCCCAAACAGCTAGCAGGGCTCCATGCGTAAAAAAGTGCCATCTTTTATTTCCTTCAAGTTTGTGTGTTGAGTTTTGTTACAAGCACTTGTTCAATCTTAAACAGAGAAAGATAAGTACCATGACAGCAAATGAGTACTTCGAGAAGCATCCTGAGCTCAAGAAGAAATTCGATGATGAAATCCGGAATGACTACTGGGGCTATTGATCAGGCCATTTGATCTTTAACTCAAGGATGGAAATGCTCTGCAGTATTTTTAGTTCTATCCTTTTTGGATCGTTCTGTTTTTCTCAAATAAAGTGAATTGTTTCCTTTTGTAATTTGGGTTGTCTGCATACTGTGGGGAGAGAATTTTGAGTTTCATCTTTCATTTAGGTTTCTTACAGTGAGGAATCCAACACATGATGGAAATCCATGTTCAAACAGATATGGAATTGCCATTCTGGCAAGTGTACTTTCATTAAGAGTATCTCTTTGTGATGTTCTGTTTTGAAGCTTAGGTGGAATGATTGTTGGTAATAAAGGAAATGGGGAACTACAGTCGACTGCATGGGAACTATGTGAGATGCACACATTTAATTCATTTTCTCCCTATACGACTGATTCTGTCCATGTGGCATGTGTGTGAGATCCTGGCTGTTCAATTGGCTGGCCCATTATGGAGGGGTCAGTGCCCTGAGATTCACTTTGATTGAAGAGCTGTTACAATCCTAATAAGAGAAATGCTACTCTAGTAAGGTAGAGCCCTAGAGTGATGTCATGTGGCATTTTGAAAGCACTTCTGGATTATTGTTATTATTATTATTTTTAATTTGAGAAATGTTTTTAAACGCCACATTGCTCGGGTTATGTTTGGGATGCACCATCCCAAGGGCTGTGACTGAAAAACTGTTTTGATCCAAACAGTTGTTGATGCTGCGTCTGGATGCACTTTGCAAAACCCTATCTCTTCTGCTGCTTTGACAAAATGGGTGCTAAAATGCTGACTCAATAAAAATAAATCTTTTTGTTTTTAGCCGACTGGACTGAAAGGAATGCTTCAAACCCCTTTCCTGGAAACCCCCTTCTGAGTAAGTGCGTCCCGATGAGCCTATACATGTAGTCTTATTATGGCTCAAACTAGTGCTACTATATAATCTCCCTCCTACATATCAGGTGAGGTTTCTGTAAATGGATGGTTAAAACATTGATCAAGAGCCCATATTCAAAGAATGCACTGGGGCAGTCGCCTTTCCTTTCCATCATTGCGGTCCACTGAATGAACAGTTTAGATCTTGTGGGAGTTTAAGAAAGTATTTGGTTCCTCTGGAGCCAGGCAAAGTGCACTAATGAGCTTTGTTCAGCCCCTGCCATTTGTAGAAGGAACATGCTACTGCATGTGGAATCTAGAACATGTGTTCATGGTCTTACCTGTCCATCAGGTGCATTCATATGATGGAGTCTTCATGGTGTCCAGGAAATAAGAAATTGAGCCTCTCAACAAATCAGGAGCTTGGGCCTGTTTGGAACATGGGTTTGGGTGGGATTAGGTGGTATGGATTTGCATTTGGTCCCAGCATTTGGAAAATGACAGCAAGGATTAGATTAATTGTATCATATCATCTGGTCCTATTTTGAATTCCATTATATTTGTAGGCCCTATGTTGATGCATGTGTTTTATCCACGTTGTCCATCTATGTGTGCCCTTTACATGTGACATTTGAATTGCACATGTATACATGTGACGAGCATCAATTGTGAAAACCTAGCCCGTTGATTGCAATTCCACGATCCACCAAACACAAGTTTCACTTAATATAGTGTTTTTCCTATATGAAGAATTTGATCCAAGGAGGGATTGGACAATCAAAATACCATTGTATTTATGAACATGCAATCATTGTGCAATAATGGCCTTAATTCCATCTAATGCAAGTGCATACCATCTAATCTGGCATTCCAAACAGGCCCTTCGAAGGTGTACTTGGGGTGATCTCGTAGTCCCTACGAGGTGAGATGATGGAGTCCGTACATGAATTTTTCTTCTTTTTGCTACATTTCACTCAAACAGTTGAAGGTGGATAGTGCATGCAAGGGCCAACTTGATCCTCTTCTCCAAGGATCCCATATGAGGGTGTTATACCCTTAAAAAAAAAACATTTCTGAAAGAGTCAATTAGAAAAGGACACATGTCATTGCACGAGAAGTATATAACATACATAAGATTTGCGAGGATATTTAGAGCGCATGTTGCGGAATTAACTGACACTGGTTGGATAAGACACGTCATCCGAAGGCGAAACATGGTCAAGTAGTTGAAGACAGAATGTAATCTAGCGAGAAGCGGTTACTGGAACATGTGTCAAATAAGAGTTTGGAAGGCTGAAGTGGTGCTGAAGCGGTTGTTGTAACCATTAATTAGACATAAGCAAATGCAGATGGTTTTCTCTAAGGAAGTCTATAAATAACAGAGGAGTTCAACAAGGTAAAGTGTCTCATACCAAACCAAACAAATAAATCAAATCTATCTTTCAATTATCCTAGCATAACCTTTATGTTCCTTAGCATAATGTCTTTCACATTTCTTAACGTAAGTAGTAGCCTAATCCTACATTAGGAATAATGGTAATCTAAGTAGTTGTAATCCTTAGCAATAATGGAAGTTCACAATCATATGCTAGATGATTTCTATTGTTTTTTTTATTTTTATTTTTATTTATTTATTTATTTTTTAAATTTTATTTTTAAAACACACGTACACCCCCACACACTCACGCTAGTGGAATTTCACCACCTATGGATACTTGAACCCTTGACTGGGTGTTGAAACTCCAGAGAGCCTACCACCCAAGCAAGAGTAAGGAATTTCACCACCTATGGATACTCGAACCCTTGATTGGGTGATTTCTATTGTAATACAAGCAGTTCTATAAGTGTTTCCTTTTTGTTTGCTTTTATATCTGAAAGTCCTTGTACATAAGGCAATGTACAACCCATTTTCGAAGGCCGAATCCTACCATCCGATAATCGCTTGGTCATCTTAAACAACTTATTGACCGATCTCCAAAGGTCTCAGTCATATACAGTCAAGTTTGACTTATTTGCCTATCTTGGCACTTGGGGTCAAAGTTGTTTGGTTGGAATCAAGCCGCACAATCAGTTCTGACATGCTTGCGCATTTCACACATGACCTAATTTGAAAATGAGAGACAACAGAGGGAACCCTTGGAGAGTCATCGACTCCAACTATCGTCCATGTATGATCCATATTAGATTCGACCAACTATCCATCTTACCTCCTTTATGTTCTTGACAACCCATCTTTGTCTCACTAGACTGTATTTATTGAAATATAAATTTAGAAAATGTCATTTTCATGAAAAAGGTATTTTTTTTTGAAAATTAACTAAAATAAGGGAAAGAAAGAGAAACAAAAAAAGAAGAGGGGACTGCTGAGAAGGCAGGCCTTTAAGAAGAAAGAAAAGAAAGATCTACATTAGTCCCATCCCTCTGAGACACCCAATTAGCTATGAAACATTTACCTTGAGAGGAAATTAAGTGGAAAGGATTCGCCTCATTCTGAAAGCGCCGCTTGTTTCTTTCAATCCAGATCGCCCACCACACCGCCAAAATGCACGCCCGCCAAATTCTTTATTTGATTTTGCCTATATGAACCCCGTGCCAAGCTTTCAGAAGCATGTCCGCATCCTTTGGAAAACACCAACTAATCTTGAAACTATTTAGCATGGTGATCCAGTCAGAATAGGCGAAGGAGCAGTGAATGAACAGATGATTAACCGATTCCGCTGACGACATACTGCATAAACAAATATTTGGGAGAATCATTCCTTTCTTTATAAGATTCTTCAACGTGAGAATTCGATTGTACACTACCAGCCAACCGAAGACCTGCAGCTTTGGGGGAACATTGTATTTCCAAATGAAGTGGAAATGGAGAGAGGCGATAGGAGCTTCATAAGCCAATATAATCGAATAAAATGATTTCACCGTGAATACTGTAGACTTATCAGCTTTCCAGATGATGCTATCTTTGCTGGCCTGATTGGTATAAGCATCATGGATGAACTGCAGCATTTCCACAAACTGATTGCTTTCCCATTCCAGCAGGTACCTCCTACAAGGAATGTTCCAAACAATTCTGTCCCCAATGAATGAATAGTTTTCAATTATGAAATTATTCTGCCTTTTCACCACCTGGAAGATGGAAGGATATTTATCCTTTAGAGGAACATCACCTATCCAAGTATCATGCCAGAACCTAAAACGGTCTCCCTTACCCACCTCAAATCTGATCATTCTGGTGACCTCGTTTTTCAATTGGCTGATTACTTTCCAAACCATAGAGGCTCTGTAGAGGGAGGAATCATTCGTCCACCATCCTCTATTTGAAGTCCCATACTTACCTTTAATTATAATATTCCACAGACTTTCTTCATAACCGAGTCTCCAAATCCATTTGCCCAAAAGAGCCCGATTCATCAACCTTAGATCTTTGATGCCTGCTCCTCCTCCTTGTTAATTCTTTGATGAAAAAGGTATTTTTATTGTTAATTCTTGAAAAACTTTTGATTATTTTCGCATTCCTTTGTTGTTTTAAAGGTGCATTCTTTTTTATTCCTGGTCTAAACTTAAAAAACATTATTTCCAAAAAATTGATAGAAATGACCTGTCCTTTATTGTTTCTTGTTTGATCATGAGAAATATGGCTTTAAAAAAATTGAGAAAAATAAAAGGAAATGACCTCCTTTTTGGTGAGTTACATGTGTCACTCACCACCCATCTCCCAAGCTCATCACGCCTGCAGTTGTTATTTATTTATTTTTTATTTTTTATTTTCTTGCTCTAACTTGACAAACATGATTTTCAAGAAATTGAGCAGAAGGAGAGGAAATGACCTGCCTTTTTATATGGTGAGTTACATGTGCCACCACCTATCTTCTAAGTTCCTCACACGCGTAATTATCCATAAAGTGCTTCACATGTGAACCTGCCAACATCCATTTTAAAATGCTATACTTATGCTATTATGCCATATGAGCAACATGTGACATTGGCTTAATAGCTGATATTTCCATGTGCCACACCCCTAATATGTCATGTACAACATATACCACCCTCATCCTCAAAAGCTCGGCGTATGCCACATGTGCTATTGAACCACTTATGAGATATGACTGCGATCCATCTTTAATCACTTCACATATGTTGTATATGCCAACCACCTTCAAGTGCCCCATGTGTGCCAATGTGCCATAATTCATCTTAGTTCAACATACATTCACCAATTTACCACATGTTCGACATGTATAACAACCAATCATCAAGTTTGTCAATGTGCCACAAGTTCCCACGTGCTGCATGTGCAACATGTACCAGCCTCATTTTCAAGCATCTCATGTGCAAATGTACCACATGTGCCTCCATCCATTTTGAAGCACTTCAAATGTGTATGTGTCACCATCCATCTTGCAAGCATCTTGCAAGAGTGTCTCATATAAGTCACAAAAATTAATGTGTTTGATGTGAAAACATGTGACATAATTTATCTTTGGCATATGCAAATGTCACCTTTTATCTTCAAGTAAAATTTTCATCCTACTTAAACAATAGGGTTGGAAATGAAGAATTTTTTATTTTTCTTTCAAGAGGGAAACATCAATTCATTTCTCATTGTTTTATAAACAAAAATGTACTTTATTGAAAAACACCATTTTTCTCTAATTCTTTTCCATGAATTCAAACAAGCCCTAAAGAAACTTGTTTAGGTTTTCTTTAGCTTGGCAAAGTTTCCTTTAGCTGTCCATTTTTTTGAACACTGGCTCACCTGATGGGTATCTGGGCCGATTTTTGGAACAGGTTACAAGATTTAAGCCCATGTTGCCAATTAGTTTGGTTGGTCTGATTTTTGTGGGGCCCTCGATTTTATCTTTTAAAGATCAAATGCATGCCTTATCAATGTGAGGGCCTCGCCAGGGTAGGTGTACATGAGCCATATGATGGATGGCCTACCACATAAAGATCACACCCATTAACGCACCTGTCTGATTGATTGCTGGATAAATGATGGTAAAAAAATTTGCAGTGATGAAGCAAGCACCAAAGTTAAATCTATCATTGCCAAAGAAGATGACAATTGAGCATTCATCAGGTGTATTTCTACATGGAATCAATGCAATCCCTTTGGGATTTGCCCTTGCCAAAAGCCTCACTTCAATGGGTTTTCCCATGATGCAGACCGTTCCTCTGGGACGCGGATTGCGTCCTACCCCCGCCCGGACGGTAATCCGTCCGGGCAGGGCTCTGTGGAGCCCACCGTGATGTAACTGTTTTATCCCGCCGTCCAACGATTTTTTCAGAAAATTTTAATATGTGAACCAAAAAATGAGGCAGGTCCAAGGCTTGAGTGGACCACACCAAAGGAACCTGCACTGATATGACACCCACCGTTGAAACCTTTCTAAGGCCCACGTGATGTTTTTTTTACCATAAAACCTATTCATAAGGTCACGTAGACGTGGATGAAGTGAAAACACAAATATCAGCTTGATCCGAAACTTCTCTGGCTCCCAAGAAGCTTTTAATGGTGGACGTTCAATCCCCACTTTGTGGTCCACTCAAGCCTTGGACCTGCCTCATTTTTTGGTTCACATATTAAAATTTTCTGAAAAAATCGTTGGACGGCAGGATGAAACAGTTACATCACGGTGCGCTCCACAGAGCCCTGCCCGGACGGATTACCGTCCGGGGGTAGGACGCAATCCGCGTCCCGTTCCTCTGATGATCCAATCTGCACTATCAATTTCAATGGTCATAATTCAATGCAGGAAACCCTGTCTGTGTGATCTTAGAACTATGCCCCATTCGTAATGGGACCCACAAATTGGATATTATGGATCATGTGTACCTTGTGCAAATTGGATGTGCTGCAGTAGTAATTCATGACATCACTTTAGTTTATTCGGGATTCTTTGTATGGGGCCTATGGTTTGGTAACCCTAGACGTCTAGACCATTTTCTATTTTTGCCATCAGAAATCAACTAGATTTGACAATCCTAACCACTAATCTTGGGACTCTTTTCAGTTGAATGTGGACAGTTTCTCTATTCCTTTTCCTAACTGTTTATTTGTTGGCTGCAAATTGAAAGATCAGGATTGTCATATCAAGCAGATTTTTGGGCCATTGATAAGCAGGAAGCAAGAACAGATCAGCCGTTAAGAACTACAAACCCAAGATGGTGTGAAAAGCCTAGGCCAGTGATTGTAGCTCATCCACATTTGAAAAGCGGCAACTGATCTATTTTTCCACACACACACATTAAAATCAGTTGAATAGGTGATATAAAGAGCCTAACTAAATCAGTTGAATAGATGACATAAACCACTATGGTGTGAGTGCGAGTGTTAAAAAAAATAAAAAATTAATCAGGAGGTCCGAGTTCCCTGTCTGTGATGAACATGGAACTTCTGCGTTGGACAGGTTGGGCCCACAATTTATCCAAGCCATTGATTTGATGGTCGACATCAATGAACATGCCCAAAAAATCTCTTCAATTGGTCAACTCTTTGAAATGAAAATACAAGGTTACGAAGAAATGCACCAACTGTCCACATCCAATGGAGATCTTCCAATTTGGGGGGTTTTCGGGCATGGCACATCAATGACGGGGGCCATCGGATTAAGGGCTTGGATAAACCAACCACCGGTCTCGCATGTACAAACTCAATGCACAACAGGGATGTTCCTCCTTGAAGAAACTGGGCCTCCTAAAGCAGTATCAAAATAACCCTTGCATTTTCCTGAACAAACAACCATATCATATCCACCTTCGTCACTTTGCGAAGTCCACGTCCGAAGAAACCCAACCATTGAAATGCAAGCACATGGCTAGTATGATTTGATTGGTCATAATGGTACTTTCGGACCGATCTGTCGGAAGCCTTGGTGAGACTGTTGCTGCAATGCCATCTGTCATTGGTTTAAGAAACTTGATGACAGCATTTCCAGGTTTCGCTGTCACTGCAAATAGCCTCCCTAAGGTCAGATAACATCAATCTCAGCATACGCACAAAGAAAAAGAAGAGAAAGGAGAGAGGATTGGTTTGGAAGTTATGAGCAATGGCCAATATGAACCCATAGCAGGTTTGGTGCTTCTTAAATCGTTGAACCTCTATACTAGCAGAAGATATTACATGAGTTGCCAGGGATCACGAGGATGCATGCATGGATGACCCGAACTGTCCACCTGGCGGCACTGGGGCTATCCAAAAGTCATGCCAATCACATCCGACTGGCAGACATTCAACCAATTGAGTGCTCGGAACATTCATGGACAAAAATGTTCAGTCATCCATGATAGTTCCCGTGAGATGGAGTGCTTGGATCATATGGACCTGCTGCCATGTGTGTTCCATACATGCCGGTTGTTCCTTGGGTCAATCGGGTGGGGCCCCTGGCTATTGGCCGGCATAAGAGAACTCCAGGCCAGTTTCCAAATCTCAAAAATGCATCACAGTCATCCTCGTCAGCCATTGCAACACAAGCAAGCTGAGCACATTGACATGTTTGTAAATTTGTAATGTCACATGGACGATTTTATAGAGGTAGAAAAGACGTTCAAAACAAAATCATAACGAATGAATAATTACCAGGGGTGGTGCACTCAAATCAGATCAAGGGCCCGCATTTCTCAAAGAAAGTTTGTCACCATGGAGAGTAATCTTCCAACACCCGGCTTGAAATATAAAGACGGAACCCTTTTTGGGCACAACTACAAAATTCAGTATACACAGACACAGTCAATAAAGGTGTTCCACATCTGGGTATATGGATTCCACCAAACACAAGCTAATGAGTGATTTATGGTAAATGTAAATCAGAACACGAATACAGAGAAGGAAAATCTCATCTGCAATAAGAAATGCTTCATACCATCTGACAAAAACAGTTAATGAATGGGCGACCATTAGTATAAGGAAATAACACAACATTTTGAAGTTCTGTGACATTGTCGGTGGGTGTTTACATCCGTTTATGGTCAATCGACCCCGAGGAATAGGTCACTTCTATGGGATGTGCTGGATGTTTGCCAGAATAAGTGGTGTCTACCATGGTGTGTGGGAGGTGACTTCAATGTGGTTAGACTCTTGCATGAAAAATCTAATGCGGCCCGAATTACTCGTAGCATGAAAGACTTCTCAGAATTGGTGGCTAGGAATGAAATGGCAGATTTACTGATGGGTGCGATGAAATTCACATGGTCAAATGGCCAGATTAATGCCTCCAAATCAAAATTGGATAGTTTCCTTGTATCTCCCAATTGGATAGAAAAATACCCGCTTGCCCACCAAAGAGGTTTGGTGAAACTGGTATCTGACCATTGTCCTATTATGTTAGAAGTGGAAGAGGAGGATTGGGGCCCTCACCCGTTCAGGTTTGAGCTCGCATGGTTATTAATTGAAGGTTTTTCGGAGAAAGTCGGAGAATGGTGCTCTTCTTTCCATGTGGAAGGTATGCAGGATTCTGGTTTTTCCACAAGCTAAAACTATTGAAAAAGAAATTATTGGAGTGGAAGAAGTATGGAAGCTTCACGAGGAGGAAATTGCAAAATTTCTTCAGGATATCCAGGCCCTTGATTCTAAGGAAGAGATGGGGGAGCTGTCAAAGGAGAAGGACGGAGATATACAAGGCGAACTATAATATGAGGCTTAGAGAGGAGGAAATCAAATGGAGGCAACACTCTCAGGCAGTGTGGTTGAAAGAGGGTGATAAGAACACGGAATTTTTTCATGCTATGACAAGTGCTCGGGCTCGGGTTAACAAAATATCAAGCCTAGTGGTGGAAGGGGAGAGGATTTGAAGATAAGGAAAAAAAATATGTGCAGCCGTTGTCAACTTTTATAAAGAGTTACTTTCAAAGGAAGCATGGGTCATACCCTCCTTGGACAATCTTCCTCTCCCCTCTATATCTTCAGAGTTGGCAGATTTGTTGGAAGGCCCAGTTTCGGAGGATGAAATAAAAAAAAGCACTTTGAGAGATAGGTAATGATGGTTTTCCAATTGCATTCTTTCATATGTTTTGGAGCATGATCAAACACGATTTGGGCAGTTTTATCCACAAATTCTTCAAAATGGGCCATTTATCTATAGAATTTGGGGTGACTTTTATCGTTCTAATTCCTAAAAAAGAAGGGGCAAAAACATTAAAGGATTATTGGCCTATTAGTCTTCTTGGGGGTCCGTATAGGATCTTGCCTTCCAGATTCAGTTTGGTTTTAAGCTAAGTAATTTCCAAGGCTCAAGAGATGTTTGTGAAAGGTAGACAAATATCGGATAGTGCTCTTATAGCTCATGAATGTATCAAATCCTGTAAGAGGAAATTAAAGAATGGCATCATTTGCAAGTTGGACATAGAGAAGGTGTATGATAATGTGGATTGGGAGTTTTTTTACCATATGTTAACACGGATGGGGTGCGGTGACAAATGGAGGAAGTGGGTGCAAGTATGTATTCGATCGGTAAAATTCTCGATTCTAGTTAACGGAGCTCCGAAAGGTTATTTTTCATCTTCTAGAGGGCCATGACAAGGCGATCCCTTATCTCTTGCTTATTTGTAGTGGTGATGGAGGCTCTTGGGAGAATGGTAGACCAAAGGGAGTTAGCGGGTTTAGTGGAAGGCTTGTCGGTGGATAACACGGATTTCCAAATCTCTCACTTGCAATATGCGCATGATACACTATTCTTATGTGAGGCAGACAAGACAAGGAGATAACCTACGGATAATAATTCACTGCTTCGAGGCTGTTTCAAGATTAAAAGACAATTTTGCCAAAAGCGAAATGTTGGGGGTGGGCATCTCAATGGAGGAGATTAATGGATTTGCATTTCGGTTCGGTTGTAGGTCTGGTCCTTCCCACCTTCATATCCGGGCCTTCCCTTATGCATTGGCAAGTCGGCCAAGCACATGTGGGGCTCAATTATTGACAGATTTGTTCAAAACTTTCATCTTGGAGGGGCAGACATCTCTCCTTGGGGGGTAGGCTTGCACTAATTAACTCGGCAATGACCAATCTTCCAGTTTATATTATGTCCACATTTAAGTTGCCAAAATCAGTGTTGGCTAAACTTGACAAGATCAGGCGGAACTTTTTATGGAAAGAAACCGAAGATAATCGTAAATTCCATTTGCTAAATTGGGAAGAACTCTGCAAACCAATGTCTTGGGGTGGTGCTGGTGTGCATAATCTTGAGTTAATGAACAAAGCATTGTTGGGAAAGTGGGTTTGGAGATTCGATGTAAAGGAAGGAAGCTTGTGGCGAGAAGTAGTGGGTAGAAAATACGAAGTTGGAGCAGGAGGTAGATGGACTAAAGAGGCTTCCTTGTACAGGGTCTCGTTATGGAAGTTAGTGTCTCTTCAAAAAAATATAGTTCTTAAAAATATGGGTTTCTCACTTGGGAATGGGAGGAAGATCCAATTGTGGTCGGATGTGTGGGTTGGGAATCAAAGTCAAAATATTTTATTTCCTCGTCTTGCAAATATTGCCACGGATGCGAATGTGTTGGTTGAAGAATGTTTTTCTATTCAAGGTGAAGAAGTAATCTAGGCCCCTCCTTGCAGAAGAAATCTTTATGAAGAAGAAATGGAGGAGTTCCTAAGGCTTTTGGATCTCTTACCATGTAGGTGCTTTTATCTAACTCCATAATGGTGAATGCTAGTCTGTTGCGCTGCTTTTATTTAACTCCATAATGGTGAATGCTAGTCTGTTGCCAAGGAGATGTGCCTGTATGCTCGTGGAATCCATGACTCCATCTCCTTTTTTAGTGCCAGGCTAGCATTGTTTCAAGGCATCATAAATGCCTTCTCCTAAAACTAGCCAATGCTCCCCTAGCCTCCTCCTCTCACCTCATCGCAGTGAATGAGATAGCTATCACACTTTGATTCTTGGCCTGGGATGTGGGTTTCCCTCCCTAGCCTAGGGTGTGGGATTCTCTCCTCTTTTCTCTCTCTCTTCCTCCCCTGGCACGGGGTGTGGGTAATTGCCCAGGCTCAGGCCTAGACTCCTCTTCCTAGTTTGAGTTTTGGGCCTTCTTCCTTTCTCTCTTTCGTTTCTTTTGTTTTCCTTAAAAAAAAAATTATTTTGTAAATAGTCAATATTTGTCTCTGCTGCATGCAAGACGAAGAATCAGTGGATCACCTTTCTTGTTCATTGCCCCTTCATCTCTCAAATCTGGGTGGAGTTCCTCTACAGGTTTAACGTCAGTGGATGCATGCCGAAATCCTCAGCCAACTTGATTTCGTACTGGCACGGTTTCAAGCTTGGTAAAGCCAAATCTCAAATTTGGAAAATGGCGCTCCTTGCCATTTGGTGGTCAGTGTGGGAGGAAAGAAATGATAGATGTTTCAATGACAGGCAGTCTTCAGTCCAAGTAGTTTCGTCTAGGGCCAAGAAGTTAATTTCAGAATGGGGGGTTCTTGTCAATGGTATTAAGGACAGTGGTTTTCTGTTTTTAGGTTTTTAATTCTCTAGCCTGCTATCTCAGCAGTCCTTGGCTTTGTTGCTGTTTTCCTTTTCCTTTAATAAAATCTCGTTATCTTTGAAAAAAAAAAATAATAATAATAAAATATTTAGTACCTTTTCTTTAGGGAGAATCCTTTGTTCGCCTGTTTTCCTTTCGAGCTTTGCCCCAGGTAAGTAATAAGAGAGCTACTTCTTTCGTGCCCCCCCACCCCCCCCCCCCCCCCCCCCCCCCCAAAAAAAAAAAAAAAAAAAGTTCTCGAGTTAAACAGATTGTAGCACTTCATCCTTTATTGTATCCTAACTCAAGTAACCATCTCATCATCATCATCACCATCTTAGGATTCCCGCACTGACATTTAAATGGAAGACTGGCAAAAGCTATACAATTGGCTACCTACTTGGCATCAACTTGCCTTCAATTGGGCTTTGGACCGGCCATGGAAGATGCACACATTGACAATACTTGCACGTCCACATGGTCCCACTAGCCCAACTAATACATGCACACCCCAAAGGGCAAACAAGCCGAGGGTTCATATGGTGGGGCAGTTGCTAGACATAACGTTGAGCATGAGGCACATAGACATGAAATACCCTCGTACCATGTAATGAACACAAGCACCTAGGTGCACATTGAGGGACTTCTTTTCTTTTTTTCTTTTTTCTTTTTTAACATTGGAAATTTTATTTAAAAAGTCCGCAACCAAAAAACACAAAGAAATAAAAAGAATGAAGAAAAAGGAAAACTTCAACTCTAGCCAAATGACAGGAAAATAGGCAATAACTTTTAGTGCAACTGCCCATTCCATCACCTCTATTTTTAGCCCTACTGAATACCTCCAAGACTCGCCCCGCCCGATTCGTAAAACAACGATTATTCCTTACTAGCCATAGGAACCAAATCCCCGCTACTAAACATAGGGGCCAAACCTTTTTTTTTTTACCAATCTTTCCTGAGCCACGTCCATTCTCTCTCTCTCTCTCTCTCTCTCTCTATATATATATATAATATATATATATATAATATATATATATATATATATATCCAATGAATCTTGGCCAAACTAATGTAATTTGGAACAATTTGAAGAAACATTCCTACATCCTTCTTGTGAACCAACAATGAATAAACAGATGTCCCACCGATTCCTCATCCTGAATCCTGATAACACATAAAATAAACATTTGGAAGAATCGTCTTCCTCTTGTGAATATTATCGACCATTAACACCTTATTGCAACCCACGAGCCAAGAAAAATTAGTAACCTTACGAGGAGCACTACAACGCCAAACACAAGTAGACTAATTGACCCCGACACTATACCCTTTGCCACTAAGAATCTTGATAAAAGATTTAGCTAAGAATTTCCTAGATTTCTCTGAAAGCCAAAGCAACGAATCCAATTCTGATAGCACAAGATTCACCTTGGAGAGAAGCTTCAACAAATTGACCAATTCCTCAACCTCAGCGTCATCTAAATTTCTTCTATATGACGGGGCCCAAATAACCTCCTCCCCTTGCATACTGAAGCAGCTTGCAACCAGAACATTTGCCTCTACCGAGAGCCCTGCTAGACGAGGGAAAACCTCACCCAATTTCTGCTCCCCCACCCATATGTCCTCCCAAAACCTTATCTTCAAACCATTTTTTTAGATGTTGAGGTATAAAAATGTACCACCATTAGGTCAAAAGTGGAATGGACATGCTTAAGTAGTTGGCCACAAAATAGTAGGGTGCATGATGCTGTGATGTCAAGCCCAAGTATTGAATGTCTGGAAAGTTTGCTTGTCAATTCGGACATTCACATGATAGGCCCCCAGATACAAATTATTACTCTGGTCTAGAACCATCAGGGCCAGCCTACATCCATTAGACACTTCCAACCAATCAGGGCCAGCCTACATCCTCCTATGGTTAGAGTTGCATCATATCATTCTCCTTTGTTTATTTATTTATTTGTTCTTTTCATGATTGTAGGACAATTGAAACAAATGGGGGCTGGCATTGGAACAGTCCTTGCATTTCCGAGACCAAATTAACCCATCTCAGATTCTCAGTGGCCCTATGTAGGAGGCCCATATCACATTCATTAACCTATTATATATAATATGTTGAGTTCTAACATCTCTTGAAGTATCATTGAAAAATTCCACTATTTTCCTAATGTTTCCCCAATGTTTCTCTCAGATAGCAATACATTTCCTAGTATCCACGATATTATAGACAATATTGATACGTGTTTCCATATCCAAGGGGTGTGATACATACAAAGATGCAAAAAAACCTTGGACATAAGAAACGAAGTCAAATCCATGGATCAAGAAAATTTTGAGCTAGTAATGAGGCATGATCTATGGATTAGATGTGACTATGGGAGATCCAAAACATGCGCGCACACACACATACAGTTCATGAGCCTGATTTTCATGAGATCAGTGAAAAGATGGGAATGAAGATGCAAGATGCTGTCAAGGAGAGAAAAAAAAAGGAACTGATATTTACTCTCATCCTAATTGACATGCATTGACCTAGTCTCCATTTCTTGAATTGAAATAATGCACTTTTCAGTTCCAAACATGGAAATGGGTACAGCGAATCAATCAGGGTGGGTGAATATGAATTACCATGTGAGGCATGCTAGCCTAACATGCACCCCTCCACAGGAATAGTCAAATGTTGCAACATGGCAAGTCTGTAGGAGACGAGGTCATGTAATAGGTGGGACCCACCACATAGATGATCGGGCCAAAAATTAGGCTGTTCAACTATCAGGTAGGCAACATATGTTCTGAAGCAACAAAGGACCTAATAGACTGTCACTTTTTTTGATACATGTGTGGCCTACAGTCCATTTGATAGTTTAACAGCTCAACTTTTTGGCTGAACGGTCTACATAGTGAGTCTCCCTGATACATGGCTTGGATGTCTCATACATGTGTCATGTGGCTGCTTGCAGAGGTGAGTGTGTAGTTTAATGTGATTTTTCTGACTTTCATAAATATACGGACAATTAGATCAAGTCAACATTTTGATGTACTACCTTGAAATTTATTATCTTGCGTGATTATTCCAAATGTTTCTGTAGTTTCTCGAATCATAATGCCGCTAACTCCAGTGAAGGCAGGCATTTTACATTCAACAACTGCCAATACAAGAATAGAAGCCGTTATCCACTACAGAATGATTAGGAAAGAATTCTTTTTTTCTTGTGCATTAAAAAAAAAACCTCCAAAAAGGAAATCTATATAAAATAATATACCATATGCAAATTGGATCACCTTGAAGAATTGCACCATGTAAATCTGCATTGAGAAGACATTGAGCTAATTGGCCTTTCCTGGAATATTAGATCCGGATGGAAGGATTCAAAGAGCAGCATACACAGAAAAATGTTATAGATGATGAAAATGGATAACAGATGCATGCTCCAAGTATCAATGATGTCAAGATGACTGAATCAAGAAAAAAAACACACTGAAATGCCTTTCCACGTTAATTCTCAGTGGAGGCATGAGAATCTTTACCCATTGTTTTTAAGAAGTTGGATCATATAGTCTTTCCACATTTCGTGCATTGGCTTGAATAGATTGAAGCTGCACAAACCACCACAAAGATATGACTTAAATATTGTCCTCTTTAATAGTTTCAAGGCACCGATAGCTATTAAGGGAGAAAATTTGTATATCTACAACAAAATCTTCCAGCACAAGATATTAAAACTCATGCAGAGATACATACTATAAACTCTAAACATCATACATGGAAACAAACTTATGGGACAGCGATTTACAAAAGTGACAAAAGTGTATCATGAGCTCACTATCCAGCACAGACGTGGCATACACATGTCTCAGTTGAGACCATCAAACAGGGGCCTTACTGAGAGCAAATGCTCAAAACTGGACTGAGTAGATGATCCTGAACGTGCAATTGGAGAACACAATGGATGGATAAAAAGAAGATCGTGAGCAGTCAGAATACAAGGGTCAAAATCAGACGGTAAAGGTATCAATTTACTTTTGGGTTATTAATAATCCAAAATGTGGCACAAAATTTAAATTGAGGTTTTAAAAAACAGTTACAAGAACTGTAATGCCTTATGGGGCCGATAAATGTTTTTTTTTCAAACGAAAAGAAAGGGCGTAACAGCCGTTACAGTTCGTATTGTAACAGTAATGGCGGTGGCTATTATGGCTACCATTCCGTTATTGAATACCCCGATTTGAATGGTCCAGATTGATTTGCATGTGTGCAACATGCATGGTGCATGACTTGCCACAATTGAGTAGATGGGGTGAGCAGCATGTGCAAAGTATAGCCTGTTTTTCTAAATTGTGGCGAACAAGGACCACAGAATGGCCTTTGTCCACTTGCAGTTCTTTTGAACCTTTTTTTTTTTTCCTTCGTTTATAAAATGGGAAAACTACAATTGTACATCTTCATTAATTTGATTTATATTATTATGCATCTATATATGTTTGAGTAAATCAACTAAACTTGGTTTTTAAAATGACTTTCATACACCTGCTTGATGAAGCCATTAAAAAAAAATGAAAATGCGCACTTGCTTTTTTTTTTTTATTTTAGTGAACAATAAATTTACCAGCAAAGAAAGATGGAGAAAAAAAAGAATGAGTGATGATGAGGGATCATCACCCCAATACAAATGGCTAAGCTATTGTAGCATAAAGAAGTACAAAACTACAAATAATTAAAATCAAAGGAGTTGAAGGATTTATCCCATGCAACCATACTCAATTTTGCTCTCCTAAACACCTCTTTGGGGCTGCTTGAGCGATTGCAAAAATTTTCTGTTATTTCGCTCTACCATATAGACCACAGCAAATGCAAAACACACCACCATGGTATGCAAAACGGTTAATAGTGGTAGCTGTTGCGCATTATGGGGCCGAAACGGCCATTATAGCAAAAATGACCCATAACAGTTCCCTTTGAAAACAAAAAAGGCCGTAACGACCATTATCACCTGTATCGTAATGGTAATGGTGGTGGATGTTCGTCACCGTTATGGAATACCTTGGATAACACAAACCCTCTTGGCTTTACAACATCCTCATGCAAGACCAAAAAGTAGGGGTGGCAATGGGCTGGGCTGCCCAACTCAGCTCAGGTGATGCGGCCCTAAAGGGCTAAGGCTTGGGCCACTAAACTTGGCCTGAGGGCTGGGCTTGGGCTTGAAATCTAGACCCGGTGTTTGGGCCAGGCTGGGCCAGGGCCAATGATGAATAGCCCAGCCCCTCAGCTTGGCCTGTTGCCCTACTGTATACTCTATGGTACGGTATTAGTAATGTAGGCTTTAGAGTTGTACACTAATGTATATATAATTATATATAAAGAACTTTGGTACTGAGGTAGAGTATGGTGGATGATTACACAAGCACTTATAAATTGTCTAAATTGTGGACCCCAATTTTGATTAGTGGATTGTACGTGATGCATTCATTTAAGTCCATGCATATGGTGCATACGCTTGGTCGATGAATGATCTTATTTGACATAGGTGTGGCAGAGGAAAACTTTGATACTTTAGACGAACATGATGATTCATGAATGCACACACGCCAATTGTAAACCAAATCTAGTCGTACAAGTAGCATATATGTAAAAATTATCTCTAACTTGTAGGGCTGGCCTTGACCCGACCCTGATCCGGCTGGCCCTATCCTAGCCTTGGCTTATCCCTCTAGGGCAAGGGCAAGGGCTAGGGCTACAGCCTCTTTAGCTCGTTAAGGCTTGGACTGGGCCGGGCCAAGGCTTAGGGCTTTAGGGCCGGGCTAGGACCAACCTCGGCCAAGTCCTAGCTTCACCCATTTCACCCCTACTAGAAAAGAACCAATTAATAAAGTCATAACCCAACAAGAATGGAGTAGCTTGACAAACCTCACCCAAATGTCTTGCACAAAGTCTAGGTGCACAAATGAATGATCCACCAATTCAACATCCCAAAATTTACACAATACACGGCAAAATCCATCTGTCTGTTCCTTAGATTACTGATGCCAAGGACTTTGTTCCTCCCAACAAGCCAACCGAAATATGACAACCCTTGGGGGAGCATTATATGTTCAAATGCACTCCTCCACGGTGTATCCTATCAGCCTAGCCGTTAAACTTATGGCCTACAAGTGTCGATAAAAAATGGGAACAATCTACATTCAAAGGGGAAGATTTTACTAATTGATAGCTATGATTTTCCAATTGATGTGCTTCACCAACAGTAGGCCATCCTTTGTAGGCCCACCAGATGGAGAATCTAGATTTCATTGTTCATGCAACTAAGCGTAAAATCTAAAAAATCTTCAAAAGATGGAAGTGCAATATGTTGAGAATAGAAAACGAATAGAATGTTATTTTTACCATAAGAAATAGATCCCTCGACAAGGCATATAAAAGAAATCATTTTGAAAAGTAATGGGTTACTGAGACCAATATAAATGTATACAAGTAACTAGCAAATAATTACAGATGCATTCTATGTGTGTGTGTGTGTGTATAACAGACTGTGATGATAAACAGTACAAGCCTAGAGGAAGACAGATTGTAACATTGTAATGCCTAGAAGACCAAATAACTTACTTATGGAACTCGTGAGGCAAATCTAATGAGCCACATTTTCGATGTTGTTGCATGGACATGTGTCTTTTAGAGCGTTTTGAGCGACTATTTATAGATCTCAAACAAGCACCCATTGATGCACCACGCCCTTGCACAAAACTATCGAGAAGAAGCCAATTGTCGATTTTCATGCCTCTTGATCCCTGCATATACTTCTGAGAAGAGTCACCTTTTTGGAGAAGGTCGTGGACCATTTTGTCACCTATGCTCCCTCTTCTCCTTGAAAGCTGCACAATTGCATTTGCATCCCGAAGGGAAAAAAAAAAAAGCTAAGGATGCATTAGCACAGGCAAACACAGTGGCATGTAGAATTAAGGCTGTTTGGAATTTGGATGCTCAATTGAATTGAATTGCAAGATTAAACTCTATAAAGAGAAAATGCCCAAAGTGAAACTGGCCCCCATCACAGTCATAATGCGGGACTAGTCCCAAAAGCCAATGTTTTAAAAACCAGAATGAACAGCCTGGTTTGACCAGGTTGGGCCAGGACTGGTAGTAAACATGGTCCACAATACCGACTGAACTGTTTCTATGGCTTTTTGTTAATGAACCCATCAAATTGACCGGTTCTGATAAATACTTCTCATTCCATCTGGATTCCTGGAATCTGGCAGTTCACAATCATCATTATGCAAACTTTTGATCTCCATGTGACACAATACTTAGTCAAACCTCAAAATAAACAAGGTAGTAGTCATTAAAGCCTTACTGCTGCTTTTATAATAATTGTCACGCTTTAGTTATATCTAATTTTACTTACACTTTAAAAGATTAAAAAATACATATGGCAGTGTGACATAGAGTAAGTGACTTTCGGTGGTCTTCATTCATAAAAAAGTAGACTGTTGATTGGACAGAATGGCTGGAAGAGTGGGATTTTTTAATTTTATTTTAAGTTTTTGGTCGTGTAGCCCATTGTAAGTGGGGCTACCAAGACTACCATACAGACAATCCTTAAAAGGATGATGGCTTACATAATTATGAACTTCCAATTGGCATCTTTTATTACTATTATTCATCCCATATTTGGCTGGCTTATTAGATGGTGCGGATAGAATGCAATGTGTGCCATGTACAAAACGGTAGCAAATTGCACACATCATGCATTGACTCCTCAACCATATGTTAATTAAATTAAGATGGACTCCAGGAAATTGCTGAACTGGTCTGGTCTGACCCACTTAATGCTAATCTGACTGAACCAGTTTGGCTTGAAGGTAGGGCATCCAGTTTGGTTTTTAAAACATCAGGCCAAAACCCAAATAGCAATTCAGTTGTTTCAAGGCAAACTTGAAATTCAAGGAAATGCAATTAGGAGTTTGTCATCGCCATGATTTAAAATTGTCTGATCACCTCAGTCATTTTCTTCATATTTGATCAAATAATGGCAATTCAGTTCAACTAAGTGTCCAAACACACCTTTCGATAGCAAACAAGTACCTCTGTGCCAGTCATTAGCAGATTATCATGTACAGGTTGAGACAGCAGAAAATATGCAGGACTGGATGCTTCCGCGTCTGTGTAAGATTAAGATATCACAAATCACTAAATTGTCTTCTCATTCTACACAACACAAGCACATCCAAGCAAAGTTACCCGCGACGCCAGAAGCTTTCTGTGATGATATGCGATCTTGGGATGCAAAATGTCCTGAAAATTGGCAAGAAGATTGAATTAACGAGGCTCAATTTTCAGGATAATAACATTAAACAAATAAAAAAAAAAAGAGACTAAATGCAACAGAAAGCATGCTCATCTAAATCTACATCATGGTCTAGAGCCACATAAGACCTTGTCAAATCACCAATATCAATAGGTTTCACTCTACAAACAAGGGTTTGTGTGAATAAGAAGTATAAGTGTATATATATATATATATAATATATATATATATATATATATATATATATATATAGACACACACACACACACACTTAGGGACACCGCAAACTCTGCAGGATACGTCTCCTCTAGAGCTAAAAGTCTCCTCATCGAATGGGCTGCGCAAGTTGATTCTCTTATGAACTTTAATCTGCTTTTCTTGGGCGTAATGCGATCTGCTCTCTCGGCAGATCTGCAGTTTTCTTTCATTTCCTTTCTGTTTTGTCTATTGTTTGCCTCTTTTTATTAATCAAAGTTATCTTTCAAATATATATATATATATATATATATATATATAATATATATATATATATATATATATATATATATATAAGCATGAAAAAGAGACCTTTGTTGGAGGAGGGCATTGGAGAGGAGATGTTAGGTTTGAGAGAAGAAATTGAAGATGAGTGCTTGTTTGGAGCTTCTTCTTCTTCTTCATGAGTTCGCTTCTTGTTCTTTTGTTGCTGTTGGTGGAGGTCCGCTTTTGCAGCAGCAAATCTTCGTTCCAAGGCCTCAAAAGCACGTTTCTTCGGATCTGATACGGTGGGTTTTTCACTGGTGGCCATGTCTGAAACAGAGAATCAGGTGTTGGATTCAATGATCGAGTCTCACTTCAAACCACCAAAATCAAATATCCAATTCTCAGTTGAATGGACCGGTACTTGGAAGATGGGACGCTTATTACCCCCGCCTTTGCCGAGCTCCACACGGCTGCGCGAATTGGGAACTACCCCCTCTCTAGCCCGAACGGGCAGTTCTGTGGGCGGGCTCACCGTGATGTATCTGTTTATCTAGGCCGTCCATCCTTTTTTTTTTTTCAGATTATTTTAATGCATGAACACGAAAATGAGTTAGATCCAACGCTCAAGTGGACCACACCAACTAATAAGCTTGGTTGCATTAAATGCACAAACTTGCATTAAATGCAAGAGTCATCTTTGGTGTGGTGCATTTGAGCGTTGGATCTGCCTCATTTTTGTGCTAATGACTTAAAATGATATGAGAAAATAGATGGACGGCTTGGATAAACAGATATATCACGGTAGGATGCAATCCGCGTCCCCCACCAATAGCTAGCTAGAGAGGGACCGGTCCTGTTAGGGGATCTGTGGGGCCTACTTTGATTTATATGTTTTATCCACGCCGTCCATCGATTTTGAAAGATCAAGTGGACCACACAACGAAGCAGTGGGGATTGAATTCCCACCGTTGAAAATTTCTAAGGCCCAACGTGATGTTTATTTACCATCCAACCTGTTCATGACGTCACATATACCTGTACGAAGGGAATCATAAATATCAGCTTGATCCAGAACTTTTGTGTCCCCAGTAAGTTTTCAACGATCAGCTTTCAATCCCAACTGCTTCCTGTGGTGTGGTCCACTTCGACCTTCAATCTGCCTCCTTGAGTTCATGCCCTACAATGATTTTTCTTTTCAAAATTGATGGACGGCGTGGATAAAACATATAAATTAGGGTAGGCCATATATAGTCTCTCTTAGGACCGTCCGTCTCTAGCTCTCAGTGGGTAGCTACTGACAAGTTGAGTAGCCAGTCTCACTACTGAAGTTACGTCAACAAGTTCTGTGGGCCCCACAATGATGTATGTGTTGTATCCACACCGTCCATCCATTTTTAGAGATCATTTTAAGACATGAACTAAAGAACGAGGCAGATCAAAAGTTTGTGTGGACCCCACCACAGAAAACAGTAGGGAGAGTGACGCTCACCGTTGAAACCTTCCTAAGGTCCATCGTGATGTTTATTTGAGATCCAACCTGTTCAAAAGTTAACAAAGACATTAAAGAAGGGAAAAAGCTAATATTATGAGCTTGATTAAAAACTTTTGTGGCCCTTACAAGTTTTTTATGTTGGGCGTCACTCTCTCCATTGTTTTTTGTGGTGGGGTCCACTTGAGATTTGGATCCGATTCATTCTTCGGATCATGCCCTAGAATGATTTATACAAATGGATGGACGGTGTGGATACAAAACATACATCATGGTGGGACCCACAGAATTAGGTGACGTCACTTCAGTAGCAGTCTCGCTGCTCAACATGTCAGTAGCTAATCCGCGTCCGCGGATTGCGTAGTAATTGTGGATATCCAAGCACCATTGTTTTCCTGTGGCATGGTCCACCTGGGATTTATATTCCTCTAATTTTTTGCATGAAACTATAAAATAATCTGCAAAAATGGAGGAACGGAATGGATGAAACACATACATCATAGTGGGGCCCATAGAGAACCAACCATCAGCCACGGGGGCTGGTGGCAAGGGGGAGTAGCCAATCCGTTTCCAGTAATTCACGGACGCGGATTTCCTACGGAAGCCTTTCGCAGGAAGTTCTTGCGCAAGGATGATGGGTGGGCCAGAGATATATTTATGAATCCACCCCGTTCATCTACTTTGAGAGCTTATTTTAGTACGTGTAACAAAAAATTATGTGTATCTAAAACTTATTTGGGTCACAGGAGAGGAAACAGTGGGAATTCAGTGTGAATCGTTGCAACATTTTTGGGCCATAAAATTTTTGTGTGAAGAAATATTTTTTGTATTTTGACTTCATCATAGTATTAATGACCTTATAAACGGTTTGGATGGAATATAAACAGCAAGATGGAGCCCAAGAAGGTTTCAACAGTAGGAATTTCTTTACCCAATTTTCCCTCTCGTGTGACCCACTTGAGTTTTGGATACGCATCGTTTTTGAGCACTCAAAGCGGATGGACGGAGTAGATTTATCATAAACATCTACATAGGGATGGATGGAGTAGATTTATCATAAACAACTATGTGGGGATGGACAGAGTAGATTTATCATAAACATCTATGTGGGCCTCACCCTTACAAGTTTTTTTAGTAAAAACTTTTAAGTTTTAGCTTTATTATTATTATTATTATTATTATTATTATTATTAAGTTAAACATAATATATATATTTAATATTAATATAATATATAATATTAAAATATATTACTCGAGCCGAGTCGAGCTTCGAGTCGAGTCGAGTCGAGTCGAGTTCGAGGCGAGTCGAGTCGAAATGCACCATGGTCAAACTTGGCTTGAACTCAACTTGAGCTTTTAGAAAGCAAGCTTGCCTCGCCCTGAGTCGGCCTTTCAAGCCGAGTCAATCCGAGCTTACTCGAGCCGAGTCAGGCGAGCTTTTCGGGCTAGCTTGACTCGTGTACAACCCTACACTCCTCGAACTCTGAGTTATACGAATGGTTCAAAAGAGATCAAAGTTACATGGGCCCCACAGTTATGTATTTATTATATCCACAACGTTCATCCATATTTCGAGATCATTTCGGAGCATTATATATATAAAAAATCATATACAAAGATCAACTGGACCACACCACAAAGAGCAGCAGGAAAATTGATTTTCACCGTTAAAAATTTTGTAGGGCCCACCATAACATTTATTTTCCATCCAATCTATTCATAAGGTCACAAAGAACTGGATGAAGAGGAAAAACAAATTTCATAATGATCCAAAACTTCAGTGACCCTAAAAGGGTTTCAATGGTAGACATTCAATCCTCCACTGCCTTTTACAGTGTGGTCCACTTGATAGCTAGATCTGTCTTATTTTTCGTCTCAAGCCTTAATACGAGTTCGCCAAATAGATGGACGGTTTGGATATAACACATACCTCATAATAGGACCCACAAAAAGCGGTGGGGATTACGACCAAAAAAAAAAAAAAACCGGAAGTTATAGCTACGGGGTTTTCTATGGCTACGAATTATAACCGTAGCCATAGGCGCTACAGTTATAATCTATTCATAAGGTCACAAAGACTTGAATGAAGAGGAAAAACAAATTTCATAATGATCCAAAACTTCAGTGACCCCTAAAAGGGTTTCAATGGTAGACGTTCAATCCTCCACTACCTTTTACGGTGTGGTCCACTTGATAGCTAGATCTGTCTTTTTTTCGTCTCAAGCCTTAATACGAGTTCGCCAAATAGATGGACGGTTTGGATATAACACGTACCTCATAATAGGACCCATAAAAAGCAGTGGGGATTACGACAGCAAAAAAAAAAAAAAAAAAAAAAAACTAGGAAGTTATAGTTACGAGTTTTTCTATGGCTACGGATTATAACCGTAGCCATAGCCGTAGCCCCTACTTTTTTGACATGCCCTCTGATATGTATCGAAGGTCTTTTGATATGTACTTCGATATGTATCGAAGGTCTTTCGATATGATCGAAAAAGGTCCAGAACTATCCAGCGAGTTTGCATAAAAAATCCTGCAATTTTCGATACATATAGAAGAGTTTTCAATATGTATTGAAGGTGATTTTCCTTATAGCTACGGATTACAACCGTAACCATAATTGTAGTCCGTTGCAGTCTGTACATTATTTTATTTTATTTTTTTTACATGGAGAACTTTATTCTACCTACATTTTTCTCAAATACATACATATATATATATATATATATATATAAAAGCATATAATTTTTTTTTTCCTCTTTTTTTTCTATTTCTTTCTTTATTCATTTAACAAGAATATCTTCTAAACCAAAATTAGTTACTTGACTTACCACATATGATTTTGGGGTAGGAGAAGCTACTTTAGCCAACCAACCTGGTTATTTTTCAAGATTCCATCGGGTCGATGGTCGAAAATCCATTTCATTCACTTCTCGGTCAATTTCAATCAGTTCGTGGTCAATTTCATTCATTTCATTTACTTCGCAATCATTTCCATGCATTTCACGATCAATCCCGGTGATTCCCTTTCACTTCACGATCAATTCCATGCATTTCACAGTCAATTCCCTTCACTTCACGGTCAATTTCGTGCATTTCACGGTCAATTCCCTTCATTTCACGGTCAATTCCATGCATTCCACGATCATTTCCGGCGATTCCCCTTAACTTCACAGTCAATTCCATGCATTTCATGGTCAATTCCCTTTACTTCACGGTCAATTCAATGCATTTCACTGTCAATTCCCTTCATTTCACAATCAATTCCATGCATTTTACGGTCAATTCCGGTGATTCCCCTCCACTTCACGGTCAATTCCGTGCATTTCACGGTCAATTCCCTTTACTTCATGGTCAATTCAATGCATTACATGGTCAATTCCCTTCATTTCATGGTCAATTCCATGCATTTCATGGTCAATTCCGGCGATTCCCTTTCACTTCACGGTCAATTCCATGCATTTCACGGTCAATTCCCTCTACTTCACGGTTAATTCAATGCATTTCACGGTCAATTCCCTTCATTTCACGGTCAATTCCATAGGAAATAGTCTATCGTTGAAAAATTCTTGGCCGCATGAGTTTTGGACCAAGCTTATATTTTTGTTTTCACTTCATCCATGTTGGTATGATATTATGAACAGGTTAGGATGACAAATAAACATCACTGTGGGGCCAACAAGGTTTCAACGGTGGAAATCATTATCCCCACTGTTTCTTGTTTTATGATCCACTCGATCTTTGGATATGCTTCAATTAATAGGGCTTGAGCAAAAAAATTAAGCATATATAGTGCTCAAATGGACCACACCACAGGAGACAATTGAATTGAACTTATACTGTTGAAAAATTCTTGGAGGCCAAAGAAGTTTTGGATCAAGCTTATATTTTTGTTTTCTGTTTATCCATGTCTATACGAAATTATGAACAGGTTGGATGAAAAATAAACATCACTGTGGGGCCTAGCAAGGTTTCAACGGTGGAAATCATTATCCCCACAGTTTCTTGTGTTATGATCCACTCGATCTTTGGATATGCTTTGATTTTGGGCTCAACCCCTTAAATTAGATGGAAAAATGGATGGACGACATGGATAGACCAATCTATGCCCGCTCCGCATAGGCAGCGGCTCTAAGTGCCACCACGATGTATGATTTTTATACACCATGCATTCATTTTGCCTTAGTGAGAGAATTTAACCAAAGTAACCTCTTGTTATAGGCAAACGCTCCAAAAATTCGGATATTTAAAAAGATGTTCCTTGATTAAAAAAAATTCAAAAAATTTAAGACAAAATTGTTCCGAATTAAGAGCCTAGTGCCTCTGCCGACCTTTTTCTTCCTTTGTTGTTTGTATCGGACTTTTCTTCTTTCTTTTCAATCATGTCTTCTGGGAGCCACATGACCACTCCTGACCGCATTTTCCAACATACGGTCGCTATCATTGACTTCTCCGATGTATGGGCACCACCAACAACTTATACGGCTTTAAAAATGAGTGTTGTTTTTAGTTAAACCACCACATTTTTTAGAGATGAATGCTGCTCATAGGTGAAAGATATCTAAAATGATTTTTTTTTTTTTTTTTTTTTTTTTTTTTTTTTTTTGTAAAATATCATTTTCTTAGAGATGTAAGCTATTTTTTTTATTATGGATAGAGAGGGATGATCATAGTTGTTATCGTGCAGATAACTTATTGTTGGAAGGGATTTGAAGTGGAAATGGATAATTGTGGTTATCATGTGGAAGACAATAAAGGATATAGAATTTAGATTTTATAATGTATTGTCGTAGAAGATAATAAAAATATCTTGTCATGTATTAAAAGTCTGGCTTGTGGTTGTCATGTATTAAGGGTTGAGATCGTTATGTGTTAATGGTATGGGTCATGCTTGTCATGCGTCAAGGGTCGAAGTTGTCATGTGTTGAGGGTTGTGGGGCCCACCGTGGGATGTGTTGAATTTACTTCATCCATTGGATTCAGAATTTAATTTAATGTTATGTGCCAAAGAATGAATTACATCAAAAAATTATATGGCCCCCAAGAAGTTTTTAATGGTAAGTTTTCAATCTCACAGCTTTATGTGGTGTGGTCTACTTGAGCCTTTGATATGTCTTATTTTTAGGCTCATGCCTTAAAATGATCTTTCAAAATGGATGGACAATGTGGATAAAATATATACATCATAGTGGGCTCCACATGACCATTTGTCTCTAGCTAGGTCACGTCACGTCCCATCACCTTACACGGTTTTGAGCAAAAGCCTTTTTATATTTGCCGCCATTGGAAGTTATGTTGGGCCCATCATGTGGGAAATCCACTCCATCCATTCGTTTTGGAAGATCATGTTAAGATAGGAGATCAAATTTTAGACGGATCTGAAACTCAAGTGGACCACACGACTAGAAACTGTGGAAATGGGTTGCCTACCGTTCAAATCTTTTTAAGCTCCATGATGATGTTTATATGCAATCCAAATCGTTCATAGAGTAGCCCAAATGCTCATAAGGTCATTTCCCCTATATGATCGTAAGATGAGTATGAGGCCACTTAACCATATGAGATTAGTGGCATTGGAGGGCACCCAACTACACGATCATGTATGGTACTTGTATGACGACTTATTTATACGAGGATTATGACAAATACGTGGTGAAATTAAGCATGTGTCATGGTGATATGTGTGTGGTTAGAGCTGGGCATTTCTTACCCGATCCGGTGGATCCGACTCGACCCGACCTGATCCGACCCGATCCGACGACCTGGATCGGTGCGGATCGAGTAAGGCCAATCAGATCCGATCGTTTATCAGATCAAGTTCGGATCAGTGACCAACCCGACCCGATCCGATCCGGGATCCGATTTGATTGGATCCGATTCGATCTGATCCGTATAATATTAATTTAACACTATTTCCTGTAGTGTTGTCCACTTGAGATCGGGATATACCTCATTTTTAGTTTAACACCATAAAATGATCTAAAAAAAGTAGATGGACGGCAAGGATGGAATAAATACAACATGGTGGGTCCACAGAGCACAACCATCGGCTATGGGCCGGTGGCAGGGGAGTAGGCGAGTAACTTAGCTCAAGGTACCATCGAGCACTGAGCCCTCTGACATAGAGAGAGGGAAATAGCCGTAACGTCTCTCTTGAATCTGTCTCACCGTTACTCTATGATCATATAATATATAAACTCCACATTTCAACAAACTCATTCCTATAAACAAAATCCGGTCCTTCAAAATGGTGGGCCACATCATTATAATCATATGAAGCTCTAATACATCTAATACATTCATCTAGATTTACATAGAGGCTAAATTAGTAGATTTACGGTGGTATAAACTAGTGACATGTTGTGGCCCACTCAATCAGTAGATATATTTTATTTCCATTATGTGGATAACCATTTTAACGGATCGGATATGATATTGTTAAGACATGTTTGAAAACATTGATGGTCGAATGTGAAAGTTCACGTACAGCTGCTGCATGTGAAACACCTGTCATCTCACTCCATTTATCTCTCTGCTATCACGAGAAGGAGTCGTTTTAAAATGCAGGATGGAGACTTTCTTTCTATCTGTCGGCTCTCACGGACAGAAAATGATCTTACCATATGGTTAACCGACGCTAATAGATTACAACATGTGTGTCAAAGATCTGAACCGCTCGTTCGATGTGGCAGGCTGCGTCATGCCCCAAACCCGAAAATCGGATTCACAGGAATCCCGATCGTCGAACCGGGTGCCGACAGCCTCCGTAGTACCCCATTCTCGGCTCCCAGCGTCCATACGCCAGGTTCCGATCCTGAGATTCTACAAGGAGGATTTTCCAACGTATATTTAACTCATAATAAGAATAACCACAAGTTTACCCAAGTCACAAAGGCAACATCATTATCACATATCCACTAATATAAACAGTTAAATACAGTGCTGAGAGGAAAATACATATGCCAAAAATCAAAGCTACATAAGTCCGTTGTACGCTCCAAGCTTAATGTTGTTGCAACCTGACGCCACTTGCATGCATCTATTCTGCATAAGCTTATAGAAAGCTTAGTGACTGGTGAAAGTGTGTGCACAAGGTAAGTGTCAAGTAAGCAATATCAGAGTAAGCGGAAGTACTGACAAGTCCATGAGTCATACAATATCAGGGTACACAATGCAAATCAGTTATGCAAATGATGAGTCAAAGCGAGCTAAATATTAGATGTCAAGGGTACAATGCCATAAATCATACAATATCGAAATAAGCGAAAATATACTGATAAGTTTATGAGTGTCATCAGCCGTACCAAGGCTATGCGATGCAAGGCATGAGTACTAATGACTATATCAATGCAGAAACATGTCAACCCAAAATGTTAAGTACTGTAGATGCAATGTAATATGCGGTGCGAATGAAATGATGTAACGCCCCGAAAAATCGGGGGTCGTGTATAGACTCGACTCCTGAGTTCCCGAGTGTCACTTATCATGCATTTATGGTTTTTATGATTAGTCAAATTTAACTGCGCAATTTGAAATTACCTGAGGCACGAAGCACAATCACACCAGTCTACTGAAATGAAGGATATTTCACATATATACAGGTCCAAAAATAATAAAGGGTCGCCCAAGGCGTTGCCCAACATAACAACAAAAGAAGGCTATGTCTAAAAAAGAATAAAGCTGAGCCCGCGGCTCAGCAAATGTGTAACGCCCCAGAAAATCGGGGGTCATGCATACGCTCGACTCCCAAGTTCCCGAGTGTCACTTATCATGCATTTATGATTTTTTTTATATATAATTAATCAAATTTAACTGCGCAATTTGGAATTACCTGAGGCACGAAGCACAATCACACCAGTCTACTAAAATGAAGGATATCTTACATATATACAGGTCCAAAAATAATAAAGGGTTGCCCGACAGAACAACAGAAGAAGGCTAGGTCCAAAAAGAATAAGACTGAGCCCGCGGCTCAGCAAATCCAAATCCAGCCTGATCTAGCTGATAATGAGCCGCCCATCAGCTGAAAGTAGGAGAGCTCGTTCTCCTCGTCAAAGCTCGCTTCGTCAGGCTCCTCATGCCCTGAGTCACCTGCATCTATGAATGGGTCTGGTTGGTGTTTTAAAACACCGTCCCAGAGTGGGAGTGAGTGATCAACTCAGTGTGAACTATTAGTCTCAAGTTACAATAGGCATCAATTATAATATAATCTTAATGAAAAGCAGATAATCATCAACACCTAATAACTCTTATTTAAAATGCATGCATGCGGGATGATATGATGTATGCCCTCGCCACAACACTCCCTCAAGCGACTCCATCTAACGATCGCATATGACAGCACTCCCTCAGAGCGACCTTGACTTCCGAGTTGCCACCCTAACTAATGCGTGCAATGCGATCGTGTTAGCCGAGTTATTAGTTAAGTCCATTCATCCAGCAGGTTGCGGATTCTGATTCACCCTAGGTATCACTCCCTAATCTAGTTATGAGGCCAAGACCCCATCAACGTGTGAGGCCGAGACCTCGCGGTCCGTGATCCCGTCGGGTTCCTCATCCCCGACACCAAGCACATGAGGAGTGCCGAAAGGAAGGGATCGCTCGCGGTCACTACGGGGAGGCGCGGTACCCCAGCGTAGGCCGACAGCTCGGACATAGTGTCCCATTCCACCATGCCCGGCTCACGAGGCTGTGGACCAGTTTCAAGGGGATTTTTGATGGGCTACAACGGTTATAGGGTGGTTCAGGTTCCATACATATGTGAGCAAATAGGGTTAACATACATGATTGGTCAGACAGTAGGCTAGACCGCACGAGGCAAGCGAGCGTGAGACGAGTGACCTCGGGCACAAAAGACCCATGTAGTCGAACTACAGCCACCCAAACACACCCGCCCAAACTCACGGGTTTAGCCTCAAGGCGGTCCTACCCTTGGAGCCACCTTCGCTCTCCTCATGTTTCCTGACCAACCCAAGGTAATGAGGGTTATCCATAATAAGCCGACTATGCAAACTATCACTAGCATGTCATCATCATACTCCATACATCTCAGTCATACGAATTAGATGTTCCTAGCATGCAATCAAGAAATATAGTGCATGTAAGGTGTGTGGGTGTGTGTGAGGAAGTTATGCACTCCCTCCATCTCAAGCCATCATATGCATAAGGGTAATGGAAGCATACACAACATGGACCAATAACATGTGAAAGAATGACACGGTATAAGCATATTATCATCCATACACGAAATCATGTGAGCAACAAATAACATCATGAAGAACCATCATGCATATCCATACAATTTCAAGAACCTACAATTCCTAGGGGTTCTCTAGACTTTCAAATATACCAACCAAGCATTCAAAATCATTAAGCTAGTACTACAATTGGTGCTAGGCCACCTAAGATTAATAGTCCGCACCTTGTGATTCGTTGGAGGCTCAAAAATGACTTAGGAATGAGGGTTTTGGAGGTTGGCCGACCGGAATCCCTAAAACAATTCAAACATGAGAGAAATCCATGCATTTTCTTCTTCAATACAAGGATTTCAAGAGAAATGAGTGAGGGATCTTACCTAGATGGCCCATGGACGATTTTCGGTGGTTGTGGTGTAGGGTTTCTTCTTGGAGAAGGTGTAGAAGGTTGTGGGTTTGATCCTCTTGGGCCCCACCTTGATTGAGAGTCCACCATGCCTTCTTCCCTCTCTCTTTCTTCTCCTTTCTCCTCTTTCTCTTCTCCCTTTTCTCTCTTCTAGGGCAAAATTCGTATGGGGAGAGGGGTGCCCAAATGAGGCCCTTTTTATAATTCCATATTTGGTGAAAAAGGCCCCAAGCTTCCATAATTTTCCAAAATAGACTTATGGGACTCCCTATTAGTGTTGGGGTGGCCCTAACACCCCTCTAACCACCAAATTTGGTGTGTAGGTGCCCTATGTCTTGACTAGGGTCCATGCAAAAATTTAGGGCGAACGGATGAACGGATATATGATCTGAGCGAGCGTTTCCGACCTTTAAGTGGCCCTTTGGGGGCCATTCTGATTGATGGGGCATTTCTGGTGGCCCTCTAGCCATGAAATTTATAGGGTAGGTGATTCATGGGCCGATGAAGGGCCATGCAAAATTTGGGAGCGATCGGATATGGGGTTTGATCGCACGGGTCCGATTTACGATCAACGGTCATCGTGCCACGATCGGGGCCCAGATTTGGTGGGAAGGCGTTGAAAAATACATTAAACCTTTACCGTAAATTTAGAAGAAATCCGACGGCTGGAAGGCCCGGAGTCTCAGTTTCTTTTGTCAGTGACAGATTTTAATCTGGCATTGGTGGGGCGCATTGGGCAAGTGCCAGATGGTACTTCTGGGTGTCCACTGGGTCCGCAGTCCGCGATGGACTACAAGCCCAGTGAGATCTATGATTTTCTAAAGTTTTAGATTTTTCTGACCCTCCTCGGTTGCTGGGTGGCCCACACGGGCTGTTGTTAAGTGTAAACGGGCCATCTGACTTGGCGGCCCGCACTTGGTCCCATCATAACTAGACTGGTCCACCCCAGTATAACTAACATTGAGTGATAATGGTCATTAAGTGATTTTATAAGTTAATTAAAAAGAAATTTTAAGGATTTTTTTGAAATCCAAAACAGTGAAAATTCAGGATGTTACAAAATGCAAATCCAGTCCGATTAAGCCGATGGAGAGCCGCCCATCAGCTGCAAGTAGGAGAGCCCGTCCTCCTCGTCCAAGTTCGCCTCGCCAGGCTCCTCCTGCCCTGAGTCACCTGCATCTATGAATGAGTCTGGTTGGTGTTTTAAAACACCGTCCCAGAGTGGGAGTGAGTGATCAACTCAGTGTGAACTATTGGTCTCAAGTTACAACAGGCATCAATTGTAATATGAACTTAATGAAAAACAGATAATCATCAACACCTAATAACTCTTATTTAAAATGCATGCATGCGGGATGATATGATGCATGCCCTCGCCACAACACTCCCTCAAACGACTCCATCTAACGATCGCATATGACAACACTCCCTCAGAGCGACCTCGACTTCCGAGTCGCCACCCTAACTAATGCGTGCAATGCGATCATGTTAGCCGAGTTATTAGTTAAGTCCATTCATCCACCAGGTTGGGGATTCTGATTCACCCTACGTATCAATGCCCTAAGCTGGTTGCGAGGCCAAAACCCCATCAATGCGTGAGGCCGAAACCTCGGGGTCCGTGATCCCGTCGGGTTCCTCATCCCCGACACCAAGCACATGAGGAGTGCCGAAAGGAAGGGATCGCTCGCGGTCACTACGGGGAGGCGCGGTACCCCAGCGTAGGCCGACAGCTCGGACATAGTGTCCCATTCCACCATGCCCGGCTCACGAGGCTGTGGACCAGTTTCAAGTGGATTTTTGATGGGCTACAACCGTTGTAGGGTGGTTCAGGTTTCATACATATGTGAGCAAACAGGGTTAACATACAGGGTTAGTCAGATAGTAGGCTAGACCGCATGAGTCAAGTGAGCGTGAGACGAGTGACCTCGGGCACAAGAGACCCATGTAGTCGAACTACAGCCACCCGAACACACCCGCCCAAATCCATGGGTTTAGCCTCAAGACGGTCCTACCGACGGGGCCGCCTTCGTTCTCCTTGTATTTCTGACCAACCAAAGAGTTTGGATGGTGATTCATAACATGCCAACTAATAAGGTTATCATTTAGCACATGCAATATCACACATTTATATTTTTCAACATAGAACTCATAATTCCTACCAAGCAAAGCTACAATGTGTAAAATTCAAGTGCATGTGTGTAGTGTGGGTGGATGAGGAAGTTAAGTACTTCCTACATCTCATAGAGCCAAATTGCATAAGGATTAGTAAGACATACATGCTAGGGCAACATCATGTGAAGAAAACCAAACATGACATAAACATGAGATCATCAATTCATATCAAATCATGTGAGAGATAAGAACAACATCATATGAGGAAATCAACATGACATACAATTCCATACAATTTCAACAACCCAACAATTCCTAGAAATTTCCCTAGACTCTCCAAAGGCATCATTCAAACATATAAAATCATTAAACTCGTGCTACAATTAGTGCTAGGTCACCTAAGAACAATAGTCCGCACCTTCGAATTCGTTGGAGGCTTGGAAACGACCTAGAGATGAGGGTTTTGGAGGTTGGCCGACCGGAATCCCTAAAACAATTCAAACATGAGAGAAATCCATGCATTTTCTTCTTCAATACAAGGATTTCAAGAGAAAGGAGTGAGGGATCTTACCTAGATGGCCCACGGATGATTTTCGGTGGTTGTGGTGTAGGGTTTCCTCTTGGAGAAAGTGTAGGAGGTTGTGGGTTTGATCCTCTTGGGCCCCACCTTGATTGAGAGTCCACCTTGCTCACCACCACTCTCACTACTCCCTTGCTCTCCCTTCTTTCTCCTCTTTCTCTTCTCTTTTCTCTCCTAGGGCAAATTCGTATGGGAGAGGGGTGCCCAAAAGAAACCCCTTTTATAATTCCAGATTTGGTGCAAATGGCCCCAAGCTTTCACAATTTCTTAAAATAGACCACTAGGACTCCCTATTGGTGTTGGGGCGGCCCTAACACCTCTCTAACCACCAAATTTGGTGTGTAGGTGCCCTATGGCTTGACTAGGGTCCATGCAAAAATTCAGGGCGAACGGATGAATTGATATATGATTTGAGCAAGCGTTTCCGACCTTTAAGTGGCCCTTTGGGGCCATTCTGATTGATGGAGCATTTCTGGTGGCCCTCTAGCCATGAAATTTATAGGGTAGGTGATTCATGGCCCGATGAAGGGCCATGCAAAATTTGGGAGCGATCGGATATGGGGTTTGATCGCACGGGTCCGATTTACGATCAACAGTCATCGTGCCACGATCGAGGCCCAGATTTGGTGGGCAGGCGTTGAAAAATACATTAAACCTTCACCGTAAATTTGGAAGAAATCCGACGGCTGGAAGGCCCGGAGTCTCAGTTTCTTTTGTCAGTGCCAGATTTTAATCTGGCATTGGTGGGGCGCATTGGGCAAGCGCCAGATGGTACTTCTGGGTGTCCACTGGGTCCGCAGTCCGCGATGGACTATAAGCCCAGTGAGATCTATGATTTTCTAAAGTTTTAGATTTTTCTGACCCTCCTCGGTTGCTGGGTGGCCCACACGGGCCGTTTTTAAGTGTAAACAGTCATCTGGCTTAGCGGCCTCCACTAGGCCTTATCACGACCTGTCTGGTCCAGTAAATTGGGCTAATCTTGGATTAATTAACTCGTGTATAAGCTAACATTGAGTGCTAATGGTCAGTATGTGATAGTATAAGTTAATTAAAAAAAAATATCAAGGATTTTTGGAAATCCAAAACAGTGAAAATCCGAGATGTTACAAATGACCAAGCTGGAGTGAAGTCGGGATGATAGTACGTAGTATCGCAGGTTATGGGGTCCATCACAAGAGACTTCTATCCAAACCAGTCCCATACCTAAATTTAGATAGTCAGACTCAATGTGGTGAACTCCTGATCTCAGGTTAGTCGCGCGCCCAACCGAAATTCTGGCCATGCGAAGGTACACAACATTTAGTTGCGCATCACCAGCTCGAGTGGATAGTGAATGAAACGAATGCATGAGTATGCAACTCCTACTCAATAAGTCCACATATCAGAACGGTTCTTTTCTGGGATCATCACCGGGGTCTAATACACTCTACACCACCTGCCGCCCCATCAAACGCACGACTGGGTAAGTGGAAGAGACCTCACTATCCGCCTGGTCAATACCTACCCGGCTCGTCGATAGCGGACCCATTCCTCGAGCTGGTCAAACTCAGCCTAGCCATGCCTACTCCCTCGGGCAGGTAAGGCCACACCCCCTCTCAACCGACCACAACACAGTGGGAGACGCGACCTCCTGGTATTTGACACTCGGGCGCTCATGTACATCCACTCGGTCTCGACGTTGGGGCATCCTCTGGTACCAAGAGAGTTTTAGGGATTTTCACCCAGGCCCATTTATGGCAGCCCGATGCTCGAACCAAACATTTTCGGTGTCCCATCTGGCCATCCACGATATGCCTGTGGAGGCTACGACCCTGATGTCCATCGGGCGTACAATAATCACAACACACAATGCAAGATGCGTGAGTCATACAATCCAGTCATGCATCAATCCTGTGCATACCGTGCGCTCATGTGAGATAACCTCCGCCTATCAGGGAGTCGCATAACAACCTGCCCAATGACATATGCAATGGTCAACCACATCTCATAACAAACATGCAGATGATGCGTATGGGCATATACCATGATGCTATGCTGTCACATACTTATAATCGGTATCAATAACCGGCATCGACAATCAACCTCGATAATGTGGACATTTAACCAACATTGCCCCCAAGGAATGACCCATATAGAGTCTAGCATACAGTGGATTCATGGCCTCACTCCAGGGCCAAATATACAACACCATGGGCGTCACTCAAGAGCTTAATACACATCGCGATGGGCCTCACTCATGAGCCACATATATATCAAGTCGGGCCTCACCATATGGGCCGGAAATATATTATAATGGGCCACGTCCCATGGGCCTCGAATACATCACAATGGGCCTCGACAATCGGAATCGGCCTCAACAATCGGAATTGTCACTCGGAATCGGCCTCGAAATCAGCAAATCGGTCACGTCAATCGAAAATGGACAATCGGTCACGATAATCGGCCTCGATCGCTAATTGACAATCGGCCATAACAATTGGAATCGGTCAATAATCGGAATCGGCAAATCGGTCATGTTAATCGGAAACGACAATCGGTCATGATAAACGGCCTCGATCGCTAATCGGCAATCGGTCAAGTCAATCGGAATCGGTAATCGGTCACGACAATCGAAATCGACAAATCGGTCACGACAATCGGAATCGATCGATAATCAGAATCGACAAATTGGTCACGTTAATCGAAAATCGGCAATCGGTCACGATAATCGGCCTCGATCGCTAATCGGCAATCGGCCACGACAATTGGAATCGGTCAATAATCGGAATCGACAAATCGGTCACGTTAAATCGGAATCGACAATCGGTCATGATACACGGCCTCGATCGTTAATCGGCTATCGGTCAAGTCAATCGGAATCGGCAATCGGCCACGACAATCGAAATCGGCAAATCAGTCACGACAATCGTAATCGATCGATAATCGGTATCGGCAAATCGGTCAGGATAATCGGAAATCGGTAATCGGTCACGATAATCGGCCTCGATCGCTAATCGACAATTGGCCACGACAATTGGAATCGGTCAATAATTGGAATCGACAAATCGGTCACGTCAATTGGAATCGACAATCGGTCATGATACACGGCCTTAATCGCTAATCGACAATCGGTCAAGTCAATCGGAATCGGCAATCGGCCACGACAGTCGAAATCGGCAAATCAGTCACGACAATCGTAATCGATCGATAATCGAAATCGGCAAATCGGTCACGATAATCGGAAATCGGCAATCAGTCACGATAATCGGCCTCGATCGCTAATTGGCAATCGGCCACGACAATTAGAATCGGTTAATAATCGGAATTGACAAATCGGTCACGTCAATCGGTCATGATACATGGCTTCAATCGCTAATCGGCAATCGGTTAAGTCAATCGGAATCGGTCAATCATATATGGCGAATGTGGCTCACTTATTTGGGTTAACTCATAAAAAGAATGGGCCTAACAAGACTTAAGGGAAGGTCATAATGTGGACATCCAACCATCATTGCCCATCAATGTGGACATTTAACTAAAATTGCTCCCAGGAGTGGCCTACATAAGGCCAAACATATAGTGGGCACATGGCCTTATGTACAATCACGATGGGCCTCATTTACGTCACATAGGCCTCGTCATATGAACCAATATACATCTCATCAGGCCTTGAATACACAATAGGTGGGCCTCACACCTGGGCCTCAAATATATCATATGGGCCTCATTGCACGGGCCTCAATACTAGGCCTTATATATCAAGTGGGCCTCATTACATGAGCCTAACAATACAAACGGGTCGTATCAACGGGTCGAATCAAATGGGCTAATTTAAATGGGCCAGTACAAATGGGTCAAATTAATGGGCCGAATCAAATGGGTTAAGTCAAATGGGCCGGGTTAAATGGGCCGATACAAATAGGCCAAGTTGATTGGACCCAAACCAACCACACCATTCATCTATTGCTAGCTATTGTTATAAAGCATTATATATATATATATAATATATATATATATATATATATTATATATTATATATATATATATATATATATATATATATATATATATATATATATATATATAAAATGAATCATATCCAAAGCATCATTTGGACCATACCGCAAATAACGGTGGTGATAATGATTTCCACCATTAAAAAAACCCCATGGGGCTCACCATAGCATTTATTTCCCATCAAATTTGTTCATATGGTCACAGAGACCTAGTTGAGGGTAAAAACAAATATCATTTTGATCAAAAACTTGTGTACCCAAAAGGGTTTCAAGGGTAGGCGTCCATCTTTCCACCGTTTTTTGCAGTGTGGTCCACCTGATAGATCTGCCTCATTTTCCTATCCCAAGCCTTAATCTGAACTTGCCAAATGGATGGACGGTTTGGATGGAACACATCCATCATGGTGGGACTGCTGGCACGTGGGCCACCCAGAAAGGTAGGCCTCCCACAAATATCCCAATGGGCCAGAAGGTTTCAACGGTGGGTGTTATCCACTGCTGTCCAGCAGCGTCTGCTGCTGGACGGTGGATATGAGACGGCCCCACCATTAGAAATGGACGGTCTGGATGCCATAGGGGGGTCCCACCCGCCCAGATGATGGACAGCGTGGATAAGACCCTTACATCACGGTTGGGTCCTCGGAACTTGGTGACGTCACTACATCCCACTGTCCAGATGGACGGTGGGGATGAAACATATATACGGTGGGGTCCACAGAGCTTGGTGACGTCAAAGCAGCAGCTGATTGGCTGCTGTGAGACGCACCAGCCAATCCACGTCTCATGCAAGTGGGTTCACGTGGTGGGCCACCCACTACAGCTTCCACCTAAGGTATGTATATTATAATATTATATTTTTATATATATATATATATATAAAATATAATATAATATATCATATCCACCTAAGGTATGTATATTATAATATTATATTATATATTATATCATAGTACTATATTATAACACTATAATCAACCAGCGTCCAGAGAGTCTGGACGCTGGGATGAACGTTGGGCTTCACGGTCAGCAGGGTGGGTCCACGTGGTGTGGCCCACCACAAATATTTCTCCGCTGATGTTTGTGTTTTGCCTATGAGCAACACATATATATGGTGGGTCCACACCAGTAGACCACTCCACTGATCAAGGCTATATTTGTGTCTTCCCATCATTGGACCTACCTAAAGCCATCCAGCAGGTGGACAGCAAGGTGGCTGCCACCGATGGATGGTGTGGATCTACTCAATTTATCAAGTGGGCCACACATCAAAGGGGGGGAGAGAGAGAGAGAAGGGGAGGGACCCCGCCACTATTGGGCCCTCCCTTATACAACGCATATATCAAGTGGATCCCACAACAAGTGGGCCCTTAAAAATCAAAATCAACGGTGGATCACTCACCTATCGGCCTTCTCCTTAGCTCCTTAAACTCCTATGCTCATTGGCTTGCTTTTTGATGGAGGTTGATGGAGGATGAACGGTTGAGATGGGAGATGAGTGAGTGGGAAAGTGGGCCACACATGTTGCTCTTGGAAATGCTTGGAGAGGCTTAGATGTGGGATTGTTTTTCTTGTGGTTTTGGGTTGCTTGGAAAAGAAGGGAGAAATAAGAGAGAGAGAAGATGGGATGAAGTGATGGATGGGAGAGAGAGGGATGAGTGGCGTAAGAGTTTGATGACTTTCGGGGTAGGTTGTGTAAAAAAGGGTATGGGCTTGTATAAGAACTTTTGACTTTTGGGGTTGCTTGGGGATGGGTGTGAGATGATGTGTACTTGACAAGTACTTGACATGATGGGATTGATTGATTGATTGATGAATGTGACATGATGTAGAGATTCTCTTGGGTTTTCCAACGTGCGGCGTTTTCCTCGAACTGAATGCGGGCCCACATTTTCTGGTTTAGGTGTCGCCTCGGTATGCAAGATGCGGCATTGGAACTGCGACGATGGTGCGGTCGCAATGGTACAAGTCTCGGATTGAGTCAACTCAGGTTTGTAGGACTCGACTTAGGATCGCGCGCAAATGTCGGATAAAGGTCGAAGGTTGTCGGAATTCGACCGAGAGGACCGCGGAAGTTGACGGAACAGTACGAACTAAGATATGGGTCTTACAAACTGTGTACATGTATTAAGTTGAATTTAGGCTGGTGTGATGTTAAGTGGATAGGATACATGTGTATGAAACAAATGGTGGTTAAGAACGACCGTTTTTTGCAGTGTGGTCCAACTGATCTTTAGATCTATCTTATTTTTCGGCTTAAGCCTTAAGACGGACTTTCCAAATGTATGAACGGTTTGGATATAACACATACCTTATAATTTGACCTACAGACCCAACCCAATCCGAACTGTACTCAACCCGATCCGACTCGGTTTATCTGATCGAGTCAGACTCGGTTCGGGTTAGGCCAACCGTGCATCGAGTCGGTTCGAATCAGGTGTCCCGGACTCGGTCTCGGATCAAATCGAGTTCGGATCAGCCCAAGTAGGTTTCGGACCGAATCGAGTTGGACTCAATCCGATCCGACTCGGTCCGATGCCCAACTCTATGTGTGGTATTGGTGGCTATGTGTAACACCCCATGCTTTTCAGTAATGGGGTATGTGAGAACACATAACTTATACTATACAAGATCTCTGATTCACGAGTAATTCTATAATTTCTAGTCGACCGTAGATTCTAGAATATATTTAGCTACTGTAAACTCCAGTCAAATTATCTAAATTCAAAGCATACCATACCATCGTACAAATAAGAAAATAAAGCGATCACAATTCATAAACCATCGCTGAAAGTTAAAAGTAGGAGGAAGCCACGGTTAGCCAGTGTGTCCACTGGCGCAGGGCGTTCACATCCACCAAATGCAATTCAATACCATCTAATCTCACATTCCAAACAGGCCCTAATAGGTTCAATTTCAAAGTAACCTCATTGCAATTTGAACCAGAGATCCCAACATAAATAATACTGAAACATATTAGATTTTGTGCACCCAAACGAACTAAAATATCATGGGCTTGATTCATTTGAAGCACATCGTTGATGGAGCTTATGTCTAAAATCACATTCTTCAAGCAATACTAGCCATCCAATTGATCATGGCTATCAATGGACGGTTAAAAGTAAAAAGTGAGTGGTCCAAAATTCCAAAGGGAAAAATCAGATGATTATTAAAATCCAATCAGTGCATTTTTGGGTAAGCTACTTGAATGGCCCACCATTTCCAGATGAAGAGCTCAAGGGAAACTATTCCAGAGTACAGATGAAGTGGTCCACCATGTCCAGAGTACAGATATTGCCAGCGATTATATTGTCTTGGCTTATCCCATCTGGCACCTCTGGTATTTTCCGGAAACGGATAGGGCTACTCACCCTGCCACCAGCCAATGGCTAGTTGTCGGTACTCTGTGGGCCCACCATGATGTCTGTGTTTCATCTATGCCGTCCATCTATTTTCATAGATCATTTTATGTTATGAGACCAAAAACGAGGTATATTCCAATTTCAAGTGGACCACGTTACAGGAAACAGTGTTGAATGAATGTCAACCATTAAAAACTTTTTGGTTGCAATAAAAGTTTTGGATCAAGCTTATCTTTTTTTTTCCCTTCATCTGGATCTGTATGACCAAATCAACAGATTTTATGTCAAATAAACAGTACAGTGGGCCTTAGGAGGATTTTAATGGTGGATATCCAATCGCTATTGTTTTCCTGTGGTGTGGTCCACCTGAGATTTATAACCCTCTCATTTTTTATGGTTTAACCTAAAATGATCTGTAAAAATAGATGAACGGAATGGATGAAACAAATACATCATGATGGGACCCACAGAGACCACCAGCCACCGGGCTGCTGGCGGGGGAGTAGCCAATCCGTTTCCGTATTTTCCACACAAGATATTGGCACGTGTGTAGAGATGCTTGTGTCTAATCAGACCATCTGAAATAAAACTCCACAGGGCAACCTTCACCACGACGTTTGCTTGAATACATGCCGATTAATTGTAACAAGATACATCAGGACACCAGCAGTTGGATTTGGGATTTTTAAATGACTTTAACTGTTTATTTGATGGCACTTCACTTGTATAGGAGATTCAGTAAAAAACAAAGAAGAAAAACTCTCATACTGAATATTTAAACCTTTTAATTATGCATGGGCTATGGTGACATTTGTATAAATGGTTTGGATCATTTGAAGATCATCATGTTTAAAAGATATAGACCCAATGTATCTCACTGGAGTTTTTTTTTTTTTTCATAGGAAGCATGAAAAGTTTGAAGTAATAATATATCATGAATGAAAAAAAAAAATGTATTTAGGCCAGCTTGAAACATAAAACTTATATTAAAAAGATAAAATAGTAATAAAATCTTTAATTTTATTAATGGGTCTCATATCTGCTAAGCGTACATGATAAGAAAACACTAGTTAAAAAAAGAAAAAGCAAATATCTTACAATTATCTAGTCCAAGCACCTCATTTTTTCATGAGAATAATTCAATAGCTTTACTCATGCTTCCACCAGGAAAAGAAGATCAACATGTCTTTTTAATGGGGAATGGATTAGGTGAGACTTGACATTGCGGCCCTCCTTGATGTATATATTATGTATTTATGCAGTCCATTCATTTTTTTACCCGATCATTTTAGGATATTATTTTAAAAAAGGAAGCATATCCAATTATCAGGTAGACCATATACCATATGAATAAGTGGTGATAGATCAAGCTTATATTTGTTTTTTCGATTCATCTAAGCTTATGTGACCTTATCAACAAATTGGATGAAAAATAAATTTTGCAGAAACTTTAAGGTATGTCTTAAGAAGTTTTTAATAATAGTACATTTAGGGGTACCGTACATCGAGTCGAACCGAGTCAAGCTGGCCTCAGCTCGACTCGGCTCGAACTCAGCTTTGAACCAAGTCGAATCGAGCTTTTTCGAGTCGAGTCGAGCGAGCTAACCAAGCTAGCTCGGTTCATGTACACCTCTAAGTACATTCAATCACCACTGTTTCCTATGGCAAGGTCTACCTCATAAATGGATATGTTTATGTCTTAATTAGTATAATGTCATAAAATGATTTGAAAAAAAATAAAAATGGACATCATCGATACAAGATACATACATCAAGGTGGGTGGGTCCCACAGTAAGGGTCGCAGTCTCACCTAATTCGCTCCCTTTTTAATGGCCAGTCAACAGGTCCATAGTGCATACACCAGACATTCAGTGTATTTTGAGCACGCTAGTAGTCATTTGTGGGCTCCACCAGGTGAGCTGAAGAGAGGCTGAATGGTCCTCCTAAACTAAACGGTCCAACATTACTTTACTATAGAGCATCCCACAAAAAATAAAAAGTAAATAAATGAAATGAAGGGTACTCCTGACGGATGGAGATGAGTACGTTGTACTGGTGAATCATTCAACAGAACGGGGGCTCATGGATTGGAGATCCGGACCACTCAATAGTCCCCACCGAGGGTGTCCTTAGATCATGATCAGGATAGAAAGATAATAGCCATCCAATATTCAAACTTCATTTTGGACGGCTGCTGTATATATGTCTCTTAACCACCTATTAGTGGGCCACCGATGGAATGATTGTGATCATCCAGCACTTCAAAATCTGGGACCTCTTCCCTCGAACAAATTAACAGTAGATCAGCAAACCGTGGGCCCACTTGTTCCATTGTGGACCATAGTTTAAAAACTGTACAAAAAGTCTTGTCCTGACTTAACAGAGTCAAATTAACTCAATCTTATTGGGCTTGAAGAACACTCAAATGGGTGAATGGTGATCCCGTCACGACTCAAAAACAAACTGGACTCAGATTCAACTGAATTTGGTATAAGTAACTGGGAGAAACTACATTGCTCTCACATGAGACTTGGATGAAATTTACATTTTAACTTGCCGTAAGTTTTAAAAATTATTGAAAAGGCTTGATGCATGTTGAAAGAAATTCTTGCCCATCGTGGGGTCACTTGTACCAATGTGTGTAATGACACGTGATTTTAGATACGTACATGGGTCCTTGTAGCATTAATATATATATATATATATATATATATATATATATATATATATATAGATATAGATAGATAGATAGATAGATAGATAGATAGATAGATTAATCAACTTTAACTGCTCATCTCTAGTCTAGTTTGGATCTAACATATAGTGAGTACTTTTTATTATGGGTAGAAATCTAATTGACCTGGTGTACAAGACACATGGTAAAAAGATCATCAGGGCAGACTCTTCGAACTACCGAAGTGCTTATAACGAGAAAAGATGAGCTAAGCAAGGAAACTAAATAATCGAGCTGAATTAGTTAACCCTATTATGAGATGAGGCTTATCAATTGACCGCGACCCCAGATGCCGATATCGATCGACTTCGTATTATTACGTCGACCTCGACTTCGGATGTCGACCTTGAGCTTGGAAAAGAAACATCTGGAAAGAATCTCGTGCCATATATGAGCAGAACTGTATAGTAATATCTCAATAAAAAATCACGTCAATCGAGGCATAATCGAAGGAATATTTGGGAACATATTCCAATTCCAATACAGGCCATTCCAGCATATCTTATGGATCTACTCAGATACGCAAGTCGTCTAACAACACCTATAAGTACATCATCCCATTCGAAGGGAAGGTACACACAATCATCCCTATTCTAACTACACCTACTTTGAATCATTTTACCTGACTTAGGCATCGGACGGTTCCCACCACAACCGATGCACCCAGTGTGCTATTATTTTCCATTAAAGTACAAGTATCCAACAACTCACAGGAGGTGAAACGTAATCGCCCAGATTTGATCGAGAACACTTTTTATTTATAAATCAAGTCATTTAACCGTTGATTTTTAAGATAAATAATCAAATACCCTAGCATTTTATATGTTCATTAAACCAACCGTTGAATCAACCATTCACCACTAAATGAAGATATCCACCACTTTGAATTTGGACCACCCTCATTCACACATTAAATTAAAATTTGAATTGACTCATCTTGTTCATCACTTATAAATATGCTTAACCTACCATCAAAATTTTAATCAAGGCATCTTACACCTGTGAATAGAGGTGGGCATCGAGTCGAGTCGGACCGGATTGGGTCCAAATTGACTTGATCCGATTTTTCCAAGAACCTGACCCGAACTCGATCTGATCCGGGACCGAGTCCAGTAGGCCAGCCTGACTCGATCTGATTCGAATCCTTGCTGGCCTGACCCGAACCGAGTCCGACTCAGTTAGGGAAACCGAGTCGGATCGAGCTGAGTCTATCCGGTCGATTCGGATTGGGCTAACTCAAGCCGAGCTGGAGACTCTCGTGCCAGGAAGGAAACAGGAGGGAAATTGGGAGAGAGAGGGAGAGAAAAAAAGGAGAGGAGGGAAATGAGGAGAGAAAAAAGGACCTCGTGCGGCGCTGCGGGATGAGTTACGGTTTGCCGTTCAAGTAAAAGATGGGTAAAACTAAAAGTTAAAAATATATATATATATATTTATACTACCCAACTAGATTGGATCGGATTGGCTATTGACCTGAACTCGATTCATGTGCGGTCCGATCTGAGTGGGTTTACTCAATCCGACCAGATCTTGGCTTTCGGTTCGAGTCAGATCGGATTCGACTAGTTCGAACGAGTTGAATCCGTCGGTTCGGGTTGGATCCTGCCCAGCTCTACCCGTAAACTACTCCCTGGAATCTAGCAGTATATATTACTAATATAGAGTGCATTAAAAAAAACACCACTATATCTTTCCATTTGTGAAACTGCCGGTGCAATAATTTGTATACATGATTAATGTGGACCCCAATTTAAAAAGTCTATAAAGTTTGGCGCCCTAACTCATCAAGTCGACTCCAATCAAACAGATTTTTTATCACTCCCAAAACACTTAAATTAGCCATGAGTCGGGAGAAAAAAAAAAAAAAAAAGCTTCTTTCCAACTCAACAAATACACAAGGAAAAAAAAAAAAAAAAAGGCCCAACACTACTATTTTATTTAATTTAAAATGTTAAAATTAATTGAAAGAAAAACCTCAACTTGACTATACAGACTTTCAAGCTGAGTTGGGTTTTTGAGTACCTTTTAAAGTATAAGGTGTACACATGGACACGAACTACGAGGATGGTAATCCCTCGAGTCCCTTTCATGCCATGACAAAGCCAAGAACAAGCGATGCACCTTACAATGAATTAACCTCGTTGGAACTTAATTTATATAACATACTAAAAAAAAAAAAAAAGAAGAAAAGAAAATCCGCACGTTTAAATATACACATTGGTTTCAGTGTATCAATGGACTCTGTCTATATATGGAAATGATATTCTCTTAGCAAGCAACCCCAAAAGCAACACATTCCTCGAAAGGCCTTAAGAAGCTATTTGTAGAGTATTTAAACTCTACCAAGATAGAAAGACTACTATAGATTGATAGATAGACAGATGGGGAGAAGACCATGTTGCTCTAAGGTAGGAATCAATAGAGGAGCATGGTCTGCTCAGGAAGATAGAATCCTACGTAATTACATTAACAGACATGGAGAAGGAAAATGGAGAGACCTTTCTAAGAAAGCAGGTGAAGTAATTTGGTTTTTCAATTAAAATTTTTTTTTTTTTTTAATTTTTTTAATTTTTTAATGTTTTTGGATCTTGGGTTTTTGTTAATGTTGTAGAAGGGTTGATTTGTAGGTTTGAATCGGTGTGGTAAGAGTTGCAGGCTTAGGTGGTTGAATTATTTGAGACCAGATATCAAGAGGGGCAACATTTCCACTGATGAAGAAGATCTGATCATCAGACTCCATAAGCTCCTTGGAAACAGGTTTTATTTATTTATTTAAAACTCTTTCAGGTTTCATGATTACCCACTAACATATCAAGTCACTTAGTTTGAAAATCAGGCCAGGATACTCATTGGTTGGGACATAATGTTCTTAATGAATCTACAGCTGATGGCCTGACTCAATCTAAGATCTCCGTCGCAAAATCTGTCGTAAATTTGCGATTTTGGCGTAGTGTTTCTTGACAGGTGATTCCATTTTGAGGCATACCGTTTGCATAGGTTATACGAAATTCAATATATGCAACATGTTGGCAAGGCGAGAAAAGGAGTGTTGGAAAGATCAGTAACAACCACTGCATGTGATCACATCTCTATTCGTAATTGCTTTTAGCCAAAAATTACAAGTGTTAATTGTTTTTTAGAAGTATTTAAAGAACAAACTACATTTTAATATAAACTAATTAAGAGAATTAGGGTTTGTTTGGACACATTGAGAAACACAAGGTTTGAAGACAAATACCTCGTTCTACCGCATCCACCTGAAATCTCCAATTTCTTAAGCGGAATATTCTTCATTTTATGAAACAAATATTGCCTTTCGTCCAAACGGGCCATTAGGCTCATTGATTTTTTTTTTTTTTTTTTTTTTTTTTTTTTTTTTTTTTTTTTGTTTTGTAGCTTCTTATTTCAAAAGGTTGCAAATGCTTATACTTTTACAAGCTTTTACAAAAACATACTACATTTCTATTATAACAGCAGATATCTACAAGTTACCACTTGCCATATCTCATTCCTTTATTGGAGTGATTGAGATTTTGCATTTCTGTAGATGGTCAATCATCGCTGGAAGGTTGCCTGGGCGAACAGACAACGAAATCAAGAACTACTGGAACACGAAATTGAGTAAGCGGATCAAAGCCCAGTCCACTAAACTGATCACCCAAGTGAACCCTAAAAAACCTGATGAGAATGAGAAGAATAAGGACTCCGCGGAACCACTGATCAAGCCAGGACCCAAAGTGAATGAACCCCACCAAGTGATTCGAACCAAGGCGACACGATGCACGAAGGTTTTTCTCCCGCCGCAACAAGATGAGACGATCGAGAAAGATATGGAGCCCATGTGTTACGGACCATCTCCAACGTTCATTCCCCATGAAGATGATTCCTTGAATTTTTTGATGGATTTTGATATGGGGGAGCTTCTAGCATGGGACGTTTTAGATTCTGATTTGGCGCAGCTTTACGGTGACCCTGGAATGAAGGAGAATGTGATTGGTGGAGATGATGGGGCCCATGACTTGTCCGCATGTTATAATGTTCATCCCTTCTCATTGAGTGATGTAATGCTTGATGATGGGAGGGGAAGAGATTCTCTTGCAAGTAATAATGTAGCATCAGAGCTAGAAATTGCATCCTTAAATACTTGTTTGGAAGAGATCTAATGATGTGTAGGAGGGGTCATTTGTACTAAATTAGACTAATTATCCATCAATAGAATGATATTTCATGATATTTGGTTCAACCAAATGCACCCTAAGGGAGTGTTTAGTTGTTGGTTTTTATATTTCTTGGCTTAGTAATTCTTAGCTAGAGTGTAGGCTTTTTATCTTCTTCTTTTTTCACCCAATTGTGGGCTCTTCTGTTTCTATTTGTTTTTCTTGAGCAGGTTCGCCTTTAATATATAGGTAATAAAAGAGGTGTTGTACTTACATTCTTAAAAAGGAAAAAAAAACTAAAAAAACTCACACCAACCAAAACAAGAGCTTTTCCTAAAAAGACTTACCCTAGATAAAAATCTAGTGAATGAAAAGTACAGGGAATCAAAACAAGATTTTAAACTTTTTCCAAGTGATTTCACCAGAAAACTCCAAGCACCAACCAAATAAAATTTGGTTTTCTCCTAGCGCAAGGCCTTGTGAATTCCCAACGATTTGCACACAAGGGTTGGGGAATTATCTAGCATTACCTATGAAACATAGAAACTAGGGAATCAATTCCCGACAAGGGGAAAAGGCATGTGAATTCTATTTTATTTTATTTTTAATTTTTTAAGAAAAGAAAATTTCATTCAAAAAACAAAGAACTATGGAACCGGGAACATACAGATTCGGGCAAGCCTTAAGCCCCAAAAGACAGCCCAGGATTGCCTATCCTATACCCCTCAAAAGCTCCTATACAACTAGTTCCCCTACTCAGGTTTGAAATTGCGTGGTGGGATACCACAACTATGTGCGGAAAGTTGACGGAGCGATTGAATGAATGGCTATGTCCTGGGGGGGGATATGACTGATTAAAACAGTATTGCCAACTTTAATGGAAGCATTCAAGGAAGCTATTTAGTTGAAAGGAATGATGAACGAGTTGAGGCTTCATAAAAAAGTTGTGCCTGTATATTATTATAGCGAAAGTGCAATTAATTTGGTGAAAAACTCAGTATACCATTTTCTGACTAAACACATTGATGTTCGTCATCATTTTATCCAGCAAATGCTAGAAGAAGGTGGTGACTTAAACTAATATACCAATTTAAACTAAGAAGAGAATTAACACTAAGGTTTTCAAGCCACTAGTGAGTCCAATCACATAAACTACATATGATATTCTAATGAAGCAACTAATCTATAATCGATAGTGTACATGTGTGTGTGGGATGTTCTAACTATTCAATTCCGAACATTCATTTAATCATGCATACATATATTTATGTTAGTGGGTGGAGCGATCAGTTGGATGTTGAAGCTTTAGTCTGTGGTTACTCTCTCCACAATTGAAGCAGAATATATGGCAGTAATGGAAGCATTCAAGGAAGCTATTTAGTTGAAAGGAATGATGAATGAGTTGGGGCTTCATAAAAAAGTTGTGCCTGTGCATTATGATAGCGAAAGTGCAATTAGTTTGGTGAAGAATTCAGTATACCATTTCCAGACTAAACACATTAATGTTCGTAATCATAATTTTATCCGGCAGATGTTAGAAGAAGGTGGTGTTACTCTTGAGAAGATTCTCACAAGTAAAAATTCAGCAAACATGCTTATGAAGGTGGTTCACGTAAAGAAGTTTAGGTTTGGTCGACTTCCCTGGGCTTGGTAAAGAACGAATGAAGATGGTGTGTGCACAAAAAGTGATGATGATGGTTCTACTATGAAGAAATTTAGAGATGGTGATAACAGCTTGGAACAATGGAAATGTAAGATTGAAGCTATGGTGGAGATCGTTGATTGGGTGCCTTCAATCTGGTGCTGAAAAAGGGTTTTCAACTTGATCGACAGTCTGATCAATTCAATAAAATAAAATAAAATAAAAAAAATACAAGTTTACTTTCTGGACACTTTCGAATCGATCGACAGCTTGCATAATTTTTGTGTAAGTGCGCGTGGTTTTGTTTTTAATTTTGCACAGGGGGTTATGTAAACCATGTTAATACGGTATCATTGTTAATAAGATCGGGTAACTTTCTATTTATAATGAATTAGGATTTTTACATTTGTAAGTAACTTTTTATTTATAATGAATTAGTTGTCACTGGATGCCATGGTTTTTTCCCACAAAAATTTTTCCATGTAAAATTAATGTATCTTTTGTGATTGCTTGAATTTTCTTTTCCTACTACATTTTGTGATTCCATCTAATATTACTTTTGCGCCGAACAAGTTATGTTAGAGCTTGCTACATTCGTAACATACAATACCTCTATATTCTCACACAATTTGTAAAGGAAATAGAGTTTTCACTTTTTTTATTCATTGATAAGGCCAATTCAGGGGTGAATATGGCCAATAGTACAACTGTCGTATTAATTTGGACAACGATAACTTTAACCTTTCCAATTATAGTCACACGCATATCAAGGCAAGTTGCATCACAACATCACAAGCAACATGCCTTTCACCACTGTAGGATATTGCGACCTCTCTCCCTCATCAACATGCTAAAGATTAAATTCGATAGCAGGTGGGGCCCACCGTGAAGTTTGTTATACATCCATACTTTCCATGCCGTTCGTAACGTCATTACTACTGCCATGAATTGAAAACACAAATATATTACCCTGATTCAAAACTTCTGTGGCCCCATGAATATTTTACCTGTGGATGCTCAATCCTCACGTTTTCGGCTCACTTGAATATTGGATCCAGCTCTTTTAGGCCATATGTACTGAAATGAACTCACAGAAAGAATAGACGAAAGGATAGACGGGGTGGATTTCTCACAAACATCACGGTGGCCCCACCTAGTTTCCCAGCGCAGGAAATTCCTGCAAAAGGCTTTGGCAGGATATCTGCGTCCGAAATAGCCTTGGTAACCTGGCTCTGTGAGGCCACCATAAGATGTATTTTATCCACCGTCTATCCATTTTATCAAGTGGACCACAACATAGGAAACGGTTGGGATTGGAGGCATACTATCTTGTTGGGGTGACAGAAGTTTAGGATCCAGCTCATTATGTTTTCATTCATCCAAATCTGTGATGGAAAATAAACGTCATGAATGGCACTAGGAAGGTTTCAGCCGTCGGTTGCATTATCCCCAATGTATCCTGTTTTCTTATCTAATTGAGCTTTGTGTCTACCTCATTTTTGGCCTCATGCCTTAAAATAATTGGCAAAATAGATGGACGGCATGGATCAAGTACATACATTATGGTGGGCCCCTTATCAAGTCTCCAGGCAACCCTCGTCCCTCCGTTAGGCATGCGCTGTACCCGGTCCGCGTCCGTCTCATGGTATCCATTGTATGGTGGATATACAACATGCATGCACCTCAATCAAACCGTTTAAACATTTGACAAGATCCATACGTTCTACCAAACTCCCATTGATTGGAAGATGATTCCAGCTCCCGGGTAAAGCAATTTTCTTGCTAAATCTCAACCATTGGCTACTACTCTGTATGGCCACTGTAATTCATGTATTTTATATATCCACTCCGCCCATCCATTTTAACAGATAATGTTATGGTTTTGGTCCAAAAATGAAGCATATCCAAAGTTCAAGTGGACCACACCACAAGAAACGGTGTGAATTAAAAGTCTACGTCGGTAAAGCTGATATATATTTTTTTTCCTTCATCCATGTCTCTGAACAGGTTGGATGAAAAATAAACATCATTGTGGGCATTAGGAAGGTTCAACGGTGGAAATCATTATTCCCACTGTTTCCTGCAGTATGGTCCACTTGAGCTTTGGATACTTTCAATTTTGTGATCAACCCTTAAAAATGAATTGGAAAAATGGATGGACGGTGTGGATAAACCACATACATTCACGGTACTGGCCCAACAGAGTTTACTCAGCACCATATTGAGTTACTCAGTACGCAATCCGACTATGCATGGGTCTTATCCACACCGTCCATCCATTTTTTCATATAATTTTAGGATATAAATAAAAAAAATGAGACATATCTAAGGCTCAAGTGGACCACACCACAGGAAGCAGTGGTGGTAATGATACTCACTGTTGAAACTTTTCTAGGGCCCACTGTGATTTTTATTTGCCATCCAACCTATTCATAAAGTTAAATAGACCTGGATGAAGAGAAAACACAAATATCAGCTCCATCCAAAACTTATGTGGCCCCAAGAAGTTTTCAACGGTATAGGAGTTTAATCCCCATTGTGTAGTCCACTTGAGCCTTGGATCTGCCTCATTTTTTGTTTTATACCCTAAAATATTGTGTAGTCCACTTGAGCCTTGGATCTGCCTCATTTTTTGTTATACCCTGAAATGATACGAAAAAATGGATGGACGGTGTGGATAAGACCATACATAACAGTGGCCACTCAAAGCTGCTGCCGTTCCCAGCTGGAGACAGGCAGGGGTAGGACGCAATCCGGGTCCTCCGATTTCTTTCTCAATAGGGCCGTGCATGAACCATTTACATGAGCCCGAGTGCTGGGCTCCCAACTCTTGCCTGGTCGGCCGGGCATTCGTGAGAATTTGTGGTGGTCTAAAAAAGGTGGCCATGCACACGTCCGCACGTTGAGAGATCTTAGATCTGTGTCGTTCATCAAGTGGGGCCCATTGTAGTCATGCGTATTCCCAAAAAATAGGCCCTTCCACTAATTAACTGGGTCCCACATGTTCAAGGAAAATGGGCAGTTCCAATGGCTCACTTTCAATGACATGTCTGTGCACCACCTAACAGGCAGACCTACCTGATTTTTAGGTCAGGGCATGCCGTGTGCGGATAGCACGTAATGAACGGTCCAGATCTCGCACATCTATGCCACGTTGCACGTCTGCCAACGAGTTTTCAAAAGGCCTTAAGAAGGTTAGTTGGAGAGGAGAGGTTAGTTGCACCACGTTTTCCGTCCTTGAATCCATAGATCCAATGCTCAGATGTAACATTTAAAATTGTCATCAAGCACTCAATTTCTGTATATACGTTGCACGCATCTGGATATCCAGACCGTTGTTCTGTTTTATCCTATCGTGGATTAGTCATCACTCAGGAATCACATTGGTCAGATGATCCCAACCATGAATTTTATACTTTTTCTTCCAATTCAACATCTAATCATCCAGACTTTTGGAATCAATCGCTAGGATCACCCAAACAATGTTATCTTTAGCAAACATCCTATCCAATGTGGGTCCCAACAGTTGAAAGGTCTGGATATCATACGTACCCCTTCTCATGATTTAGATTGGTGGATCTTGGACCAGCTGTTTACAGGGTGGGTCTGGCCCACGCGTGGGTTGATAGTTCTACGAAGGTGCACCGTGTACTCACTCGAGTTTCAGTTATTGCCGAAAACCATAGGTGGGCCAGACAGTGATGTAGAGTCACAGCTCCTGCAGTACATAAAGAGACGATTCCCAAAGCATACGTAGGTGTTGTCGTGGTTTTCAGCTGTACCTGCGCGACCGTCACAGAATTGGACGGAGCAAACATGCCAGCCATATTTTTAGAATCTTGCTTAACATGAAAATTGGACTAGGGGTTTTGTCATCTGACGATGGATTATACTTTTTTTGGCTTATGTATGAAAGGGCTTTAGTATGGAAAGACTTTTCAATATAGATAAAGTGAAATAGTAAAGGAATTCTTACCACCGGTTGCAAGGAATTGCTGCAAAACACATTTCTGACTTAAATTACAGTTAAAATTACTAGCTATTTGGTTACTATTATGAATTATACTTCGCTAAAAACTAAAAGATTACACTAAGGAATGTAATTTGTTTGAAAGGAAATGTAAATTATTACACTATGGAATGTAAATTGACTGGTAATTGAAAGATAATGTTTGGTTTGATTGAGTTGGTATGAGATGAAATTTTTCTCTTACATTCATTTTCTATTTATGGCTTTAATACAATTATTTGGATCTTTCTCATGTTGTGACGGTTGTCATAACCATTCGCCACTACTAGGCTTCCTCTGTTTCTTCTTTGGTCATTTGTCCCATAACTGTTCTTTCACGATTACTTATTCATCGGCTGCTTAGATATTGACGTGGCACTATTTGATACGTTCTGCTATTGTTTGTTAAAAAATATTTTCAAATCTGTAAATACACTATGCAGATTTGTATAAATTACACATATTCTATCCTGACTAGCTCTCGCGAGGAATAACAATAATGGGGTTGAACAGTAGGGCCTTCCAAGAATACATGCAATGGGCTAGGTTCTCACATGGAAAACCTCTCATCGTGCAAGACATCTGAGTTGTGCAATGTACATCACCATAAAGATTATTATTATTATTATATTATTATTTTAAAGGTGGGGAGTTGATTCACCCCCCTATAAGCATGAATACATAGCCTGTGGCTGACTTTCCTTTAAGTTGTTATCTCATATGGTATATGCAAATTGCTCAAGCACGATATTTGGGCTTTCATAATGCAACATCAGGCCTTTGATTATTTTAAAATAACAAAATATGTATTTGACAACTCATTTCCAATGAGACTATATTTACTTTATAGTATCTACTTTATATTAAAGCATAACATATATTATCTAGCACAACTCATATAGGGCATTGAGAATATAGCCTACTTCTTAGCATTGGTTAGCGGACATGACTTCTTGTCTAATTTAGAAATATTTTCTTTAAGGATTTTAATGGGCTTTACATTTCCCTTATTAAACTGCTCTAAGATTTTGTGTGTGTGTATATAGGTAAATTAAGATAAGCCTCAAATCCTCATAAGGTGTGTTCATCTCCATCGTCGCTAATTCCTATGAGAACCAATTAAAATGAGTTACGTGCAATCAGTATAGATCTGCATGGCATATTTGAAAATCTATGGAGATATAAGAAGAGAATCTACGATAGTATAGCTGGAGCACATCGAGCAATGCTACGACATTGCTTAAGCGGCCGATGGAAGAGCAATTGTGTAGAAGCGGTTACAAGACAGATGGTAAGAGCAATAGTAAAGAAGGTCATGTAGTGTTGAACGATTATAACAACCGTCAGAACGTGAAAAAGATCTAGATGACCAGGGTAAGACTATAAATAACAAGGATCTCATACCAATCTAATCAAACCCAAGCATTATCTTTCAAATTATCCTTTCAATTACCTGTTATTTTACATTCCTTAGTGTAATAGCTTTACTTTTCCTTTCAAATCAATTACATTCCATAGTGTAATCCTTTACTTTTTGTCTATTGTTTACATTCCGTAGTGTAATCCATAACGATAATCAAGTAGCTGGTAACTTTAACTGTAATTCGAATCTAATCTCGTACACTGGATTCAATTCTCCATCTAGGAAGGTTCTTCACAGCCATTCCTTGCGATCGACTATAAGAACTCCCTTCTTGTTTTTCCTTTTATATGTATTGAAGAGTCCTTTCGTACGGAAGACAAATGTGTAACCCATCATAAGATGACAAACCATACTCTCTGAATATCGTCTGATCTTGTTTACACATTGAGCAAGTGGCTAAATTGACAACCGATCTCATCAGATCTTGGTCATATACTGCGTATTTGACTATCTCGACGCTTGAGGTCATAGTCGTTCAGTTTGAATTAAGTCGCAAATTCAATTCTGGCATACACACACTTACCACATGACCAAACTGTCAAAAACAACGAGCAACAAGGTGGTCCCTAATAAGCTTTACTCCAAAAATTAGGTTGGTTTCATTATGATCTTTCGTATTAAAGATTGAGAAAAGTCAAACTTTTACCATCATCAACAATTGCATTCCATTAGTATCAAGTGCGATGTTATTTATATAAACATACAGCATTACAAAAGATCTTTCAGACCATTTTACATATATATAATGATCTTCATGATTTATTCTGAATGTAAAAGTGATGATGACTAAGTGGAATCTCATGTACACTACTTTTAAGATTACTTTAGCTTATAAGTAAATTTTAAATATTTTCAAATTATCTATAATTTTTTTTTAATCCACATGTCCCACGGGCTGCTGCATGAATGTATATTTCTTTGTCTAGATCAACATTAATAGAAATCTAAGTCTAAATTTGTGAAACTAAATAAGATCATGTGAATCGAGAAGGATTATACAAAATGTGAAAAGGACTTTTCCTGATCAACGACTTTAATTTAAATAAAATCTTTAGCAATAGTCATTTATTGTACTATTGTAACTTTTTTTAATTACGACATTCTGTTAATTTTCTGTCACTTTGTAATTATGAGTGCCTGTGAAAATTACATCAATGTACTTTTAACTTATCTTACAGAGTTGTGTACTGGATCCGGCCTCATGTTCGAATGATGAACATTTGTTTGGAGCCATGGGATTATTTAGAGATGATATGCACGGTAGGCTCATGTTTTCATATTGTACAAGGGGGGCCCATTTTCCACTGATCCTGATCATAGCCAGTTGAACCACATCGTCTGTGGACCATGCCTCCAAAGTATTCCAAATTGGAAAATCCTAGCCACCCAAATTGGGTTTCTTCTCAGATAAACCCTGACTGTTGATGTACTTCTTAATGGTGTCCATTTGCAGTCAACCAATTAAAGGGTCTGGATTGCCGCATGGATGATGGTTTTGGGACATAGTCCCTCCGTGATGAATCACAACAGCTTGGATTCCTGAAAAATGGGCCCCACTTGTATGGATTGGAAACTCAAATATACTCTACATATCCTTGGGTGGTCAAGGACCCATGCATCTATAAGGCAGCCCATTATACACCACCACCTTCCAGCTTGGCACTGATGTGTGAGATCCAAGCCGTCCATCAGGTGAGCACAATGTGTAGACGCCCTGGCTGAGAAATCAATCCAATCCACTTATGGATGTGGCCTCCAAAGTTAGAAACAAATGAACGGCTTAGGAAAACTCGACCTTTAGGAGTGGATCTACATGGTTGGACCCCACCTGACTGGCAGCTTGGATCTTTCATACATACTAGCTAAACATGCCTAAAAAATTATGACAGTTAAACTACAAATCTCCGGAATTGGATTGTGTACTGAGTTACTCAGTACCTTAAGGGGTACTAAGTTGACCTGGAAAGATGCTATTGGCTGTAAGATGTGGGCCCGATCCCTCCTCCAAATGAGGCTGATGGAATTGGATTGTGTATTGAGTTACTCAGTACCTTAAGGGGTACTGAGTAGGCGTAGAAAGAGGCTATTGGCTGTAAGATGTGGGCCCGATCCCTCCTCCAAAGGAGGTGGATTGCGTACTGAGTAACACAGTACGCTAATGGCGTGTTTGGATTCACGTTTGGGAGTGTATAGTATCGTATTAAGACCCTTGATGGGACATGTCCTTTATTTGTTTTCGAATGGCTGGGCCACGTATTTCACGCGCACGAATACGCCCTAGAACCACTTTTCGTCATCGATTGGATAGTACCTGTTGACGGCTATTCAGTGTCCGGTCTCGTCTCTTCGCTCGATCGTATTGAAGAGGGATTGAAGTTGAAAATACACCATATCAAAGCTGCCTCCGTCTTTATCAAAAAAAAAAAAAAAAAAACAAAACAATCGGAACCCGGAGGATAGTCGCCAACAGTCATTGATGCTGATCCGGCTGCACTGTTGCACGACAATCCAGCCATTAGCTACACCACCAATGTCGCTGCTGCTTTGGACAACCGCTAACAGAGATGGCCCTGACTCTGCCTTCTTCTCCAAAGACGGCAACAGAGAAGATGGCAAGGCCATTGCTGCTAGAAATCACAGATGAGTTTCTCCAGGTGCGGCAACCATTAATGGCTTTCGGCGGTGTTGGAAGGTGTGGATGGGAAAGCAAGGGGCGTGCACTGTTATTGGCCATGGCTGATGGAGTTTTTCGTTGTGGTAATCAATCACCAGCAACACCGGGAAACAGATGTGTGTTCAGCCATTAATGGCGGTCAGCGGCAATGGAAGAGGATGATGGGTAGAAGTTCGCCGTTGTCGGCCATGGCAACCGGCATCGATGTGTTCAAATCTGATGGGTAGAGTCTTACATCCCATGTCGTAACATGATCTGGGAAAACTGATGAATGGAGTTGATTCCACGAACATCACGATGGGTCACACCTAGCTTCCTATCGCAGGCAATCCGAGTCCTGACAAAGCCGGCGATTCCGGCCTGGATTTTGTGGTGAAAGAAACCCACAAAATCAAGACCATATAACTTAGTTTGGTATCTGTATCTCCACACTGATTGTGTAGTACGACGACCATGGCTACCCTATGGCCATTAACTCACAGTCAGCGCAGGCTGGTGTCCCAGGCCCTTATACGTCGTTTCCAAACATTGATCTGACATGAAATTGTTTACATGCTAGGATAATACGTCCTATCCAAACATTGGTTAGTGGCACATTTCTGATGGATGTATTCTGAATATTGCCCAACGTATACGTGAACAGTACCGGAATACAATACAATACACCCAAAACGTGAATCCAAACAGGCCTTAAGTGTACTGAGTAAACTCTGTGGGGTCCACTGTAATTTATGTATTTTATCCAATCCGTCCATACATTTTACCAGATTATTTTAGGTATTATCCCAAAAATAAAGCGTATAAAAACCTAAAATGGACCACACCACAGGGAACAGTGTGAATTGAATGTCTACCGTTGAAATTTTCTTGGGGGTCATAGAAGTTTCTGATCAAGCTTATATTTGTATTTTCCATTCATACATATTTGTGTGATCTTATGAGAAGGTTGGATGACAAATAAACATAGCTGTGGGGCCTAGAAAGGTTTCAACGGTGGAAATCATTATTTCCACTGTTTCCTTTGGTATGGTCCACTTGAGCTTTGGATAAGCTACAATTTGGGCTCAACCCTTAAAATGAGCTGAAAAAATGGATGAACGGTGTGGATAAACCACATACGTTCACCGTGGGGCCAACAGAGTTTACTCAGTACAATAAGAGTGTACTGAGTTACTCAGTACGCAATCCGATTTCTCCTCCAAACGGCGACTCTCTTTTTCTCTCTCTTCCGTAAAAAGAAATAGAGAACTAAATGTTTGTCTCTCTCCAGTGGAAATCGGATTGCGCGGTGTGGTCTTATCATACTGTGTAAACTTAGTTTGGCCCACCTTGAATGTATGTGATCTATCCACACCGTCCATCCGTTTTTACAACAAATTTAAGGCATTGAGCTCAAAATTTAAGCATATCCAAAGATCAAGTGAATCATACCACAGGAAAATATTATGAGTAATGATTTCCACCGTTGAAACCTTACTAGGCCCCACTAGGCCCTACAGTGATTTTTATTTGTCATCCAACCTGTTCATAATATCGTAAAGACATGGATGAAGGGAAAACACAAATATAAACTTATCCAAAACTTCCATGGCCCAAAGAATTTTACAACGGTAGACATCCAATTCACACTATTTCCTGTGGTGTGGTCCATTTGAACTTTATATATGATTAATTTTTTGTCTTAAGCATTTAAATTATATGGTAAAATAGATGAACGGAGTGGATAAGATACATAAATTACGATGAACGTCATAAAATTTACTTAGCACGTTAAGCAATTAAATTATATGGTATAATAGATGAACGGAGTGGATTAATCCGCCTCCTCTCCGGCAAAGAAGAAGAAGAAGAAGAAGAAAAACTGCGTCTCTCTCTGTAGACCTCTCTGTCTCCTCTCAAGATTGACCTCCCTCTCTCTCAGATTTGCATCCACCCATTTCTCATCTCTCTTTATAGCTCCCTTAACGATAGTGACACGTGAAGGGTGGCGGCGATAGTGTCTTGTAGCAGCTAAGGGGTATGCTCTTTTTTCTCTTTTCTCTTTACATGGTGATGTTGATTAAGGATTACGGATTTTGCTTCCTTTCATTGATAGTTTTATGAGAGATTAGGGACAAGAGTTTGAAATTGAAAAATCCCTAATCCATGATTTGAGATTCTTCAAAATTTTAATTCTTAATTAGCATTTTTATATTAGAAATTGAAAATTCATAGTAGGGGAATTTTCAAATCCATAGTAGGGCATTTTTATATTTGGAATAGGACCATTGGATGATTATGGTTATCGAATTTTTAAATAGATTTTTTATTGGCTTTTTTTTTTTTTTTTTAAAGATTGATTTTTATTATTATTATTATTTTTGTTCATGCACGACAGTACCCTACAGTAAATGGAAAATAGATAGATTTTTACGTGAATGACTTCAAGCGATTTAAAAACTCAACTGGATTTAGTTTAATTTTAATATTTGCGTTCTAAAAATTTGGAGAGTGTTAGTATTGGGATGGTTTTGTTTTGTACTATGTATGTCATAGCCATAACTATTCAAACTATTATGGAATTATTAGCTTGATGTAAGTTGATCCCTATCCATTATTCCAAATAAAGTTTTGCTAGAATTTTGAAAATATTTGAAAATATATTTCTTTTTTGGTTCAATTGGAAAGACCTCTTTCTTAGTCATGCAGTACAATTACATGACTTTTTGAAATTTCGCTAAGATTTAACTCTAGAGGCACATTTGGGTTTGATTTATCTAATTGTGTTGCTTGTGTTTCTATGCATAACTATAACCATTATTGTTATATTCCATATGCATATTTTACATCATTTCAACCTTCACATTATATGGTGATGGAATATCTTCCTGACCCTAGTGGATCTATCAATGCATCAGTGGCTCAGTGTAGCTACCAACTACCTAATGCTAGCATGTTCCAACAAAACCTTTTCAACGTCGTATGTCAGGTAAAAGTGAAAGTTAATTTAGTAAACTTGTAATATTTCCTATTGTCATCATAAAAAGAAAAAGGAGATTTTATTTATTATTATTATTATTATTATTATTTTTTTAAAGAATGAAGAACTCGTAATATTACATATAACATTTACATAAATTTTGCTTATTGGAGTTTTCGTTATTGTCTTGTTGCTCTTTTAGAGTTCAAATATTACAGGAATGAATTGTTCCGATTCCCAACCAAGTATTAACTTCTACTATCAAATTCCATCAAGCTCTCTGCCTGATTCATTTATGGGAAATGTCTTGCCTAGCCAGGTGAAAAGGATCATTTATTTTTGGCATATTATTGAATATACTTTTTGAATTTATGAATGGTAAAAAATTGTATTAATTGATATGTGAATTTTCATATGCAGCCATCATTACCACCATATGATAACAATCAATCATTGGGGTGTGAAGATTACCACCAACGTTCGAGTAATTAGTATTTCTTTTTCTCAAAGGTATGCATGTTTTCTAAGTAGTATTCGATGTTGATAGTACAAATTTTGGTAACCCAATTTTTATCTTGGATGCAGGAAAGGATGTAACTATTGTGAGGGGTGGGCCAACTCTTTTTGTCAGGCCTTCCCAATTGGCAATAAGATTTTGAAGTGCGGTTAAATTCCTTTTTTGTTAGGACCAAAGCTATACAAGAAAGGGAGTAGAACAACTATCTAGCAGTTTTTTGTACCCATTGTTTTAAAGGTCACGGTTTCCAAGCTCATCCTTATAATCAAACAAACGGGGGGTGTAAAGTGAAGAAAGATTGTTTTTTTTTTTTTTTTTTTTTTTTTCAAATTTTGGAAAGTCTTTGTGAAGAAAGATTGATTGAAAAGCATGAAGGGGGGTTGCAAGGTTTCCATCTTTGTTCAGTAGGCATGGATAAGGACATCAAAAAACATTTAAAATGCAATATTTTATGTTGTTAATGCGAAAATGCTAAAATTGAATTTGCTTCAGATGACTCATCTTTCCATCCATACTTGCATTTGTTCTTTGGCACGTAAATTATTGAAAAAATGTACGGTGAAACAAAATCATTGAATGCATTTTTGTTTCCAGTTTATGTTGAGATGATTTTCACTGGGCATGGAATGAAAAAGTTTGAAATGTTTACAGTCAGTACAATCATTGAAATGTTTAAAGCCTCAGTTATTCCAATGAAAAAGATAAGATCATTGAGAGACTGAGCTTCAAATCATAATTGAGCTTATTTAAAGCTCCCTCACGTTTTTTTTTTCCGCACTAATGGAGAGAGTTAGCGAGAGAGATGCCGAGCGAGAGGTGGCGGAGAGGATCGACGGTGGTTTTTTTTTCCCACTGGAGAGAGATGAGCATTTATGTCTCTGTTTCCTTTTACGGAAGAGAGAAAATGAGAGAAAGAGGGTAACGGCGTTTCTGTCGCCGTTTGGAGGAGGGATCGAGCCCCACATCTTACAGCCAACAACCTCTTTCCACGTCAACTCAGTACCCCTTAAGGTACTGAGTAACTCAGTACACAATCCGATTCCCAAATCCAATAGAAAAACACAAATCCCTCCTTAAGAAGGCACGTTTTTAGTTCATTGGATTATTGCCATTCAATCCATAACTTGTAAAATGAAAGAAGGTTATCAGGTTGATCGAAAGCTTAACCCTCAAAAAGTATTCAATGGTAGTTGTCCAATCTCGATCATTTCATGTGATGTGGTCCACTTGAGCTTCTTATTAGACATCTTTCTGGGCTAATGCCCTCAAAATGGCCAGCCAAATGGATGGACGGCATGGATCTCACCAGTACAGATAAGTGTGTCCCGCCGATAGACGATTGGTATCAAAACGGACATCAATCATAGTGTAAAACAGTAGAAACATTATTTCATTCGGGATAGAAGAGAAATTTACGACTGTGGACCCCACCTTTTATCCAACGGTTTTTTGAAGCAATACAAACTTAGAATACGCACTTGGACCTCCTCGTACGGAGTCAGAATTTCAGGACGAAAATACCCCTCCTTTTGACGGAAACGGATTCGGTACTCCCCCTGCCACCAGCTAACGGTGGACGGTCGGTGGTCTGTGGGCCCGACCATGATGTATGCTTTTCATCCATTCCGTCCATATATTTTTCCGGATCATTTTATGGTATGAGACCAAAAATGAGGTATATCCAAATCTCAAGTGTACCACATTACAGGAAACAGTGTTGAATGAGCGTCGACCATTAAAAACTTTTTGGGTGCCCACTGTGATGTTTGTGAGAAATCCTCCACGTCTAAGTTCATTCATAGGGTCACAAAGACCTGGATGAAGAGGAAAAACAAATTTCATAATGATCCAAAACTTTTGTAACCCCTAAAAGGGTTTCAATGGTAGACGTTCAATTCCCCACTGCCTTTTACAGTGTGGTCCACTTGATAGTTAGATCTATCTTATTTTTCGTCTCAAGCCTTAATATGAGTTCGCCAAATAGATGGACGGTTTGGATATAACACATACCTCATAAAAGGACTCACAAAAAGCGGTGGGGATTACAACAGAGAGAGAGAAAAAAAAAAACCAGGAACCTATGGCTATGGATTATAGCCGTAGCTATAATTGTAGTCAGTAGAGTATATGAAAATTTGTTTTTTTCCTGTTGCAGTTGATGCCAGATCGGCTACGGTCCTATTGCTACGGTTATAATCCGTAGCCATAGGTCTACGGTAATGACTTGATTTAAGTTATCGATACTATCGATCATGTCTCAATATTATGGATAACTTATGCTCGATACTATCGAACATATGTCGATAATATCGACAATTCATTCATTTTTTGATTTTTGTCGCTGGACAATTTGGCATTCATCTTCGATATTATCGAACTTTGGGCTATGGTTATAATCTGTAGCCATAGGTCTATGGTCATTTTCTCCTCTCTTTTCCCACAAGTACTATTATTTATCAACTTTCTTCTTCACACCTGATGCAAAAATAAATAAATAAACAAAACAAAACAAAACAAAAAAAAAAAAAAAAAAAAAAAAAAAGAAGAAGAAGAAAGAAACAAAGCAAATGAAATTTTGAATTGAACTTCTAATGTTAACAATTTAATCTGATAAATATAAACGTATCCAATGTTCAAATGGACCACACAAAATGAAATTTTGAATTGAACTTCTAATGTTGATAATTTCTTAGGGGCCACAGAAGTTTTGGATCAAGCTAGTGATATGGTCACAATTCTCATATGTAGTGGAAAAGGAAATTGCAATCTCATATGTTTTGGTCCAAAAGTTATGATCAATTTACAGTCCACATTCTTTTGGTCCAACCATGTCACATTCTTTTGGTCCAACCATGTCATGTCCTACATTAGTTGGGGATGAACAAATTAGCCTCATTTTCAATATGAGAAAAACAAGGCCCCATTTCGTGAACAATTCATTATGCTTGTGAGAGTGGCAAAATCAAACATTTTCATGCATGGGCTTTAATCTCAGATCGTTGTTGTGAGATTTGGAGCTTGAGTGCACTCCTTTAAATGGGTGGTTGATAAATGGTTCTGGGTTGGCAGCCAAACAGGCTATGGTATAAAAACAATAATAATAAGACAACCCTAGCTGTCCATTTCTTTCACCTAAATCAAATTCTGCAATCACTACAATTTTCTTTTCTACCATGTGGGAAATGTGTTGGATTCTTTTTTCCTTATATCCAATTCATCGCTTACATTCCAAGCAAACAAAAACATCACGTGGTAATTATATCTTTTGTGATTTCATTTACCACAAAAAATTTTTTACCAAACTGGTTACTGATTTTGGATAAGAGAGTTCCATGGTAAAAGAAATCAATTCTACCAAGATGTAATTTCCTTTTCCACTATATAGAAAATGTCCTGAATTTCATTTTCTTGAAATCTGCCCTATTTATTGCAATCCAAACATATGAGAATTGTGACCGTATCACTAGTTTTTATATGAGATTGCAATTTCCTTTTCCACTATGTAACAAATGAAACATATGAGATTACAATTTCCTTTTTCCACTATGTAGAAAATGTCCTAAATTTCATTTTCTTGAAATCTACCCTATTTAGGCAAACTCGCTAGACAGTTTAGGACTTTTTTCGAAAATATCGAAAGATATTCAATATATCGATGCAATTATGGCTACGGTTATAATCCGTAGCTATAGGGTCCCATTGACCCTAACTCACTAGCTTTTTTTTTTTTTTTTTCCATTGTAATCCCCATGGCATTTTGTGGGTCCCAGATCCATAGCTCAACTGGTAGACTGAGTGGAAATACATCGTTTCAACACTTAAGGTCTTGGTATCGATCCCAAGAGCGGGGCAAGCATGAAAAAGAGCGGGGCAAACATGAAAATGAGCAGGGTAAGCATGAAAAAGAGTGGGGCAAACTGAAGTATGAGCGGGGCAAACTAGAAAAACAGCGGGGGAAACATGAAAAACAGCGGGGCAACATGAAAAACAGCGGGGGAGCGGGGGAAGCTAGAAAAACAGCGGAGAAAACTTGAAAAACAGCGGGGGAAACTAGAAAAATAGTGGGGTAAACATGAAAAACAGCTGGACAAACTAGAAAAACAACGGGGAAAATATGAAAAACAGTGGGGACAAACTAGAAAAACAGCGAATTCGGACCACTCTGAAATGCGTCAATCACAGAGAACATCTCTTGCTTTCGGTGTTGACTGGTGCCTGTCTCTTTCTATTGTTTGAAACAATATCTCACCATGCTTTTTTTTTTAATCAAAAAATAATTTTAAAATAGAACGAAAGAAAACTACATACTCGGCCCAACTCCCCTATTGACCCATCCAGATCGAGGACTCGACGGTAGGAAAACCTAAGAGCTAAGAGGGTCCTTGTGCCTTGGGTGGACATGATCTATTCTCTCTTTTTTTTTTTTTTTTTTTTTTTTTTTTTTTTTTCGCATGTGTGGAGTGGTGGGCCTTGCCCCATAAACCCAAAAATCAAAGGCTAGGATCATCTGATCGATCCAATTTTGAACCACGACGATTCATGTTGGGATGGGAATGAGGATTCGGTGGATCTAGGGAATCACTCATGTCCGTGGATCAGTGACTGTGGGGCCTAGCTTGATGTATTTGTTTTATATCCACGCCGTCCATTCCTTTCGCAGGCTCAAATCATGGACTGTGGCTCGTGTGGCATTATATTGACAAAATAAAAAAATAATAATAATAAACCCAAATATCAGGTGAATCATAACATAAGAAAATATAATAAGAAAAAGGGATGATTTAACACCCATCATGGACTGTGGCTCAAATCATGTACATAGTTTTTCATGTTTCCCCCGCTGTTTTTCTAGTTTGCCCTGCTGTTTTTTATGTTTCCCCCGCTGTTTTTATGTTCCCTTGCTGTTTTTCTAGTTTCCCCCGCTATTTTTCATGTTTCCCCCGCTGTTTTTCATGTTTCATCCGCTCTTTTTCATGTTTGCACTGCTCTTTTTCATGCTTGCCCCGCTCTTGGGATCGATACCAAGACCTCAAGTGTTGAAACGAGGTATTTCCACTCAGTCTGCCAGTTGAGCTATGGATCTGGGTGATAGCTAGATCTGTCTTATTTTTCATCTCAAGCCTTAATACGAGCTCGTCAAGTAAATCATTTCTACTTCAACAACTCTATTTCCGTTTTCAACTTGAATAAAGAAGCTAAAATCCGAATGACAGGTTGAAAAATAGAAGAAAGCAGAAAAAATGGGGTTTCCTTCATGCACAAACTCGGCATTTCATGAAAATTGCAATGAACAAAATCTTACGAAGATCGTCGTAGAAGAAATCCCTCGAACCAGATGGTTGCTTGCGTGGAGAAATCCGTTGGATATGAATAGGATGCAACATTTTGGAATATGGATGCAATGTTTTGGAAGAGGATGCAACGTTTTGGAAGTGGATTATTGATTTTGGAAGATGGAATTTAAAGAAATGGGGATATAAAGGGTAATAAAGATTGGTAGGTGAAAACAGTTAATGCAGTTTGAAGGTGTCATCGATGATATCGACAACCTATCGATATATCGACATTACATGAAAAGTCATCAACGCTTGCTGGATAATTGTATTCCAGTTTCGATATTATCGACAAATTGTCGATATAATTGATGACTTACGTCGATTATATCGATAATATGTAGATTATAGCGATCACTTACGACGATTAAATCGATGATATGTCGATCAAATCGACTTTACATACATGGTCGATGCTTACGTATGTATTATCGACATGTCGTAGATGTGATCGATAACTTGTCGATATATCGACAAAATATGGAATTTGAGGGCTTAGTTGTTGGACACTAACAGCCATAATTCGATGATATCGACAACCTGTCGATATATCGACATTATATGAGAATTCATCGATGGTTGTTGGACAAATGTCAGCCAGTTTCGATGATATCGACAACCTGTCGATATATCGATAAATTGTCGATATATCGACATTATATGAAAATTCATCGATGCTTGCTGGACAAATGTCAACCAATTTCGATATTATCGACACATTGTCGATATAATCGATGACTTATGTCGATTATATCGATGATATGTCGATCATATCGATAACTTACGACGATGACATCTATGATATGTCGATATAATCGACGTTACATACATATTTGTAATTTTATTTTCTGTAGTTTTTTTTTTTTTTTTTGGTTTCGGTTAGCTTGTTGCACACACCTGTGTCAGTAAACACCCTTCATGTTAGCCATCCCCACTAGGGATTGATACGAAGATGAATAAATTCCATCCTTTTTGCAAGTATCTGAAATTTTATTAGGTTGGAGAAGTTGGAGTTGTATTGTAGCATTAGGGATCGATACGAGGGTGAATAAATTTCATCCTTGTTTTTATTGCTTGTATTTTTTAACAACTAGCCAAGGAAAACGTACCTAAATAAGACTTTAATTTCCCTAATCACCTACTATGGAGGTGTCCCAAAGGAGTTTTTCTTTCTTCAAATGTTTTTTTTTTTTTTTTTTTTTTAATTTCACTAATGAACTATGGGTTGTATTGTAGCACTGGAATCATGTTCTCTTCTTGATCCATCCGTTTTACAGAAACTCTCTTCGTGCATAAGCATTTTTTTTTTTAAAGGGAAAAAAAAAAAAAAAAAAAAGAAGAAGAATAAGACAAATTGAGAGGAAGAACTATAGAATATGTGATGGTCCATTAAGATCTTGCTATATAATTGATCGTATTTAATGGTCATCCTAACTATGAATTTAGTTAAAAGACAAAAAGACTAACCCTATGACCATTTAACATTCAAACACTCTATTAACACCAATATGCATTCTCATGCATGCATCCTGTTGGGAAATGGATTTTGTTGTTCGTTTATGATATTTGTAGTTATACAGGTTGTAACATGGACAATAAACAGTTTTAGATCACGATTCAATCTTTTGGGTCTGCACTACTACATGCAAAATCTTCTTCAAAGCAATTTCCTTGGGTCTTGAGCTCATACCAGTGGAGGTTATGGTCTTATGATATAGAATGTTAGCCAGATGGGCTCCATTGTGAATGATCCATGCCTGCAAAAATACAAATAGGATGATCACGAACCTTCAATTAGTCTTCAAGTTTTACTGTTGGCTTTGATTTTCATACGACACAGTTGAATAAAATCAAGACCCGAGAGTAAATTTCATATTATCTTGTCAACGATCATATCATTTCTCTCCAAGTTTTACTGTCGGCCTCATCCTTTTCATGTTTATTTGAATAGGTAGGAAACCATTATGAACTCACAATCATACGGTTGATGGAAAAGGTAAAAGCAATGAAGCAAATTAGAGAAAATGAAATATGAGCGGGGCAAACTAGAAAAACAGCGGGGCAAACTAGGAAATCAGCGGGGCAAACTATAAAATCGGTGAGGGAAACATGAAAATGAGCGGGGCAAACTAAAAAAACAGCGGGTTAAGCTGCAATATCAGTAGGGCAAACTAGAAAACATAGTGAGGCAAACGAAGTATCAGCGGGGCAAACTAGAAAAACAGCGAGGCAAAGGCAAACTAACGAGAAGACTATCTATAATAGCGGCTGCAAAAACAGCAAGGAACAACAAATCAGAAAAGCAGTCCAGTTTTAAAACTGAACAGGGCCGACCTCATAAGCTCGAAGAAAAACTAGCGAGAACAAAAGAAAGCGGGGCACAAATAAAAAAAACAGGAGGTTAAACTAAAATACTACAAAGAAAATACAGGGCAAGAGAAATAAACAGAAAACAGGAGTGCAAAAAATCCCAAATATAAGAGGAGAACAAAACAAAAATACCTCAAGGGGTAGAAACAGCAGCAAACGAAATTCAGCGGGGACTACGAGGGACTAAATAGACATAACTGAAAATATCGGGGCAAACTGAGTAAAAAATATTAGCAAACTGAATAGTGGGCAAACTAAAATATCAGTGGGCAAACTAGAAAAATAGCGAGACAAACTGAAATATCAGCGGTTGGGGCAAACGGAAATATGGCCCACCTAATTCCGTATACGGCTGGATTTTATGCTATCCCATAATTTAAAGAGGACCCATCAAGTTCACGATGTTGATGTTCGACATACATCATGGTGGAGCCCACACAGCTCGGACATCATGGGGAGTTCTCATGAGGCTCGAATCTATACAACCTTTTCCTCTAGTAAAAAAATAAAAAAGAAAACACATACATTAATGTGGGGCCAACTGAGTTAAAATATACCTTGTTGCGTGCTTTCTTCTCTGGACCGACATTTTGAGAAGAAGACAAAATGGGATTGAGGGGGGGCCCCAAAAAGAGTTTTTTGGGGTCTTTCTGCCGGAAACACAGTGAGTAAAGGGGGTGTGAAAGCAACGACAATGAAAGCAACAGTGGAAAGGGAGAGGAAAAGCAAGAAGTGGAAATGAGAGAGGAAAAAAGCAAGCAGTGGTAATGGGAGAGGAAAAGCCACAACCGTGAAAGGAGGGGTATTTTCGTCCTGATATTCTGAGTCTGTACGAGGAGGTCCAAGTGCGTATTATAGGTTTGTATTGCTTCAAAAAAACCGCTGGATAAAAGGTGGAGTCCATAGTCGTAAATTTCTCGGGATAGAAATATCATTACAACCGCTAACCGTTATGTACTTTTTTGGAACAACAATTAAAGCGTTTAAGTGTTTATATATATAACTATGCGCTCGAGCTGATGGGAACGTCCCATGAGGTCGAGCTGTGTGGGCCCCACTGTGATGCGTTTTGATCATCTACCCCATCAGTCAGATGCACCATTTCATCGTGGGCCTAGGTCTCAAAAATCAAGTCAATCCGTGACCTGTGTGGGCCACACCACATACAGAAGTTGAGAGGGGCCGTGCACCATTAAAACATTCATAATCATTTTTTGGGCCTACCGAGATGTGGTTTGCAAATCCAGCCCATCCATTATGTGTGTCCCACTTGGATGAGGGTTCAGACCAAGTTTCAGATGCATGCAAATTTCAGGAAGGCCCCACCAAGTGCTTTATATGTTTTTGGCAATGTACTCACATGATTTTAGATGGTAGGCCCACCTGAGTTCCCGTATAGCTGATTTTGGGATATACC